>UYYA01003879.1:0-188174 GCA_900624975.1 Angiostrongylus costaricensis | reverse complement strand
ATATTTTACGAAATATAACTATTGTAATGCTGAGATATTTGCAAAACTCCGGACCGCAGGTGTCTGCGGTGGGGAACGAACGCGCTATTGTCCTTACCACGGAGTAACGCGTTCACCACCACACCATGCGGGCCCTTCGCATCGCCTGTCTCTTAGCTAGTACTATCGATCAGCGCCATCAGCAATAATAAATTTTGCAATGTAAAAATTTAGAGGTTGATGAGTTTTTGGTAGAAGAAAGAATGCACGACATGGACTGACCTATAGAATTAAGAATAAGTGGGCAAGGCGTTCAGCGTTGATCAATCCTTGAGGGAAATGCCACACGTTCAACTCCATTAAACATTGTAAAGCTGATTGGAAGCATATTTGACTTGTAGATTCATATCTATGTATCAGATGTTTTTATCTAACCAGATAAGTCATGTGTTTCTGCGTACCTGCACCTACTGCGCTAGGCGTGTGATCCCCTGTCAAGAAGATAGAGGGAGGGTCGACAGGTGTGAAGTTGTAAAATGTCGCATAACGATAGTGTAGATAAGAAAAGCCTTCTTTCTCCCTTTTCTATATGAGTTTTGGATTTCTTAATAATTCATTGAAAGTACGTTCGAAGCATAGTTTCAAATCCGAAGAAGCGCGTGTAGAGAGGTGGTCGGAGGAACGCTGCAATACACATGGGATCGATCTCCTCGTCTCAGACCCACCACAAGTCCTTCATCTCTCTGGGCGCGAATTGGTGTCAGCCTTGTCTGGGAGAATAGCAGCATTGGCTCCATACACCGAAGGCCACCGCGATTTATTGCATAGGCCGGACATGCATTCAATCACCTCAAACGATGCTTAATGAAGTCGAATGAATGGCGCATCCCTCATAGATAGATCACAGCGAGAGTTTTATCCTTTTTTCACTTTACTTTCGAACCCCACCGTGTCAAATCACAGGTGAATTTGTAAAGACAACGAGAAAGTGGTCTATGGAGACAAGTATGGTAATAATTCCAGCTGTTAAGGTCATCGCTCTTCCTCAGTTCAGAAAAGTGAACAAGCGGAGGGACTGTCAGCCAAACATTTAACCTCAGTTTCAAGGAAACACCAGTTCTTATCACGATAAGTCAAAAGACATTTGTTCTTCTTACGCGACAAATTTCTGTCTTTGCAATTAAAATTATCAATACAGGTCAAAAGCGCGTAACGTGCAGCGCTTAGAAAGGCCTTGCAATACACAATGGATCGGTACCTGGTTCCACCCCTCGTTTTAGCCTTACTTCGCTCCTAGGTCAAAAATTTTGTACCATAAATGTCTAGAAGGATGAAAACTTTCACTTGACAATCGGTAGGCCATCGTGAGCCATTGCATAGGCCAAATATGCATTCAGGCCCTTGTGCGATGCTTGATGAAGTCGATTGCATGGCGAGCCCTTCAAAGACTAATCAAAATCGGCAACTTCGACCTTTCTTAAAGCGGTTCAAACGGCGCATTGCAGTGAACTGGTACTGGAATATTCAAGTCGTCTGGTCCATGCCTGACAAAGTAAGTTCTTTTTCTTCGTATTTTTGTTGAGCAAACGCGAGGTGTTACTATTCTTTGTTCACGATTAAGCTGACGTTTCGGCGGATTTCGCCTTCTTCAGAGCCTGGAAAGGTCAAGTTGATAGGCACTCTGGATTAATTCCAGAAATCCGAAAATGAACCGCAGGGAAGAATGCCTCATTATCACGCGTGATATAGGGCAGTATATAAAACTGCTTTTCTGATGTGAGGGGCACATTATACTTCCACGTGATATCTGTGCGGTTGGTCTCTACGTGACATACTTAGTGGAAACCTCATAGAAAGCGGTGAGTGTGCAAAGCTGTGTTCAAAGTGATTGAAATCTTGGTTTGGAGTTTCTTTGTTTGGTTATGGAGGCGTCTGGCCGAGTGAGTTGCTATCAACTTGACCTTTCCAGGCTCTGAAGAAGGCGAAATCCGCCGAAACGTCAGCTTAATCGTAAACAAAGAATAGTAACACCTCGCGTTTGCTCAACAAAAATACGTAGAAAATCACTTGATCAATGCCGAGGTTAATAGAAAGTCGGTCGTGAAAGTAAGTTCTGTTTCTGCCTAGGTTCGACACATAATAGTGGATTCGTGTACGATAAAACTAGAGACGACGATGGGCCCATCAGAAGCCAAAAGTCATCGCACCGGCCGCATAGTTCATAATCATTGCTCAGGTGAAATTACATGAATTTTGAATTCATCAAAGCTGTAAACTTCATTCTTTTTCTTAATCATCTCGTCAATAAAAAGGAAGCCGTTACATACATAGTTCGCTACGAACTTAGAACTACTTGGAGTAGTTTTCTAAACGAACCTGTCTGAGTCACTACGAATGCACATCGCGTGGAATTGCGAGCCGTTGCAAAAGCGCTTGAAGGCGCAGAAATAGCTGAAATGGTTATACGAGGTAAGGATCCCCGTGGTGACTACGATTAAGATGACGGTAGTGGCCGTCGTCGAGCAGCGCTTACGAAGGCGAGTCGACAGTGGATACATGATTCCCATGAGACGTTCGAGACAAATCACCAGAATCAGCCTGAAAATCACCACGTTCGTACTCAGATGCGATAATGGGCTGGTACAAAATTCCAGATGACGGGATAAAGAAGTGAAAGTGGAGAACGGGAAAGAAATTGTTGAACAATTCTAGTTCAATGGGAAGGGAGGCCAGCTTGTGATACAATGAATTTAACGAGCAAACGATCACAGCAAATGGGAGACGAGCAAAAACCACCACAATCTATTCAGAAATTTTTATCTACTACTTATTCACCAAATAGAGACAAACTTCGGCATATATGTGTCTGTAAATTTTCGACTGAAAGCAGACTTAATACATCTATGAGCCTGAAGACCATATTGAATAGACTTCGTATTATCTGAAGAGTGTAGATAATTTCTCCTCAATGTTGTTTTAATCTCGAATTTGTTTGTGATTCAAATTTTCAAACAAGTTTGTTGATAATTCACAGTCCAACGGTAGCTAGCTCACGGTGCATTCACTCACTGTGGAATGCCATGGCGTTCTTTTGAATAAAATGCCGCTGAAATCGCGTCGCTGCTTGAGAATGAACTTCGACGAAAAAATCAAAACGGATTATAGAAAATCATACCCACGGATCTCCCTCATATGAGGGTCCTCGAGCCGGTTAGTCGTGAAGCTACGTGGCGCGTCCACAGGTGGCGGATGAGGGCTACTCGTGGACCAAAAGCGAGCTTTGTTTTCTTGAAACGTAGGTTGATCCAGGGGTAATCTCCATGCTTTTCCTGCCTCGATTTCGCTCATACTTTCTGTATTTACGATGCGCGTTCATGCATGTGTGCGTGGGTGTGTCCTCGCTTATGCAGATTGTATTCTTTCTTTGAAGAGCTTACACGAGGTAGATAATCATATTTATTTTCGGCTAACTTTTCGACGTCTTCGCCTTCCTCAGAGCTGATGATCCGAGTCGATGGTCAACGCTTGTTATTCGTCTCGACGTGGCAGCTTCGCCTTCGTGTCGAGTCAGGTCTTCCTCAGTGGGCCATCTCCTCGAATGAGGCATACTCACTCGGTGATGCCCTATGCAGATTATATTCCACGAGTTAATTCGGTAGCCTGCAATTAAGTGAGAGGGAACAATATGGGACGTAATTAGAAGTCGCCTCCAAGGAATAAGCTTTACGTCTACTATTGGGAGAGACTAGCAAGCTATCCGTGAGTATACCCAACCCGCATCTTCAGAGCTCAGCAAGCTATGCGTGGGTATCAGAAAGCTAAACACAATAATAGAAATGAACCTTATTCCACTGACTCTGAAAGAGCCTCTGATGCGGCAGCGTTGTGAATGCAATGTCCCTACTCAATGAAAGAGCAGCAAGACCGTGCTATTGTTCAAGAGGGGTGACGTCCACGTTATTGGCAACTATTGCCTAATCTGCATGCTGTCTGTTGCCTACAAACTTTTCACTCCAGTTTTCCTAAACAGGATTGACAGAACACTGGACGAAGGACAACCATATGAGCAAGCAGGGTTTTGAAAAGGATTCAGTACGATAGATCACATCCACAGGGTAACAAGACTTACCGAAATGTTGCAATAGTACAAAAGACCGTCTTGTCTCACTTTCATCGATTTAAGGAAAGCCTTCGACTCAGTTGAAATAGCAGCAGTCATGGAAACCCAGGCAACCAGGGTTTTAGAGAATTCATTTATCAGATAGAGAATTGTCTACCTACCTACTAACAAACACATTCCCTAAGTCGATAGGGACTGCATTTGCCACAACGCCTGCGTAGTATCTTGTAGCCATTATTCACACCACCAGGCATGCTATTGAGTACGTCTCATTGCTTGGGGACAAGATCCCGCGAACGCCTTTCATATTCTTGCGCTGTGAGCCGTTACGTTGGTGCAATGACCAAGTCGACTCGAACTTAAAGGAACAAGAAACGCTCAACGAAACAAGCCGAACCTCATCACGAAAATCCATTATCAAGTGCGTTACATTAACTCTCAAAAGAAAAACAAAAACAATGACAACTATCTTGTCCGCTCGCCAAGGACTATTAGCGAAGGCAATCAACCGCAACGTATCCACCTTAAATAGCTTTCAAAACGAAATGGACACGGCACTAAACTTTCTGACCGAACAAACTGGCAGAATCGAGTACATTAGTGGACGTCAGCGACCAGACCGCGCTGGATGCTTATGCCATAATGGCAGACCAACTCCAGCAAAACCCCAATACTTAAGCAAAAGAGGAGCTGGCAACGCACTGCCAATATGAACGTAGAAAAAACAGTGGAGCACCTCGACGAAGCGGAACTCTGCCTCTCTAAGCTCATCGACTTAGGAAAAATGCTGGAAAGCACCGAGACTATCCCACTAAAGGACTCAAACGTCTATCTACCTGTGACGAATCTTCCACCTATCCCTATTCCAAGGTTCAACGGAGACATAAGAGAGTGGGGAGCATTTTGGGGAGCATTCAATTATAATGTGCACTCGCGCAGGATGGACGACCTCCAAAAAATGACCTATCTGCTGGACGCCCATCAGGGAGAAACAAGAGAATGCGTCAAGCAGTATCAAATTTCGCGAAGCACTCATCCGACAGTAATACAGCATCTGAAAGAAAAGTACGACAATAAACAAGCACTCGTCCGTCATTTGCTACGCAGACTACGTACAACAGAAGCAAAGACGAAACGCCTCGAAGATCAGGAAAAGCTATGTGAAACCCTTTACTCGATAGTTGTTCACCTGCAACAAAAAGGGAAATTAATCGATACTAGTACTAATAGAGGTGACCTTTGATACGGGATCTGACCGTTCATTCATTAGTAAGGCGCTAGCCAATCGCCTTCAACTACAAGACAGTGATTCCATCGAATTAACCATTCACACATTCGGAGACCCAAAGTCAATTACTAGGACATGCGGAGTCACTACGTTGAAATTTCCGGATGCCTTTGGATCAAAGCACGCAATTACGGCAACTAGGATCGATAAGATTATACAGCCACTAGAACTCCTCAGTCTAAACCGGGAGGACACAGAATTTCTCGAGAATCATAAAACTGAGCCCTCGATCAACCCAGATCTTAACGCCATATATCCACAAATCCTTCTCGGATGGTCAGACTCATTCACCATGCTTGATAGTGGACTAACTCCAATAAGAGCATTGCCATCAGGATTGAGATTAATCCCATCTAAACTTGAATATCTCGTGACAGAAACACTGCACGAGCGAATCGGTACATCGAACAAGGCTGCGTCTCTCATGATGGATGCCACACATGCATGTCAGCACACATTGAACAGCAGTCATGGGAAAAATATTGGTCATTAGAATCATTAGGAATCCATGAATACACAGGACCAAGCGTACAAGAACGACAGCAACAGAACGACAATATCTGGAAAGAGTTCCAGAGAACAATAGAAAAACGAGAAGACGACTATTATGTCCGCCTCCCTTGGAAAAATGATGCAGGCACATTACCAGATAACAAAAGCATCGTAGTAAAACGATTGCAGGCGACAATAGCGAAGCTAAAGCATGATCCAGTTATGTTCCAGAATTATCATGAAACCATCAAGGAACAACTGGACCAAAACATCATTGAGGAGGTTGACGAATCAATTCCAACAAGAGAAGCGATAATACATTACCTTCCACACCAAGCGGTCCTCACTCCGAACAAAGAAACTACAAAGTTGAGAACTGTTTACGATGCATCTGCTCACCTCAAGAAGGCCCCCTCATTAAACGATGTCATTCATCAAGGTCCACTGTTCCTACCAAAAATATACGACATTTTACTTCGGTTTCGCATCGGAAATGTCGCAATGATTTGCGACGTCGAAAAGGCTTTCCTATGCAAATGCGACTGCATGAAAGAGACGGAGACGCTACACGATTTCTATGGATCCGAGATATCTCACAACCTCTGAAACCAAGAAACCAATAATCGTGTACAGATTTACACGAGTTACATTTGGACTCAATTGGTCACCATTCCTTCTGGCAGGAACAATTAAACACCATTTAAATAACTGTCAAAATGACCCTAAATTCGTCAGACGCCTCATCAATAACACTTATGTGGATAACGTGATTCTAACAGCCGCCTCAATACAAGAAGCAGTGTCGACATACAGAGAAGCAAAGCAGATATTCAATGATTTGAACAAGAATTTACGTGAATTTCTTTCAAACGACAAGGAGTTTCTACAGCAAACACGTCACAAGGATCGAGCGTCAAGTAGTCTACAAAAGGTCTTAGGGATACTAAAGCGTTCCACGGAAGATAAACTCCTTATCTCATGCAGATATCCAACAAAATCGAAACTAACTAAACGGGCAATCGCCGAACAGGTAGCCGCTATCTACGATCCTATTGAGCAGCTCACGCCACTCACATTAAGAGGAAAGAAATTTCTTCAAAACATCTGGAACTTCGAGTAGACGTGGGACGGTCCTAAGAGGAAAGAAATTTCTTCAAAACATCTGGAACTTCGAGTAGACGTGGGACGGTCCCCTGTCAAAGGCGTAGAAAGATCAGTGGGAAAAATGATTTTGTTGTTAATGTTAATTGTTGTAATTGTTAATGATTTTAACGGGTTTGAAACCTTCATCCCACGAAAAGTACCCCAGATCGAAGTTTCAACGAGCCTAATTCTCTTCGCGGATAATAGCAACCATTGTATAGCCACTTGCACCAACACTGTTTCTAATGGCGAATCACAACTCGCAGGGAAGTTTAAGTTACCATCAGTCAGGGACAACCCCACAATTCCAAAACTCGAACTAAATGCACTAACATTGGCAGCACGGTTAGCACATTCACTATACATAGCACTAAACAACCTCACTTCTATCACAAATATAACTATACTCTCGGACTCAGAAATCGCTCTCAGCTGGATACGGTCCGACGAGGTGTACAAAACAGCAGGGGTGTTGGTGAAGAACCGCATAAAGGAAATATGCCGAATAGTGGAAAATATACCAACACCTGTACAATTTGGATACATAGCCACTGATCAAAACGCCGCTGATGGCGCTACAAGAGGACTAAACAAAATCGAATTAAAAGACCACATATGGTGGAAAGGACCGGCATTCATCAGAAAACTATACTCGCGAAATGATCAACGCCTTTTCACCTTAGAGCAAGAAAGCATACAAAGGACACCGGTGACCACAACTACAGCAATAGCCACCACACCCGTCGAAGAATTATTCGACTGGAAGCGATTCAATGGACTTGGAAGAGCAAAAAAAGGCGACCACATATGTTCTCAGACTCATCAGCAAAGCCAGCTCCAAGGTACAGAAGGAACTGCGTGACCGGAGATATACAAGAATATCCCAGAGCTCCACGCAATGTCAACAGAAGCGTACGTCACGGCCATAGAGCAAGAAGCAGCCTTACGAGTTCTGATACGAAACCACCAAGCAGTTCATTTTCCTTCACGATCAATGAAAGATTACAAGCATTTGGAATTATATCACGATGAAAGGGGATTCGGTGCAAAGGCAAATTAAACAAAGCAGAGCTGCCACGTGAAACTCAACAACCAATTCTAATCAGCTCTAAAATATCACCAGCAGAATTAATAGTTGTCGAGGAACATCTCCCATTCCATAGTGCAACAAGCCAAACCGTAGCCAAGCCACGTGAAAGATTCTGGATGACAAGCATGAGACAAATTGCTAAGAAAGTTACAACACAATGCGTACCCTGTCAAAAGATGAACAGTATCCCCTACAAATATCCGCCGACCTTCCAGAAAGGAGAGTGAGAAGATCGCGACCGTTCGAGCATGTAGGTGTAGACTATTTCGGACCACTAACAGCGAGAAATAATGAAGGAACGACAAAAGTCTACGGCATCATCATCATGTGTGCGACAACCAGACTAATTCATTTAGAACTCATACAAAGCGTAACGACGAATGATTTCCTGCTAGCTTTAAGACGATTTTTTGCCAGACGAAGAGTGCCCAAAACTGTCATCTCTGATAACGCATCCAATTTCCTACTGAGCGAACAAATTCTACAAGGTACAATTCTTCCCGTTATTAACGATGCGTCACTAGCAAATACAATGCAACAAGATGAGTAACATGGAGGACAATTAAGCCGCATGCTCCGTCCGAAAGGCATTTCACGAGTGCCTCATAAAGTTGGTCAAGTACTCACTATACGAAGTACTGCAAAGAACGATCCCAATAACGGAAGAATTGGAAACCATCTTAGTAGAAATAGAAGGAAATCTCAACAGTCGACCTCTCACATACCGAGAAGAAGGCTCCGACAACTTTGTTACCTTGCGAGCAATAGACTTTATCCAGCGCGACATGATAATAACATATTCATTTGAATTCAGCAGAGAAGAAGGAGACGATAAAACGTATCTTCCACCACAAGAAGCAGCATTACTGCGCACGCGAAGGGAAGTGCAGGATGCTCTTGCATCAAGTCACAAATTGGCAGAACAATATTGGAATATTTGGAGCCAAGAATACTTGAAAAGTCTCCGAGAAACTCATAAACAACATAAATAACAAAAGAGGCACGTTAATGACTCCAACCATAGGTCCGGTGATACTAATTTAAGATTTAGTTTTGCCACGAAACACGTGGAAAATGGCGCGCATCATCGACTTAAAGCAGTCAGAAAGTGGTGGAATCCGAGAAGCACAACTCAAATTGCGGAGCGGACGTATCATAAGGAGACCAATTAATCTACTAATTCCACTTAAACTGGAAGAAAGCCCAACACAGGAACAGTTAGACACAAATGAAGAGACGAAGTCGCCGACTCAAGGTCCCCAAAGCGCAGTTGGAATTCTAAATCAACGCTATAATCTCCGACCTCGATCACGTGACAACAACGTACCAATAATCAAAGAATTCGTCCTCCACAAGTCGAAGAGGGACATGAGCCGAGAAATGATTCCGAAGTGAACGGTCAAGAAGGACACGAATCGTCGAGTCACCACAATAACCTTCGACCATGAAGCCCCACTCAACCTACAACATCAGCCACCGTCCATCTATTCCAATCAATCCAGCCAGATAAAACACAGGAGCTAAAGCAAAACTCCCACGAAAACGTTGCCAACACCAAATCAACGCACCTATTAAATGGAGGAACACGCTCAAAGACAAACCCATTAATCGACGACAGCAACTGAACAGCATACATACGGACGTAAAAGCACCAACACTATTCCACTAGAAAACTGCTGCCTCAGAGCCCACTCTTTTAGTGGTGGGGGACTATAGAGAATTCCTCTATCAGATAGAAAATTCTTTATCTACCTAACAAACACATTCTATAAGTCGATAGAGATTGCATTTGCCACAACGCCCGCGTGCGTGCCTTACATCCACATTCCATTCAAGCCATCGGGCACGCCACTAGACACAGTATCTTGTAGCCATTATTCACACCACCAGGCATGCTATTGGGTACGTTTCATTGCTTGGGGACTAGATCCCGCGAACGTCTTTCATACTTTTGCGCTGTGAGCCGTTACACCGGTGCGTACACTATTGTTAATGCATTTTATTAGGTAAAAATCCACTGAACCACCTCACTTGTAATTTACTGCACATACATTACAAACCTCATTGGATTTTGTAATAGTTCCCAGGATCAACTTTTTATTAACCTCGGCATTGGAATATACGTCGTTTTCTTGTTCAGCAAGCGCGAGGTTTTTAAACAGCATACATTTACTTCCACAGAGAAACACAATACAATACAACACAACACTAGCTGACGTTTCGGCAGTATCGCCTTCTTCAGAGCCGCTTTTTAAGTGACTTCCAATGAGGAAGTTTAGAACAGCTGATTATAGTCGCATATGGTTGACGACTTTAAAAATAGCGGCTCTGAAGAAGGCGATACTGCCGAAACGTCAGCTAGTGTTGTGTTGTATTGTATTGTGTTTCTCTGTGGAAGTAAATGCATGCTGTTCAAAAACCTCGCGATTGCTGAACAAGAAAACGACGCATTCTCATTGCATTGTTGTGTAAATGGTATGTATATACGTATAGAAGCTTAATTAGCCAAGTTTGAGGTACGTTACAAGTATCTCTTCACTCTTATTCACTCCCGCAAACACCTTTTATATTCTTGCGCTATGAGCCGTTACAGGGGTGTCCCTACTCGGTATGAAAGATTCTTCGCGGGCTATATAAAAATTTCGCAACCAAAATATCACCATTATACAACGATATTAGAATCGAATTCAAAATAGCAGACATGCAAGGCGATAGCACGCATACCAAAATTATTTACTGCCACACTCCAGAACGTCATGCGAACACTGGAATGGGACAACATGGGAAGAAAAATCGATGTTCGGCAATTACACCATCTTTACCTTGCTGATGACGTCGTCCTTATAACAGCAAACATTAGTCAAGCGGAACGTATGCTTGCAGACTTTGATAAAGCCTGTGGAAAGATTGGTCTTCAATTAAATCTCACGAAAACGATGTTCACGAAGAACAGAATGGTTACGTACGCCCCATACACTCTGAACGAAACGAATATCTCCGAATGTTCCAGTTAAGTCTGTCTAGGTCAGGAAATCAACATGATGAACGACTCGGCTCCAGAGTTGAGCACGAGGAAGCCAGCACCTTAGGGAGCGTTCGAGAGCAATGAGGGTGTAATGCAGAAAACAAAGAACACCTCCATGCCCATCTTTTCGACTAAACGATACTTCCTCCCTTAACGTATAAGTCAGAATCCTGGTCGATGCGTAAGAGGATGTAGGATCGCTCAGCGTTACTGAACGCGCAGTCGAAAGGACGATGCTAGGAGCACCCCTTCTCACACAAGTAAGGGAAGGGATGCGAAGCTCCGGCCTGCGTCAAAGATCAAAAATCAAAGATGCCATTCTGCACACCAGGTCGAAGAGTCGAAGATAAGGTGGGCCGGACACGTAATGCGTATGAATGACAACCAATGGACAAAAGCCGTTAGTGACTGGAATCCTCGGGATGTCAAACGTTCTGCAGGAAGACCACCGAGCCGATGGTCAGAATTTCAGAAATCTGCAGATTCAACGAGACATTATTTCAATTCTTCATGTTCACTGTTAGCAACGACATTTTCATTCAAAGTTGTAAGGTATAATTATTTTCGGAGATGCATGAGTTGGAACCAATTCGTACCGGTTACTATATGTTAAAATCATAGGAGAATTGCCAAAGTACTCTCTCTAACTTTCGTGTTCCATTTTCACTTCTTCGATCCTTTGATTGCCTTTTTTCGACCTATGAGAGGATCTTTTTAGCGCCGATATCTCAGATTCATTGAGATATTAAGTTAACTAGAACCAATTGTGAGTGAGGATTTTTGGTTGTCATAAAAACTTTGTCACACAATAAAAGCATTTTCGCATTGAGAGTTTAGTTCGGGTAATCCCGACGACGTTTTTATATTAATCTATTTCTATTTGTTTGGCGTGCAATTTTTCCGTACACCTTACCTGGCACTTGTAGATAACGTAATCATAACAAAATGTTCGAGAACCCCCTACCCACCAAAACGAGATTGCAGAGAAAATCATACTCGACCAACAGCCAACATGAAAGAAGGAGAGTATAGCAGAGCCTCAAGCTGTAGCTAAAGCCACATACGAATTACACACCTTTGTGGATGACAGGCGCAAGATAACAAAACCAATAAAAAAACATCTTGGACCCTCATGTAAAAACGGACCACCTAAAAGTCGAAGTAAATAATCAGTTCTTTAGAGATATGGCCGTAGTTATCGTATGGCATAAGAGATCGCGGAACATCAAAAAACATACTTCCTTCTAAATTAACTAGAAAGCGTCACCAGTGGCTAACATCTAATTGCTAATGGAAGCATATTTCAAACAGTTTTCCAAGCATACAGAGCAAGAAAAATCCGTATAATAGGAGCCCTTGATGGTGACCTTTCCCAAGTCACAGGTAGGTTCTATTTCCACTGGCGATATTAAAAACAACGCTCATAAGTCGCAAGGTTTTAATTAGTAAAGAGCAAGATAAGCTATCACTTTGGGAAGGAACTGCTCAAGTATGTTAACGAATGACGGATGGCAAGGAAGACGTTGATCGCAAAAGTTTCGTAGTAGGGATAAAAGCTTTGAAGATAGGAGAAAATAGCGATGACATTCTTCTACCGATGATAACCACTTGAAGAAGTTAAATCAAAGCAAATCAGTCTCACTGAGATATTGTAGAAGAAGCAGACGTGAGTGGAACAAGAGTTCAGAGCAAACGTCTAACTGGGATAAAATTTCTGACCACTTAAAATCCAAGATTCTATTAATAAAGGTTATTATGAAATTTTTACACATGGAAAATGAATTAGATGAAATAATCCACTATAAACCATTAAAAACCTTTACAATGGAGTAGCGTTAGGGAGTAGATAAAAGGAAGGATTTTGGGAAGAAGCGACTAGATCAACATTCAGCGACATTCACGACATCGATAAAAAAATCCTTAAACAGCAGCTAACCACATACGGGACAGAAAAGTTCGAAGACTATCCTGGATGGCGAATGAGAGCAAATAATTGGAATGCAAGAAGTGCTAGGATCCCCAAAGGTTTGAAGACGGTTCATATAAAAAAATTGTACTGGTTCTGGTGATATAAGAAAAGAGAGTTAAAAGGGAAACCACTCTTCTGAGGAAGCATATTTCCTGAACACGTTGCCACTTTATGCACGAAAATCCTGGATACCAGCTAATCTCTGTCTTTCGGTTTGACGATCTTCTCAATTCTAGTTAAGCTCAGCAATAAGATGGCACTCAAAATTGCTTGGAACTAACCAGATCGCCGCAGCTGACGCCCAGTTGAGAATGGCGAGGAGGTGCATCTTATTGCCCAGGTAGAGGCGACGGAACCAGTAGCTGAACGCGAAGATCTTGTAGTGCGCGAGTGAATGAGGCATCATGAACACCAGGAAGACGATGTCAGCCACCGCCAGAGACGCAAGCAGCAAGTTCGATCTGTAATGGATGACACATTTGGCACCAATTCCAGAATTTACTCAAGTTGTCCCTAACATGGCATACCTCAAAAAAAACCAGCATTTAGATGCCCATTATTTAACTAAAACTTAGGCAATTTTTTTTTGTAACAGTCTACAAATCAATGGAACCATGGCAATAGTGAAGAAGGGCACGAAGTTCGATCGAGTTATTTAGTTATTCAAACCAACTTCAAAAAAGACAAGAAAGTCGTTTTAGAACCTCGACCTTCTTATAGAGACTTTCTAACCTGTAGAGAAAGTCTCGGTCTTATCATTGGCCCAAGGGGCGCGTGTGGCGCAGTGATCGGAGGCGCCATGCAAGACACACGTGGAATCGATCCTGCACCCATGGTCCACCAAACCCTTCAACCCTCCGAGGTCGGCAAATTGGTACCGGACTTGTCTGGGAGAATAGCAGCACTGGCTCGATAGATCGATAGTCCATTGTGAGTCATTGTAAAGGCCAGATATGCATTCATTCACCTCCAAACGATGCTTAATGAAGTCGAATACACGGCGCATTCCTCAGGGATTGATCAACGCCGAGAGCTTTATCCCTTAACCCGTTAGCTTTATCATCACTCTTATATACATGGCACGTGATTCTTTCAACACTGTTTAATGTCTCAGTTTTTATTTCATGTCCTATAGCAGGATACTACACGAAATACAACCATGACAACTCACTATTTAATGTTGTCATATAATCTATTACATTTCAAGATACTTGACACAAGACCCATGTGACAAAATCGTAGAGAGGTGAGCATTCTGTAACGAGCTAAGTGATTTCTCGATTATGTCAGCTTGCTCGACGAACCATATTACACTGGGGTAGCTACGACATTTCTCTCAGCTATTCAACTCAATTTCCATTGAATTTCGGATGATCTAATGCTGGTGACGCGCCCACAGTTTTACGCAGAGCCCCACCCCATGGTCAATTCAATAGTGTCGCGCTTGCAGCCTGAAATTGGATCGCTTAATAGAATCGGTTCAAATGCGGACCACAGTGGCTGAATAGCATTTCCGATTGAAAGTCGTCCGCTCCAGTGTCGCCTACGAGCAGCTAAATAGGAAGGTTCCGTTTGCATCCGACAGAAATTCGTCACGTCAATATGAATACCGTGTCGGGTTAGTGTTACCACTGGTGATACTTAGTTTGGAGACGATAAAAACCATAATATCCGAGAATTCAGGGATCTACGACTTCTCAGCAAAGAAAAGCAAGAAGTAATCTAGAAAAAATATTTGATAAACTTTGGGGAAAATATAAATTTTTCTGAAACATGAATGAAACCAAGTAACTACTAACAAATTTCAAGAACAAATACTGTTAGATGGTTGCGGCAATTTTGTCCTGGTTAATGTTTTCCCTCGTTTTTGATGAAAGCCAGTAGGCGAGAGGATCTGCGTGAGTAACCATTGGCTAAGAAACTTCTGCATCAGCACAAAGTTCGAACAGCCGTTCAGAACTTTGCCCAGTCCCATACCGCCGCATGTCGAGTAACGTCTTCGCTCCACTATACAACTCTCACACAGAGTACGAAAAGCGCTGAAGAGCTCCTTCCTGAAGTATCGATGCTATATGGGTTTTTGCCCTGACACTTATGTAACGTATGCAACGCTTGCAGATAGCATTAGGTCACCTAGAAAATACATGAGATCGGTTTTTTTCCAATTTTTATCTTCCAAGGTTTTTGTTCTGTGTAAAACTTGTTGAGGATAAATGTTACAATGTTGACCGCCTTGATATGATGATTTTTCTGTTGATTTTCACCAGATTCTTTCCATTTCCTTTGGAAAAACCAAGGTCTTATCACTGTTCATCTGTGGTTTATGATGGCATTTTTGATAATAGTACGATCAGTAAGTATATGCAAATAGCATATTGTCGAATTTTCCTCGATAACACCTGTAGGTTTTCTACTGGCATAGTTATAATAGAAATAGGTCTCACACCTCGTTCTCATAGCTGGAGTGAGAAGTACTGTCAGATTGAGGATGTTGCCGCTGATTCCGAACACTATGAGGATCGGCACTATCTTACCGATGAACAGACGCTCGACATCATTCACAGCCAGCTTCATTTGGCGCTCCGTTAGGCAATGCGAAGAAACCTCCGATGTCATCTGAAGTCAGACACTGCCGCAACGATGTTTTGATGCTCAACGCCAACAATAGATCGTGCATTTATGTAAAAGCGAGAATCGCGTCATACAACTAGGTCATATTAATGTGAAACTTGAATAAATAGACGTTATCAAAAGCGACAGAGAAAATGAAGGACCGGCATGCTGTGGTGGTAAACGCGTTAACCCCCTGCAAGGGTAATAGTGCGTTCGTTCTCCACCGCAGACACCCGCGGTCCGGAGTTTTGCAAATATCTCAGCACCATTGAAGTTATCAAAAGACTTATTTCCAAGAATTTACCAACAATGAGAACAAAACTGAGCTAAATGGCATTCATAAATCTATTAGTTGATCACTCGCAATTCCTTTTGAGACTTCAGATTTTAAAAAGACACAGTGAAACGGCTATCATAAATCTGCTGGTAAAACTACGAAAATCACGAATACTTTTACGGCATAAGTCAATTGCATTGCAATTGCAGTACTACACCGCGATTTATGAAGATGTGGAACACGATTTGGAAAATCAGCAAAAGAACTGAGAGCAGCATGACTCTCATAACTGAGAACAAAAGCAAGAGAGCTAAATACGGTCTCGCCGAAATTTTCTATCCCAGAAGGTCTTCTCTGAGCTGACGGCATGAGACGGTTCAATCCTATTGCGTCGAAGCTGGTTTTTTCGACAACACGCGACAATTCCTCGTTTACTAGAGCATCTGAGAAGTTAGGAACTTTAAAATTTGTAAGAGAGACTTTCCTTATTATATTGCTCATGTATAGAAATGTTAAACAGCGTCGTTTCGGATTCAAATATATTCAAAACTGAAACTTCCGAAAAATTGCAGTTTAAATTTCGGCTCTGAAAATTTTCAACGGAAACAGCACTAGCATACATTATAAAAGATATATAGGACAACACCACCGTACCCCTCTAGAAGAGGTCCTGCTTGTTCATTCGCTTTCACATTTAAAAAAGGGGCTTTGAACCAATAAAGTGTTGGAAATACATATCATTAGCTTCAGAAATTCGGTGTTTCATCATCGAACAAGGGAAAACTGAGGCAAAAAATTGCAGAGTCTAAGAATTTTCGTAGGTTTTTTGGAACTGATAAAATTCATTGTGAGCCCAGATATATTGATATATTGATTTAAAGTTGGAAGTGGTCGTTATTTTCGCATCACATGATTCTTGTGGAAGACGTCTCGTCGTGGGTGTGTTAATCAGTCTCGTTATCGTTTCATGACGAATGAAGTGTTAAGCGAATAACTAAAAGAGAAAGTTGGTCCATCGCACTTATTTCACTGAACCACCAGCTCCTACAGTATGTTATGCGTGAATAAAGACGGAATTCGATAAGTCCTGCACGTCCGTTAAAACTCATAGAATATAGTGTGAAGGTGAAGTGAACGAGGGACGTTTGTAGCCCAATGTTAAAGGTGTCTTGCAGCACAAATTGACAGCTAGTTCGCTACCGCACTCGGGCTCCCCAAGTCTTCCATCCCTTCTAGGTGACATATGATATTGTTAACATATTTGCCAGGGAGGATAAAAACACTCACCTGAGACATCGATAGGCCGCCGAAAGCCCTTGAACAGGCCGAATGTGTATTCAACCACATCTACGATGCAAAATGGAATAGAATGCACGACACATCTCTCAGAGATTAATCAACGCCGAACGCTTAGTCGCTCATGCTTTTAAAAGTGAAGTTTTGACCAAGTAGAATGTGTGGCTATATCACGACTACTGTGAGTTTGCTGTTAACTAACACAATATGGAAAATGAATAAAAAGAACGATGTAAGGAATATTTCTGCAAAACTGGAACCAGGGGTCCGGTAGAAGGAAAGTCGTATGGAAATTGCACCCACCGCTTATTTGAGTTATAGACTCTACTTAAGAGGGGATTTCCTGTGTGGCTTTCACTGGGAAATTGAAGTAAACATAGGAAATGGGTTCCTCCCCCTGTAAACTGAAGTGATATGCAAATAGAGAGAAAAAAAATTGAACAGTGGTGTACAGTATGAAGTAAAGATCCACCTTTATTTGGAATAAAGCAATTGTCTTTTCGGAATCGTTAAAAGAGAGCCATTCATTTTCAGTATGAGATAAGAATAGAATAAATAAACGAGAATGACTTTTGAGCTACCTCGACAGCACACATTTGAGTCAGCAAATCGGACGTGGAGCCGAGAAGGAAGAGTCCACCAACCGCACGCAGACAGCTTAGATGTTCTTTATAATAAAAGTCTCAGTGTTTCAAAGTACTCTCACATTAGGATTTGAAATCGAGAGGTTCTTCCTAGCCCTTAGTTCCTAACAGTCTAATGTGAGGATGACCCGTCATGTCACTGGTATAATATCCTTACTCGGCGGTCAATTGATCGATGTTGATCAGAAATGCAAAAAAAGAAATGTGGACATGAATCTGGTCATGATGGATTATTCCGAATCATACCCTGCTAACCAATAGAGATACCGATTTGATGAGAGACACTCCTTGACGCTTCACACTTCGAAACCGAAAGAAATCACATCAACAGATGCGATTGCATACCTGTAAACATCATCCTAAGCTTTAATGACCAATGAAAATTGATTTAGCACTGATAATTCCCAGAGATTCTCCTAGTTAAACAGAGGTGATGAGACCACACAGAGTCATCGAATGAACTTTACTGTTGATGATACGAATTGACGTGTTTGTGGATGGTTGCTACTGTCACATCTACTGTCATCTACTGTCAGACGCATCTAAGGAGATGTGTAAATGGCAGGACCTGACTCCACGTATGAACGAGAATCACGAATGCGATCCATCAAAGATCAAAAGCACTCCTATGTATGCAGTAATAACGAGCGGACTCATTCGCCTGACTGGAAAAAAAGCTATTCATGCGGTATCGTTTGGAACTATGTGCACGAGGATTTGAGAGAAACAAAGTAGCATACTATTGCTATGCTGGGTGAGTTGCCGAAGGCCTAGCCCATTATACGAGACACAGAACTTTTCCCAGTTCCTCATGACTGCAAGGGTTCGCCGACTCCAAACTGTTCTTATCACTATGACATCCGGTCGACATCAATCCAGTCAAACACTTTTATACTAGACATATTCGCTTCACACATTTGCAATATATTTAATTATGCAAGGAATAACGCCTAATTTTAGGCTTCTAGGGAGCTGTTGGTTTTTTTTTTTGGAAGTAGAAGATAATTTTTCGATGAATGAAGGACTCGGAGGGTTGTGAACATGGCAGGAGAAGAAATGGAGACTTTGCTCTATCTCTATAGGTGGGAATGGTATGTGTGCTATTATCTAATCCATGCTTCTGTGGTCCATCATGCACACACTCAATAGTCAATATTTAGAAGGTACTCCGGCTTATGCTGACTTCGTTGCCACATTTTTCATGGCTGCCCATTCGACAAAATAACCATGATTCATTACAACGATTAGAATTCAAACAACAGTGAATTGCGAGTCAAATTATCCGCCAATAAACTAAGTGCAAAGTAGAGCTTTTCCTCGTTAACATTCGCCACAATATCTGGTCTGCTTGCTTGGCGCTAAAATAAACAATTAGAGAAAAAAAATGACCTTTATAGAGGCCATATTGGCCACGATGTCTCATTATAAATGACACCTATAGAGGTTACGTGGCAACGAATATGTTAGATTGACATTCTTACCTTACTGACGAAAAATTCCGCACGAAAACCTTTCTCTCAACAAGCCAGCTTTCGATCTAAAGCACAGCTTACATCAAAACTTGATTTGTGGTTCACACAAACGAGCGACAGGGCTTCAGTGAAAGACTGTACACCTCGATGTGCGACGTTATTTCACCTGCGCAATAAATTCTCCTCATGATGGTCTTTGAAAAAAAGCACGACTCCTTCCACTGAGGTGAGCAACCCTGATAAGGCACTATCCTAGGATCCAAAATTATCCTGAATAAGAAGAAGAATGAGAAAAACATTTCAAAAACCGACTTTCCTTTAACCTCGTTATGATTAGTCAACATGTGTTCAAATTGTTGAGCTCACACAAGGTTGTTATACAACGTTTATTCGGCTAACGTTTCGACGCTTTCGTCTTCATCAGAACCGATGAACCGAGTAATCATAAAATTCAAACACATATTGATTAATAATAAAGATTAGATATCATCTAAAGATCTGAAAATATTGTTAAGCTTTGTGCCAGCTAATAACAATACCGACTTCTGCAGGATGGATCGTCCAGAAAAAAGCTGTTATTTATCACCGGACAATCACTATTATCAACAACCAGCACCCTCTATAAAAGAGCATCGCCGGTTAAATATGCCTCGTTCGAGATATGTTCCATTGAAGAAGATCCGACTCCATAAGGGGACGAGGACACCACGTAGAGAAGACGAACAACTGTGCACCACCGACTCGGATCACCGGCCCTTGTGTAGACGAAGGTGTCGAAACGTTAGCCGAATAAAAGTTGTAAAGCAAATAAGAAGAAAGTCTTCGCTAAACTGAACTGAACAAGCCTTATGGGAGTTTTATAATAGTGACGAGTACTATGCCATGCATTTTTCAAAGTACTGCATTGCTCCTCTCACATAAGATTCATGTCATCAAGAAGCGGAATGTCCCCTTTTCATCTACAGATTTGGCACCAATACTATCGTTTGAAACACATTAACGAGACGAATCATCTCGTTCTGGATGTTATGGAAAGTTTTTTATATATCAAAAACGAAAATCCAGCACAACATGAGTGTTTCATTTTTTGCAACCGAGTATTTTTAAAAATCTTCTGTGACACAATAGTGAAGGAATAGCTCTAACCGAGCGTAAACAGATATGCAGTTCATAAGTCACAGACGGCAAGCAAAACAGAGTGAATAAAGGATAAAGGATAGAGCTCTCGGCGTTGATCAATTCCTGAGGGATGCTCCATGCATTCGACTTCATTAAGCATCGTTTGGAGGTGACTAAATGCACATCTGGCCTTTAAAATGGCTCACGGTGGCCTACCAATGTATCGAGCCAGTGCTGCTATCCTCCCAGACAAGCCTGGTGCCAATTTGCCGACCGACCCCGGAAGGTTGGAAGGTTTGGTGGGCCAAGGGCGCGGGATCGATTCCACGTGTGTGTTGCAAGGTGACTTCGACCACTGTCCCACACGCGCCCTTAAGCAGAGTGAGTAGTATGGACAACCGCCTTTATGCACAGCAAAACCTTTGTGCTGCCTTCATTAGGTGAACATCGTGCATTCCGAGAGATAATGATACGAACTAATATATAAAAGAACCAAATTTCATTGATAGTCCCTCCTTTGTCACGCGCAGATATTTTTTGATGGACATCAGTCATCGTGATGTTCTTCCGGAATCGCAGTGGCGCATGGGATTTCGGAAGGAAATAATGGGAGAGTGTGGATCCGAACTGCAGGAGACAGTAGTATGACAGACGAACGTAGCTATGAGAAGGATCAGGGTACAGATCACAGGCTATTTTCTCTATTGGCATTCTGGGTGTATTCACTGACAATGAATTATGATTATTAGGGTCATAAAACTGGCAATGTTTAGGATGTTTCGTCGATTCTTAGTAGCACATGAGCCAATTTTGTTCCTCAGTGCTTGTTTTAAATGGCTAAACAACGAATGCTTGGTGATGTTGGTATTCTTTTCACTTTATACGCTTATTTAGTGAAAAATCAACATATCTTAACATATTAAACGTTGGTGTTGTGTTTACGAAATGTCTCCATGAACGTACTTGTTCCTCTCATGCTTCACTACTTTCAGCCCTTCTGGTAAAAGACCGAGTCAGCTGTCACGAACTTATTCCATCTCGATAGAGAAGTCATATAGTCAATCTAGTTGATTCTGCTGCGTCAGCACTTGTCAAGTGAGTTCGGTGAGTGCCTGTACTAAAGCTGCTCCACTGACCATAAGTGGAATTTCTCGAGACTGTAGAAAAACAGCTAATAAATAAGGAAGAATCTTGAAGAAGATCCATCTTGAGACGACTACGAAGATGCCATATCGAGAAGACGAACAGCTGTGGACCACCGACTCGGATCATCGGCTCTAAGCAGGACGAAGACGTCGAAATTTTAGCTGAATAAACATTTTTATCAACCTCGTGTAAACCCAACATTTCAAAAACGTGTTAATAGCAATTATTATTGGGAAGATTGATCGAAAACACGTTACCTTACCACATATTCTAATAAGAACGTTAGATTCTTGAGGTTACAAAGACAAGGAAGGTTGGAAGAAACTGAAAGGAAAGAATGGTAAAATGAGCAAAAGCAAGATTAACGGAAGTAAATCTGTAAAAAGAATAATGTCACGTGTCGAGAAAAAGCCCAGTTCATCTGACAGCTATCATTTCAGAATTCTTGACTTCTTCTCAGGTGATTCGGCGGCAAACAACACTTGCACCGCGTGGAATTCAACACACGTCAAGAGATTATTAAGAGTTTAATGACATTTCTGAGTCACCGAAGGGATGCAAACACCTTCGTTTTCTGTGAATCCGAATAAAGTCCATGTCGTCGTTTCTCTGGAGTAATGTAAAGTCGTAAAAAGTTGTTGGATTCTCTTGATTTATGGGCAATTTATCCTGTGACCGTGGATAAGCAGTTGCTCCTCAGCTGATCATTCTTCTCAGGACTACTTCGACATAAATTCCTCACTTTTTCGCAGCTTCTCTCTGTCTTCTACTGCTGAGATCTTTTCCAGGAAATACAGCATAGAAGATATAGAAAAATCTAAAAGAGCAGCTTCTAACGAGAAGGAGAAAGATGTGCGAAATTTTATGCAATGTATATTTGAGTAAAATTTTTCTTTAAGCGATGCTGCTGTCAAATCAGGGGTAAAATAAGTTCTCGTATCGCATCAAAGCATTCTAGAGGTTACTTCGAACTCAAAAGGAACGCTGTCAAGATGTTTAGTTTCGCTCATTTTATTTTCGTACTGTTACCTTTCAAATAGTTTCTTCTTGAACTTATCAGAACGTGACTAATCAACTTTTCGAACTATACAGTTTCTAGCTTCACCAGTATTATCATTAAATCCGCCTTCATATCCAGAGACTGCAAAGATTTGTACAGAACGGTTCCGGAAGACATACGAAAATAGAGGAGAGATATAATTTGATGGCGTCATGGCAGCAAATACTTGTATTATCACAGGCAGTAAGAAATGAAAAACGGGAATTCTTCGCATTTTCTTATGATTATGAATATCGTCAAGTCGTGGAGTGTCTTTCGCCATGCAAAGAAAGCTTCGCGGTGAGGAGTCGTGCTGTGAGTGAATGGAGATGGATGGCCCTGTGCCTCCAACCGGGAGGTTACGCACGCTCGTGCACCTATCGGAGGTACCAGTTGAGAGAAGGTAAGGAGAAATGAATGAGAAGAGAAAGAAGACGAAAAGGAAACGGAGAACTAGTGTCTGGTTCGACATAGAATAGACATTATGAAATAGTCCTGAGAAGTTGAGCTACCATAAGTTTCTTACAAACCAAAACAAAAAAAAACCCAACAGTTGACCTGATGTTACATGAAAGAGAAATGACGAGAAAGAAAAGGACGGTAAAACAAAAATGTAGACAAAAATGGCGACGACAATAGAAAGATTGAATGCACAGAAAATTTGACGCACAGGGAACGAAAGAGAAAAACAAACACATCAAAGCACCCATAAACGCATAACGGCACAAGAAATCAGAATAATGATAGCGGCCGGCAACGCGATCCGTTCACTGCTACACTGGGAGAAAAGACGTGTCCGTCTACGAAAAAACCTAGCAAGCTTTGTTGATGTCGAAATAAAAGAAGGTTTATCATCAACAGATGAAGCAGAGTGGCCATGAAAATTGTGTTAGCACAGAAGCAAACACGGAGGGCACCAACCACTCCCAACGAAAGAGTCGAAAAAGACAATGTTCTCGGATATCCAGATGTTTGTTTTTGATCAGCGAATGTAGGGCTTTTGAATTTATTGGGGCGCTCAATTGTTTCAATATGTTACCTCTTCTTGCCAAATTTTTCTCTAGAGCTTCAGATTTTCTTGAAGATAACTTGTTTTAGAAATTAAGTGTTTCAGTTTTAAAAACTTCTATAACCAGTAGATCGAACGACATATAAACGGCGGCTAAAAGCTAGAGAAGCCCGAGAATCCTCTGGTTGTGCAGTTCTGCCCACTTCTGCTGAACGGAACGCAAGAGACGTGCATGTGGTCAGTCATGGATCATGGATCATGGATCATGGGTCAACGATGATTTGCAATCGGAAACGAAGAGCGATTCGCTGAACGACGGCAGTTCCGTGCTCAGATTACCCGCCTTCGACGGGCGAAACCTCACCGTTTTGCCCATGTTAACCAATTCGTTTTTAGCAAAAGGGCTAGTAGATTCCGAATTTTCTTCAATGCATGGTAGTTGAAGTGACCAGTAAAGCTCGAAGATTGACGGGAAAGATATGAGGGGAAAGTGAAAGACCATCTTCATTCTATTAGTTGCTTGGTTTCCGATAGTTCGAAAAAAAAGATCGAATCATGCTGAAAACTGACTTGAAAATGAATGACAATCCTGTTGAAGAACGGAGGTTGCAACAAGTCAACAGTTTCTTAGTGTTAAACTTCTCTGAAAAAGGATGTCATTGAGAAAGAGTTATAATTTCGTATCGTCCACGTGATCTCGTATTGGAAGAATTTCCATTATAAAGGATAAAGCTCTTGGTGTTGATCAATCCCTGAGGACATTCGACTTCATATAACCATCGTTTGAAGGTGATTGAATGCACATCTGGCCCGACTCGCGAAGGCCTACTAATGTATTGAGCCAGTGCTGCTATCCTCCCAGACAAGTCCGGTACCAATTTGCCGACCCCGGGGGATGGAAGGCTTGGTGAACCATGGGCGCGGAGACCGATCCCATGTGTGTGTTGCAGAGGGCCTCGAACCACTGCGCCACACACCCCGCATTTGACTTATACCGTTTCTTATTTCTAAATACTCAGCAGATTAAGGAAACATAGTTTTCTCCAAATAGTTACCTTTAGTTTCACCAACTAGTTACTGCACTTTTAACCACACGTCACGATTTGTATCTGAGTTCCAGACGTCACTCACTCGTTCATCGAGCAAATATCCATTGAAGAAGAACCACTAGGTGCTCGAAAAACAGGAAACACGAGGGTAAAATGTGTTACTTCACCAACATCCGCCTTCTGGACCCCCATGATAGGGGGCGTGATGGACATCGAGAGCCGTGAGTAGACAGGAGATCGCGCAAATGTCAAGTAATCAGGAAGAATCAGATTAACACAGAAGAAAGTACTTGGTCCATTAGATGAAGGACGACCTTCCATTTGTTCTTATCTTCTTGAACATCTGCAAATGAAGAAAAAATGAAACAAACGAACAATCTAAGTGCGATGAATTCTAACTCTCTAGGGATCGTTTCCATTTGCAGCTTTCCAAGAGATTTATGACCACCAGCAATATTTTCTACAAGCGACATAAGTGAATAGAAAGCATTATCACTAATAATAAGCATAATAAACACTCATGCACTCAGCCATTAATTTCCTTCAGTTGATAGTCCGGGCTTAGGTGGATTTCGCTAATCGCCTGAGGAATCAATTGTGATTCCTTTTGCAAACTCGCAAAAATGCGAAAACAAAACAGGATAAACACCAATATCAGCGATATCGTGGGAAATGAAACGGAAAACTGCAATGCCAAAAGCAAAAAAGAATATTGTTTCGTGAAATGGATGTTCACGCTAGCCATTCGTAGCCATACGACGGCGACACATCAGCTGTTGGAACCGAAGCGCCAACTGGTTCGACGGCGTTGTTGTGGTATTTGATAGAAAAAACCATGACTGTCTTCATTCAAGCGAGGATTTTGAGGGAAACGTGCTGAAGGTCAGTCGATTGGACAAATCCGAACACAGGTAAAGTACTTCCTTCAAGGATCTCAGCTGAAGTGATCCTAGATGCCAAGGAAAAGAAATGCAACGGTGCTGGGTAAACAACACTTATAGCAAAGATAAGAACACTGCTATTTTCGCGCTAAAATCACACCCGCTACCGTTTGTTTAATCATCTCCTATGCCCTGTGATCGTTTTCCTAATTGAGGAGGTGGTACCGTTAAGTACAAACGCACTCCCACGAGATTAAATAACGTTTATGCTCTTCCTCATTATTTTATTTATTTGCTATTATTTTACTTCAATCTATCCTTCGAAAGAGCTTCCACAAAATATCGCTTAGCCCACGAAATGCAAATGAAAGCTCACGTTCTCAGAAGAGTCTTCTAATTTGCTTCGCCTCATTGATAAGAATCAAATGAAGCAATATCACAAATGCAGCTGAATCAGCACACAGAATGTTCCAATCCCTTCTAACGAGACGATCCGGAGAGTTCTTATCCACCCATGCATTTCAAATTTGAAATCCATTATGTGGAACAATGTGCTTCGAAAAAAAAATATGTGGATTGCTGTCCGTGTGGCAAACCTGATGCAAGAACTTCATTTAGACTACCTAAGAACATCTAATCTGCCTAACTGAGTTTACCAAGCTGTTAGAACATGTAGCAGTTACCAATTAGGTCTTCGAAGACGACTGAAACACCGACTTCTGCAGAAGGAATTACCCCCAACAAGCAGATCATAGTGTCTAGAGAGGTTCCACATTCGAACGGTGCCCTTCTCCATTGAGTTGGACTCGATTTGACGTCTAGCACCCACATCGCGAGGACGACCATCTGTGCGCCATAAACTTGAATCAACGCAGCTCTGAAGAAGGCGAAACCACGAAAATGGAAGCCGAATAAATTTTACTATGCCAACTTCGTATTGGCTCAATAATCTGGAAACATAGTGACTATTCTTGTTGAAGTTTGATGAAAATCGGTTTTTAAGACGTAAATTTAAGATTTATAAAGATTGGATTAGTGCATACTTTAACTTAAAAACATAATTTTGCCAAGAAAAAACGGATTGCTTTTTGTGCGCCGGTGATCGTAAAGGGATAAAGCTCTCGGCGTTGATCAATCCCTGAGAGATGCACCATGCATTCGACTTTATTAAGTATCGTTAAGGGTGATTGAATGCATATCTGGCCTTTACTCGTGGTGGCCTGCTGATGTATTGAGCCAGTGCTGCTATCCTTCCAGACAAGTCTGGTACCAATTTGCCGAGTCCGGAGGGATGGAAGGTTTGGTGGGCCATGGGCGCGATGATCGATTCTACCTGTGTATCGCAGTGGCGCCTCCAACCACTGCGCCGCACGCGCCCTTGGTGCACCAATATTACGTAAAAATCTTACAAGCAAGAAAAAGCGAAGATGACTCTATTCACCAATAAAACGTGTTTTTAGAGAGGACATCGGTGAGAGATTAAAAGCTAGAAAAGGGCTACATTGAAGGTCAACCGCAAGTTTTTGAATTGTTCTCTTGGCTAGTGTCTTCTATCGCATTTTGGAATCTTCGTCTACATCGAATCGACGATTCCAGAAATCGTCAAAACTCGATCACCAGTCGGACGGTCGAACTTCAAAACATATGTGGAGGAGGAAGAAACAGAGAGAATGCGATAAAATCCTCGAAACACCTCCCACGTCTTGAGTGAAAACCACTGGAATCTCTAAATTTTCGCAGAAAACAAGGAAAATCCAGTGAAGCAATGGGACGAGTGTTTGAAAAGTTGTGGACTATTTCCGAAGCCACATTAATTGAAGTTTGAAATAGCAAACGACAGCACTGAGATTGGGAATGGCTCCTCAATATCAACTTCGTTGAATGGAATGACCTTGTATATTTCCTGGTATACGCTCTTTTCACCGACTAACCTACAAAGAGTTGAAATCCACCTCTTATTGCTGGCAGCATTTCGGCACTGTCGTCTTCCAGCAAGTCCCAGTGAATCGAGGCGGTTGTCCACAGCCGTAACCTGATACGATGCGTTCGCCTTCGGATCTTCGTTCGCATCGAGTCGAATCAACTGGAGTGGAACATCACACGGATTTTAAAACATTTCTCTTAGTCCACTCCACTTTAATTCACCTGCATGGGAAAATATTTAAGCGCCCAAAGAATCATCACTGTCCGCTGAAATATACAGGTTATGACGCTCTCGATGTGAAGAAAAAAAATCAGTGCTCTGAAGCAGATGAATCGGCAACAAACGTAAAACTGGACGAAATTCAACGCTCCTTGGCCGATGCATGTCGCCAGATTATTTATATTCACATGCCAAGTCTATCGAGAAAACAAAAATCCATTTTGAGACTTAATGACTTACCACTAGGAAAGCTATTGGTCGGTTGAAAGCTGACACCGTTGAACTACAGGTCCAAAGGAAACTATTATTGGCATTTAGGGCTGCACGCAGATGCAAAGCTTCAACGGTGTTCCATTTCCAAACTCCAAATTAATGCAGTGAGTTAGACAAAAACATTGGTGAGTCAACTGAGACTACTTGACAAATTTGCACTGAGAGCATACTGCTATTGACACTAACACACTTTAATGAATCGCAAAAGAAGATTCCTTGGCCTTCAAAACGAATCGCATGACGAATGGAGACCAGAGCAAACTCAGATGACTCGAGCAAAAGGAAAAATCAAAAGCTACAGCAAAACATCTCAGAGAGAAAACTACTTTTAGTCCAAAATAAAAGTCCTCTGTCTACGTGGTGTAGCAACAATGAAAACCATTCGCTAGGAGGTTCAACATCGAAGTAAAAAACCTAAATGGATTTGGGGACGGAAATAGCAAATTAAATTTGTGTTCGGTTTAATAGAGTTTGGTCAATCGCATTGTCTTCTCCCAGGGTCAAGAATATAGTGACCTTACACAAAACCAATTAGAGCCTTAGCTTTCGGCAATAGCTGTCGTTTCCTGAATACTTCCAATACTGAGGATTGGTTATTTAGCATTTCGTAGAATTTAAAGAGATGTTTTATTCGAACCTCCCAACGGCTGCCTCATCGTAGCTAGGAGGTTTGTCCTCGGTGTCTGACTACGATGTATGGCGGAGGGACCCGTCCCCCTGGCAGAGCCGCCCAAGCTGAGAATGATTCCGGCGATTCCATCAGGAAGCCTAGCTAAGAGTAAACCAATACCATGATCCACCACCGTCTTGGTATGAAAGTCGCATGGTGGTAACTCTCCAGCTGATCCACAAGGGCTGCGACTGCCTGTAATGGTGACGACCTGGGGCAGACTTTCCCCAGGCTGTCCTCGGGATTCCAGGGAACCACAATGGCTTAGCCAGCAAATCTCCGAAAAGTGGTGATTATGCTGGGGTCAGCACGTCTAGTGATGACGGGCCGTTCAAGTATCAAGTTTTATTCGAACCTGGGCTTTCTTTTTCTCGTGATGCGGTTGTCCTAAAAAGGCCCTCCAGAGTAAGAACCTCGAACAAGATACTCCATCAAATTCGCTCACACAGGGGTGGGTTCACAACAGAATGCACCTAATCAGTCACAGAACCCCTTGATTCTTAAAAAAGCATGTTTTTGTCAAACGGAAGGATTCCCGAACTGTTTCGCTCCGAGCACAGCATTACCTGTATCACCTGTAGTCCCGTTGATCGTCGAGTGACTCGAGCGGGAGCCAGTAAATCTTCCATTGTTCCCTGTCTCGTGCAAGAGTAGCCCAGTGGGTTGTGCTCGCTCTAGGGACTCGTCGAGCAACATATCTTTCTCCAAAGCTCTTTGTGAAAAACTCTGACCATCGGGTCTGTGGTCTTCCTGCAGAACGTTTGACATTCCGAGGAATCCAGTCACTAACGGCTCTTGTCCATCTGTTGTCATTCATACGCACTACGTGTCCGGTCCGTGAGCATGGCATTAGTCACAATAATCCTTCGGGAAATCGAAAGATACTGACGAAGAACAAGGTGAATTCGTTTCATAGATAGATCGTCGGCGGAGACTGTTGCCAAAACCCTTTCTCAGTATCTTCGAATTAGATTAGGTTTCTACAAACTTTTTGTTTCACTTGGAACACAAAACTAGGAAGCCAAAACTTCGGATTTTTTGATGTCTTATGAGAAAATATGACGAAGTAAAACAAGCTAAAAGTGAAACAAAACATAAGAAAATGCACATTATGTCAACACCCTACGACCGAATCGCTTTATAAAAGGGTTCTACACTACAGAAGTTGGCTTTCAAGTGGATGAAAATTTAAGTCAAGTTCAAATATGAGGCCGCTGGAGACCGATAGCAAGGCTTCGACAGAACATTTCAAGTGTTCTGCGAGAGAATTGGGTTCAGAGACTGTAAATGCGGTTGTGGTTCGTGGACACCGATATGATCAACAACAGTGGACGAACTAGTTGTTTTCATTCCACCCATAAGAAGTACATCTGAATAACACAGCTGAGGCACAATCGACGGTCTTCCTTGGTCTTTCCGGAAACGTTATTTATCGGAATGGCGAAGGAGCCGCTCTGATCAACGAATTCTCCGCAAACGCACGAACTCGTTTTCGACAACACAACGGACGAATTGCTTCGCGCGGCGCACACGTGCTTCGTAATCGCCATCGTCGCCAGGTGGCAAACGGTGGCGACCCTGAAATCGACCGACTTCAGCTCTGAAGGACATCGTTTCTCAACACCAGCACGAATTCGATGGTTGGATAAGGGTACCCTGTGACCAAAGTGAGTTTTCTAGAAGAGAAGTGGCCATGAATTATAACGCCGTGCCATGCCAATAACTTGAAAACGATGTAAACAAACAGTTACTCATTAATATTTCGCTTCATAGAAACCAAACGAACCAGATTCTATATTTAGCAGCAAATCTCACCATCGTCGATACTCTCATAGGTCTGAATGAACTAAGGATTTGAGACGAATTCGGCCATCCATCCGTGTGAATAACGGCTCTCTTTAGAACAAGGGCACGACAGCAGTACATGTTAATCATGCACTGAAAGAAATTATTAGCCGCAATTGAGGGTGGTGAGGGTACCATGCAGTGTCGAGAAATGCCGAGTTTTCATGACGAGAGATTCATCAGTGGTTCGGCAAAAGTCGATTCTGTTCCACGATTTCTGGTTTTCGTTAAAGCTCATTGAGAGCGATTCGGGTACGATTCTACTAAGCAATTATTTGTTAACAGGAATTTTAACGAAGGTGTTTCATCTAACTTATTCATTCATATTAATCTTCAGTTGTTAATTAATCATAGTATGTTAAAGGGAAGGACTTCCAGTCTCTGCTGCGTCAAATTCAACTGGGCTTGCCCTAGGCATATAATCACACTCACCCTTACATGCGCTGAGCGTTTGCCTGTTTGTAGTATTCGTACAAAGTACCTGCGTTATCTTTGATGGTGATAGTCGAGGAGGAGCTCAATAGGGCACAAGTAAGATCCACATGTTCCCGTCACCTAACAAAATGGCGCAAGACACATGGGAACATCACTCTTTTGCTTCAGCTTCCTTTTCCTACTGCTTTCGTGAAAAAATAGACATAAGAAGCTCGCCATCGTCGATGAGAACGTCGAACACTTCCTGAGCTTAGGATACCATGCGCAAGGATGAACTCTCGTTGAACGTCGTAGTTCGACACACGAATAACAGCCATGATTAGGCGGTAAACCGTCGAAGAGATACGAAAAAGCAGCGAAAATAAAGGACATCAGCCGAAAACGTGGTGCTCTTCGTGTCCGTCTAATGAGCAGAGGCTTGATCAGATTTGGCAAAGAATAACAGAGGTAAATGAGTTTGGCTCGAATTTGTGGTTGACTGACTTGACCACAGGTCACAGATTACAAGTGCTGTACTGAACGAAGAATTGAATAAAATTTAGACGATAGCTGAAAAAGAATATGAGTAGAACATCCGTCTCGAAATGCACAAGAGTTTTTCAAGATTTGTTAACATGCTAGCGCCTCGGCAATCAAGATTGTTAGCAAAACACAAAATTATGGCGTGAACAAGAAAGTAAGGGCAACGTAGCTCCTTTACCTTTTTTACCTGAAGTATTCCGTGCTCTGAGACCGATGCACATTACCACGTCCATATTATTGGGGGAAGCCTGCGCATCTACTGCGCTTCGACTGCTTAGAATTTCGTGGTTATTGTCTATGAGTGAAGGAACGTGAAGGAGTGCAACAACAGCAATTTGACGTTATTTGGTGAGAAGTGCCATGAACCCTGGTCACACCGCCTGAGTTATAATGGTAGAGGGTCTGAAAGCTTGGAACTTGCCTTTTATTCTACTGCTTTCTGTACAATGCGAATTCGAACGATGAAATGTTATTTATCACTGAGCTAGGAGCTGAATCATGTGGAGTTCTGAGTACTCCTACTCCTTGCAACGACGAACACGTCTCTGTCTGAGTGGCACTCCGTTGGGCTTCTTCAGCAGATTATTACTCGGGTTGCTGGTATCGGCTGGTACAAACAACTGCTTCGAGAGTGCAAGAGTCCTTCAACAGTTGGCTAATTCGAGCCGTACACAACTTTCCGTTCTCTGAGTGTTCTAGTACATGCATCTTGAGCTGGTAAATACACGGCGACGACTTTTATTTATGGTGACTGCGACAATGTCGGAAGAGGTGACGTATAAACGGAAAGCCCAGCAGTTTCCTGCGGTCTCTGTCGGCATCAATTTTCTTTAAAATTGGCGCCAGGGAAGAATAACCAAATAATGGTAATTTCCAAATGTAGACAAAAGGTAACGAAAGGATACTGAGCACTGCTAAGCCATCTGCTCGAACAGTAAATGATATCATCACTGCTATAGGAACTGTTAGCTCGCTTGGAAATTGATTTCGACCGTAGCTGTTCAAATTTTGTCTTCATTCTGGGCTAAGCTTTTACTCCTCGCATTGACGCCAGATCGAAACTAGCTCAACTTCCAACGCCTTGCATTCCTATCATGTACAATTCGAAGCATACGGCTTCATTTTTTATTACTTCGCCGATAGTCTCGTTTTTATCCAATACGTGCTCATGTTATGCAAGTGGGATCGAAAATGAAGAAGCAAAATCGATCAATTTTGGCACGGACTCAAACTTGGACTTAAAGTCGTGGAATCAGCTGGCAATATCAAAGCCGCATTTGGCCAGAGAAGCCTTAGGTGTAACGTTAGTTAGCGCAGATTAGTGATGAAGATGCAAGCCTTGGAGATGGAAAAGATACCGGAAGACTCACTGCCATCAGTGGATGGCCACTTGAAGACGTTAATTGGAACGAATCAATGCGGGAAAATGGATGTGTAAAACAACAGTGTTGGAGCACATCATCCGAAGAAAATGCCGGAATATGCCTCATCAAATAGATTGCCGCAGTAATTGGACCTTTAATGAAGAGATGGTTGTCATAAAATATGTTCTGAGCTTCGCTTACAGAAATGAAACGACATGCTTCTTTACTATACTGTATGTACTCAGTACATTTCCATGCTCTACGTTAGCAATTACGCACATGGCCAAAAGGACGGAACACTTCTCGAAGCCAGATTTGTCTTGGAGGGTCATTACAACGTTTTCGTGCTCATCCACTATAACCTTCGTACTCTTCGTGAAAGCACTAAAACAAAGAAATTTCACACTTTTGAAACACTTTAAGCTGATCCAACGTTCGTAGGTCAAAAATTGGGCTTGAAAGCTCTCAACAACCTGCTATGTACACTGCCTAAGTTTTCAGCTTCAGAAGCGTCACTTATTAAGCAAGCTGGCGATTATTACGATGCTACAGAATCGAATCTTCTTGCTTCACTAATGAAAACTGTCTTTCCAACGGATTCAGCTAAGATTTCTCCTTCTATTGATTCAATTTCGACACAGTACTTTTCTGCTATGACAGTCCTACGATAGTATCGACCTCATAGTAGACATTGATAAGCAGAGAAGGGTATGAAAATGAACAGAGCACTAAAACGCCTACTTTATAGTGATAATTTTGGACCGATGCATCGGACTCAAAAGGCGCGATCTAGTCAAGGAAATTGAGTGTCGTCAGGAGTCGTGCTCTTAGCATATGAACTGCACGCACCTAAATTCGTCATCTATTGTCCGATTATGCCCGACTATGACGTGAAATGCAAGCTCTGCAAAGAAATCGCTATTCGCAAGGCTTTCGCCTTCGTAGGTGTCTTCCCTCGGCTTCTTGTTGAAGAGTTGCGATAAGTGTTGTTTCGTTCAGGAAACTGTCTCTAAATACAGTCTTAATATTTCGAGCAACAACTAGAGTACTGATACGTCCATTTTCCCTCTCAAACATGGAAGAATAGGAACATTATTCCTGCAAAGTAGTAGTGGTTAAGAAAAGAGAAATTCGAGGCTTTGAAATTATGTATATTTCAGAGCTAAAAAGGGCAGAAAAGAAAGATATGTTTTAGAAGGTGCAGAGACTGTACTGGTAGAAAATTTTTTTAATATCATTGTATCTTAAAATCGGGGACTTCCTTTTGAAGAACCTCATGGTCAAGCAACTTTGTTTCTCTCAACCAGAGCCGAGAATTTGAAAGAACCCTCATATTTCGAAACCGACCCTCCCTAAACCTCGGTGTGACTAATCAATATGTATTGTTTCTTGATAAGCTTGCACGAGGTTGATAAATATATTTATTTTCGGCTAACGTTTCGACGTCTTCGTCTTCCTCAGAGCCGGTGATCCGAGTCGATGGTCCATGCTTGTTGTTCGCCTCGACGTTGCGTCTTCGCCTTCGTGTCGAGCCAGATCTTCCTCAGTGAGCCATCTTCTCGAATGAGGCATCCTCACTCAGTGATGCCCTTTTATATACACGAGTGAGGATCCCTCATTCGAGAAGATGGCTCACTGAGGAAGATCTGGCTCGACACGAAGGCGAAGACGCAACGTCGAGGCGAACAACAAGCATGGACCATCGACTCGGATCACCGGCTCTGAGGAAGACGAAGACGTCGAAACGTTAGCCGAAAATAAATATATTTATCAACCCCGTGCAAGCTTATCAAGAAAGAACCCTCATATTTTGGCGATTTTTTTATCATCGAAAACCTTTGCTGATTTTACAGACTTCCCAGTCTTCATATAACTTGAAATGTCCTAATTAGGGATATTAACTGACAACCTATCTTCAATTTCAATTCGTTTACACATTAGTCGAAAGAAAGAAAATTTCCTGCACTATACGCGTCGTCGTTGGTGCGATGACGCGCCACTGGCTAACCAGGCCTTCCATGTACCTCCGAGGACGGCTAATTAGTACCAGAATTGTCTGTGAAATAATAGCACTAATCGAGTACATCGATACGGCATCGAAAGTCGTTGTAAAGATCAAATATGTGTTCTATCACCACTGACGATGCCTAATGAAGTCGAATGCATGACGCTTTCTTCTGTGATTCTTAACGGATCAACGCTGAATGTTTTATGATTCACCCATTATGTCCTCGGAAATGTTTTTGGTTAGCCTCAGAAATGAATTCATGACACATAATAATTCCTTTCGGCTGCTAAGTAGCGAATGAACGTTAGAAAGAACATAAGTGGTTCTTTTACGTGCAGACACCAAAAACCACAAATAAACGACATTTCAAGATGCTATACCAACAACGAGGCAGCTAATCGAAAAAGCGTCAGTGCGTGGAAAGTGCTAAAGACGTCCCTCGTGTTGACGAGCTTCACTAAAATCTACTGTATACTCAGAGAAACTCCTTTCACCACTCGTTTCAAACTCGTTAACCTTCGAGGGACTGAAGCGGTCACCACATGCTATCCAATTCCATGTTACGCACGCTGTCTGCTCGTAAGGTTCCGCTGGACCAGAGAACAAGAAAAGTGTTATCCTTGTCAAATTAAATTGTTGACATTTTTTAAAATGACTCTTCATTACATCAACCAGGCGCATGCCAGCATTTCTTGCATTTAATTAGTTTCCTTGCTTTCATCGTCGACAAGGTTCCTCAAACATGTCGCGTGTTGTTTCAGCTGCTGATTGAGGGTTTCGTCTGTTTTACGAATGTCGTCGAGTACCAGCTGAGTCGACTCTCCTTGAAATCTTGGAGATAGCCGGGTTTAGGCGTTCCCACGTGGGCTGTGAAGAGCACTGGTAGATCGAACCAGCGCCACTGCTTCCTGATCGGCGGCGTCATTAACCACTGTGCTATCCCCGCCCAACTAGTGACACATTAAGGCAAGAAAGGCCATTTGTAAAAGAGCCTGATCAACGAGAAGGTTGTCTTTCTGGTAAGTATTTCAAATCACATAGGAACTAATCCTTAATGGCTTATGATCACCGGATCTCGTTAAGAGACATTGCATGCTTGACCAATTTTGATCTTTTGATACTCGATCCCATCGTGTTTCAGAATTTCAGGTTCTATCGATAGCTTTCATGACGTCGGATGCTCGTAGCTGGTCTGCTAGACTGTAATGTTAACCGATCGTTCATTCTGCTTACGCAGAGTCAAGTCTTCAACCCATGCACTAAAGCAGAATGAATGCATCGTAGAGGAATCAAAGCAATGAGTCGAGGTTTTTTGTCCTTCTTACCACATTCTCAAAGTGCTTGCAAGCCTTTCAAGCCACTCCTTTCCTCTTGATCAATAGGTCGCTTATATAGTTTAATTTCTCGAAACATAGTTTGCTCGCATGGTCGTCCTTCATACAATGTCCCGCCAATTTTTCTGAGGAAGACTTAACTAAAAATCTTATAAATGGCAGATAGCTATAATGCGAAGACCGAGAACTCATCAAACACTAAAGAGTTCTTTATATTTATAGCTGTATATTACAAAGAGGTCCTTTCACATTGATGTTGATAGATTGCCTATCTGACAGCTCTGTCATTTAGAGGCTAAGCACGTGGCGCCGCATTTTCGTAGATAAAAGTGCAATCGCTCATTGAACGCAATTATCCATAGATGAGGACATCGACGGATTCAAGGCAATAGAGCAGTGCCGTACTCAATGTCTCAACGAAATGGAAAGGGAAACCCACGGTTCTTGCCTTTAGTTTGTTTCGATAAACAAATCAAATGGATTTAAATAATCTTAGTTAAGGACTTAGCATGTGAACACTTCGTGGATCCAAACGAAAAACAACACCTTCGGAAATAGAAAACTGAAGCATCCATCGAGTAGAAACAGACCTTTTCAGTTAAGATTGCTAAACAGATCACTGCAGTGAATAGAAGTTAACGTAGCTGTTGTGGAACTGTCCGACGCTTTCGAAGCAAAGAGCGAAGGTATTACATAACAATATTATATACATACATAAACATATACATACATTACGCTACAAAAGATGACGAATAGCTCAATGCTAAAAATGTCGATTATTCCGAACACGATACCGGTTCGACTGCGATCCGGGTTCACCGAGCTTCTTATCTTTCCGAGGTCGGGAGATTTGTTTCAGCAGACAAGATCACTCTCCACAATCCAAGTGGGATCACTGTGGCACTGTGGCCCATCTCAGCACTCGAGAGAGATTCCAATCGACCAGCAATCATGAATATTCATGACGAAATGAAAATCCAACAGCTGCAGAACCCAAACAAAAAAGTTGGCAGACCTTCGTAGATGATGGATGCGAGAAAACAAATCGGATGAAGAGGTGCTCATATCCATAGAGTCGATTTGAAAGACAGGTCGTCTAAAACAATTCCGCAAAAATTGCAACAACACATAAGCTGAGATGTGAGCAAAACTCGGAACTCCAGGTACGGTTCGAATGCGCGATTACCCTTTCCGGAGGATCACGTATTATCCACCGTTCCAAACGAGGTCCTTGCTTTGCCTTTCTCTCAGCCAGTTTTTGACTCTCACAGTGTTATCAGCGAAAAGACAATTGTGCTGTATAAATTATTATATGTACTTGCCAATACTATAAGTTATACAACTTAGTTCATGGATGAATTACCAAAAATAGCGCAGCATTAAGCTGAATTCTTCGTTTCGCCATATGGTTAGACCTATCACGGATGGATTTCTTTGAGCGGAGGCGATTCCGATCCGCTTCTTTCAAACTAATATGGAGGTATCAATTGCCTCTATAATGTTGGCTTTGTAAAAATAAACAACAGCTGTCTAGTTTGAAGAAGACCTGAGTATTCCCTATTCTGATTACATGCCATTCTCTTCATTCAGAAATCATCTACGAACTAAGCAGATTATTCTCCAGATGATCTCTGAACGGCAAAACCTGGTGGAGTCGTACCTCTGGGTAGTCGAGCAGATGCAGAGTGACTTTTGAATAAAACGACCCATCTCACGAAGTGGCAATAAGTTATATAGTGAATTTTCGCACCAAAGCAGGTCACATAGAATGGGCATAAATTAACAACCTTCCCCTACTAAACGGCGACGCCGAGTGAGATTCTTCATTCGAGTGGTGCTCCACTCCAATGAATTCGATTCGACGCGATGAGGAAGAACCATGTCGCGAGGACGTCCAGCTACGGACGATCAACTCAAATCACTGTGGCTGCGAAGAAGGAGAAACCACCGAAAATTTAGCCACAATCAAGTTTCCTAGCAACCTCGTCTAAGCTTTAAAGCACGTCAGGATATAAAAAGGTTTCGCACGACTTTTTGCAAAAGTGAGATGTCTTATTCATTATCGCAAAAGCTATAAGTTGGTGATGAAATAGACAAAATGAAATAGGACCAAGTAAAAGAGCTGAGCGTCTGCATCTGAAGCTATGAATGCAGCCCTCACCCAGTCGAAAGCTGATGAAGCAGCAGAGATAACTCCGGTATGTTCACATACCATTATATGTCAAATACCAGATGTTTGACGCCGAGCTGAAAACAAAGTAGAAAACCAAGACCGAATCTACGAAGCCTCAAGCCGACAGATCAAGTCGAAAATGATGAGCACTTAGAGAAAACTATCAAAAGTATTTATGCTGAAGTAAATAAAAAGATTACTTTTTACTGAACTCGAAAACTCTCCTTGTGCTTTGTAAAGGGATGATTTTCTAGTAACAATAAATATAGTTCAATAATACAATAAATATTTCACGTAATACCCTGCCATTAAAATTAGTAGGCAGTAAATAGAAATGGACGACATTGTGATTTATACCATAGGTTCGGCTGAGCAGGATTCATGCCGATTTGTGCTCCCCAGATCAATTCCGCTGATGGGTGATTGCTGACAGCGCCTATAGGTCAATAATGCAGCTGAGAGAGAGTCGAAACGAAAGACTCGCATGGTATGGTGATGAACACGTTAACTCCCCGAAAAATATTAATAGTGTGTTCAGTCCCCACCATAGATACCAGTAGTCCAGAGTTTTGAAAATATCTCAGCAACATTATGGTTAAATAAATATTAGGTTCCAATGCACGAGGGGCACCTATAGCGCAGTGGTCGGAGGTGCTCCGCGATATACATGTGATCGATCGATCCCCGCACCCAGGCCAACCTCTCCTCCATAACTCCGGGGTCGGTGAATTGGTACTAGATTTGTCTGGAAGGATAGCAGCATTGACTCGATGCATCGGCAGGCTACGGAGTCATTATAAAGGCCAGATATGCATTCAATCACCTCTAACGATGCTCAATGAAGTCGAATCCGGCGCATCCGTTAGCGATTGATCAAAGCCGAGAGCTTCAACGCTTATCTAATGCGCGCAATTTTATTAGTTCTTGAGAAGTAAAAAGTTGAAAATTAGGTGAATTTCGGAGGGAAACAAAGACAGATGATTTTGTAGTTGCTGAATAGGAACTGAATGCTGAAATTTCCTCCAAATTGGGAAAAAAATCAAATTGACCAGTGAGTTTCTGGAATAATACCAATAATAAGAACTAGTATATTTCGACTCCAAAAATAATCGGAGTAGAAGTACAGAGGTGTGACATCTCATCGTTCGATTTCGCTCGATCTGGCCCGTCGTCCAAGTTTTCCGAAAATCTCAGCATCGCAGAGGTGCGAAAGTTCCAACAACCCGAAAGAAAAGATTGTCAATATAAGGCAGATACTCACAATGCACCATGTAAACGAAATTCACTTCAAATATCTTATGAAACTTCACGAAAGCTGCCCTAGATGCGGCTTATTGATGGCCGTAGACAAAAGTTGGACATGGTCCAAAAGCATGCAAATACACATAAAAAACTTACAGAACACTTAGAATATGGAACAAACACAGATCACTGGTAAAGAACCAAAAGAGGATGCTACAGAGCGAAAAACAAAAAGCACATTGTCATTTGCCGTGAGTACTTTGGCCGAGGTGGGTCACATACGTTCATTGTTCATTCATATATTCATTGTGACTGTGGACGAAAAGTATACGTCGCCCCTTTCCCCAACCCGGTTCACACAACATTGTATGTGTGCAGCAGTATGTTAATCAAATGTTATCGTCATTACTAGATTAACATCCAGCTCACAGCGGTTTTAGTTCCACAAATTGTGAGGTCCTATTATAGATGAACGGATTACCGCCTCATCATGGCTGGGAGGGTAGGTGTTCCTGTGTTGTGCCGGGATGCGATGTGCAGCGGGAGGTGGGGGGATTCATCCGGTCTTCCAAGCCGAGAAGGAGTCCGGCGTTTCCATCAAGAAGCCTAGCCAAGGGTAAACCAATACCAGGATCTGCCACCGTCCTGGTAATAAAGTCGCATGGTGGCAAATCTCCCTCTGATTCACATGGGCTGCGACTGCCTGTGGTGGTGAAGACCTGGGGAACACTTTGGCCAGGCTGACCTCGGGAATCCAGCGAACCAAAATGGCTTAACCAGCAAATCTTCGAGAAATGGAGCTTATGCTGGGACCGTCACAACTAGTGAGGACGGGCCACTCGAGTATTAATAATAAGTATCGTGTACTCTAGATGACCTACGACTCTTGGCATATGTTTTAAATTTTCTTGCTGAATTTATGTTTTTACACAAATCTATGCTGTAATTGACATGATGGAACGAAAACTATGGGAATAAACAAGTTGAAGCATTCTTTCAAATCAACCATTTGAAGAGGTGAGGAACTAAAATAGAGCCAGACACAACATCTCGACAAACATACTTATAGAGAGATTATACGTAGTTAAAACAACGATGCTAAAATATTTTGATTTACGCATCCAAAAAGAAACGAACCAAAGGATAAGCTAAGTCGAACCTCTGAATCTCAACGACTACTTCATGAGGAAATTTTTAACAATAAGAATGCTGCTGAAAATATGTCATGAATACTTCTGGCCTTCCTAGAAAATTTTCGTGGTGGAATCGCGATAATCCTATGACGCCGGCGAAAACTTGCCCATTACGAGATTTTCGCTTCGACTAATAAAGTTAGGTATGAGCTTGAATAGGTGTATTTGAAGTTGATGGTTACAAACCAAAATTATTTTCCAAAAAGTCGAGCATTTCAACTGCACAAAGTGTTCCATGGAAGAAACGATAACTGTAGCAATTGCTCATTGATACAATTTCATTTTCAGATATATAGCGAGCACGAGTTGCGCAGTGGAGAGAGGCGCCCTGCAAGACACACTGGATTCGTCGTTTATTCGAGCCTGGTTCCAACCTTCCCAAGAGCTACCTCTTTTCGGGGTCGTCATATTGCTACAAGACTTGCTTGGAAGGATAAAAGCACTATTTTGCTGCATTGGTGGACCACTATAAATAATCATAGAGATGAAATAGGCAAGGAATCACCTTCATGACTGCGGATAAAATCGAATGCTTAGCGCATCCTTCAAAGAATGGTCAACGCCAAGAGCTTTATTGGTTATCCTTTTTACGGCAATTGTTCTGTCGAAGTAACTTAGGATAAAACTGCGACCTTGAGAGACTTCTTAAGACGACTGTCATGAAAGTGCGAGAATATAATTGCTTACTTGAATACTTCAGCGGCCTATCCTCCCTGGTTGTGCAGGCCACAGCATATTCTCCATTTTTCGAATTTTTCTCTTTTAGCCACCGCGTGTTTCTTTGGAGTCCCGAGGTCAGACTGGGCCAAGTTTGCCCCAGATCGTCACCACCACATGCAGTCGCTTCCCTTGTGGATCAGAGAGAGATCTGCCACCACGCGACTAGTTTGGTACCAGGATGGTGGTTGATATTGGTATTGATTGGTATTGGCTTACTCTTGGTTGGGCTTCCTGATAAAAACGCAGAGTTCCTTCTCAGGTTAGGACACCCTACTAAAGAGATAAATACACCCTATACATCACAGTCCAACACCCAGGAACACTTAGCCACGATAAGTCGGTAAACCGTAGGGAGGCACGAGAATATAATAGTGAGAAATAATCGACATTTGGTCAAACTCAGATGACAGCACATAGAACACCAGAACAAAGAGAGAGAGATTTCTAAAAGAAACAAAAAACAACAGTGGTATTTGCTAGCACGAGTCGATAAACTTAGAGCAATGCTAGTTAATGGGCAAAAAACAAGAATCAGGGGACCTATTATCCCAGTTGTCATGCGAGAGTTGGGAGCTCTAAGGCCACTGCTTCAAAGAGCTTTTAAGCATTCCCAAGATCGATTTTCCATTAACCTCGTCATTGATTGATAACTTATTGTTCCTCTTTAATGATTTTTAAATAGAATTCGAAATGCGAATTCCTTGTTGAAGTTTGTTTATACCGCTCAGGATTTCAGAGGCATCGATTGGATTCATGTGTATCTAAAGATCTGGTTAATTTCTAACGCTACCGACCAGATAGGGGTGTGTGTGGCGCAGTGAATGGAGGCGCCACTGCAACACACACGTGGAGTCGATTCCCACGCCTATGGCCCACCAGGCCCTCCATCCTCCGGGGTCGGCGAATTGGTACCAGACTTGTCTGGGAGGATGCAGCACTGGCTCGATACATCGGTAGGCTACCGCGAGTCACTGTAAAGGCCAGATGCGTTCATTCACCTCCATCGGTACTTAATGAAGTCATGCATGGCGCATCCCTTAGGCATTGATCAACACCGAGAGCTTCTATCCTTTTACCGACCCGAGAAATCTTGTGCTATAATGACAGTTTTCGTCAACAAACCGAATAGCCAAGTACTTAATTCAGTGGGAAACATTTCAAATTGGGTATCCATTTTATCAGTATGAGCAAAAGAGTTCGAACCCTGAGTTATCCTTAGCCAGTATAATTTGCAACACTTGAGCTACACTAACAACAAAGCTTCTACTTTCTCTCCAATTCAGAAAAGGAAATTCTATTCGAGCGACAATATCTTAATATATATTTATTGCCTATTCTTTTGTTATGGCAGGGCATGATGCGAACTACAACCACAATGATGCTGAGATATGAGCACAACTCGGAGCCTCAGTAGAGCTTCGAACCCATCAGTACCTCTACCGGAGGTTCTCGTGTTATCCACCACTCCAACCAAGGCCTTTGCTTTACCTTTCTTTCAGCCACTTTTTTATCCTAACAGTGCTGTCACCAATCAACCGTGAACGAGAGTGATCTGCGAGAGTGATCAGTAAAAATCAGTATTGAACCTAGCTAAGCTGAAGCTGCAGTCGAAGTCCCACCTTAACCTCTATTTAAGTTGGCATACGCTTACTGGGTGATCTCGATTTGAAGCCCACTTGAGGTTCCATGTTTCGATCATTTCTTGACACCTTTGTGGCTGTAGTTCTACCCGGATCATTTGAAGCCGGATTTATTAACTTCCAAGCGGTGGGACATGTTGAATCTCTGATCAATCATGAAACAAACATTAAACGCTTACTTCGGTCTAATGGGCGCCAACAGTCATAGACTACTTCCTCATCTCCTATTCAAAAGATTACACTGACGATATGAAAGAAGACATTCGTAGAGACGGTGTCAACAGCAGAAAACGGTGATAGCTCTTGGGTTTATTAACGGTTGTGACAAGAACCACGCAACGGCTAATGTGAAACAGATGGCCTGCAATCAAAACGATACTTGGCGGAGGTTTTAAGGGAACTGCACGTGACGAGAGTTGACGGGGCAACATAAAATCATCTCTGATTCGAGGAAACTGCCCAATGACACTCAGCACACGCTAGGGCAAGGGAAAATGAACAGCAAGTACCATTATATTTCTACTGAATATCGTCTCTGAGATTATAGTCCTTTATCAAAGAAAACAAACGTCGTCTCAATAGAGTTACGTAACAGGTGTTTTGATGTCCTTCACTTCACACTTTTATATTTCCACGAAAGGCTGCAAATAGTGTCAAAATTATACTCTTTTGAAAAGTGAAGCGCTACCAAGATGGGTTAAGGAAATGTAGGGCGGTGAATGTGGAAATACTCCTTAAAGGAGAACTTGCATGTCAATGGATTCTACGCTGACTACAGTGACACCTATAACGTTTAATGTATATATCCTTGCTTAGAAATGTAGGTAGCTAAATAAAAGCGCGTTTTCCACGTACTATATCATTTCTACCTTTCTCTCATCCTGTCATTTATAACAGTTAAGTTGATTTCGCGTGAAAACTGCTGGATTTTACCATATTTTTTATTCAAACAACCTATCTTAACATATCGTGCGAATTCTAGAGCTTATTTTATTGGTTTCATTGCCTTGCACCCGCCATCCATAAAGGTTTTCGAATTGCATGTGGGTTCGGTTGGTGTCTGAGTGTGAGGATTTTGTCTTTATTAATGTAGCTGGATGGTGGTCGAATAGATTCTCCACGGTCCATAAGGATAGCTGTGTTAGAGCATCCCCAGGTCATTATAGAAGACGAGCCAGACTTTGCGGATTGAAATGATGTTGTTTCGGAGAAGTGTGATAAACTCTTCCGATAGCGGAGGGTGGTGGCCTGTTAGGCTACAGACGAGGTGGATCTAATCGTCACACACATATGGCGCGATATCTCTAATCATAAAATTGAAATAAGACTGACTGCAAGTATATCTCCATTCATAAACAAACACGCACAGTGCTTGATCGTCCTGTAAAATGAGGAATCCGATCGACCGTCCTTGTCTGCGTGTCGCCTTTTATTTTCCGACATCCATCCATTGGCATTCTGTTTTAGGCACAGAACCGGCCGGACTGCTAAATTCAAGCTTCTTTGAAGATGTGAGCCGCGAGATACGGTATTAGACTCAATATTTCAGTTGGTTTTAAAAGCGCTAGAGCGCCCCACACATGGCGTTGTCGAAACAACCACCCATGCTAGTTCTCAATGCTTGGAGCAGTCGGGGACAACTTCCAAGTTCTAGCAGGGAACCAGGTTTCTCTCACATTTTGATCCGATGTATCACCCAGGCAATGAGTATGTTCCTTGAAAATTTTATCTATTTCTTGATCTTTCTGCATTTCCTCAGTGGTTGACCAACGCCAAACATTTTATCCTTTATCCTTTACGCATTCAAATATATTTCAACGTCCTTGATATGGATCCACGCCTTACTAAATCCTTCCCATAATGCGTCGTTTTCTTGTCCAGCAATCGCGAGATTGCTATGCATACATTTACTTTCATAGAAAAACACAATACAATAGAATAGTAGCTGACGTTTCGGCAGTATCGTCTTCTTCAGCGCCTGGATGGGTATACTGATATACAATTTATTAGGCCAAACGCTTCAATAACACTTACAAAAAGACGAAAAACTATGGCAACTACATGATCAACAGCTTCTCCAGAAACTCACCGCTTTTCGCGTGACTTCCAATGAGGAAGCTTAGAACAGCTGATTATAATCGCATTGGTTAATGACTGCACCATCCCACATCAGAAATTGATGCGAACATACGGGGTCAGGTCGCGTAATGACCTCCGGGCATTCATCCCTGCTATTCATTGTGGGGTTTTTGGCATTTATCCAGAAAGTCTCAAGAAGTTTTCGCGCTGGTGTTTTAGTCTCCTGTGCATGGATATTGAGTTTTACTTCAAAATCGTCTCCGCTATGCTTCTGTATCCCATGCCTGCCTAGTGGAGTCCTTTGTCTTAGTTTTCGTTTGCCATCTAGGTGCTCTTTTACACGGATACACAAACGTCTGCCCGTTTCGCCAATATATTCATCTGCGCGTTTATTACAAGAGGTCAGGTATATCGTACCTGAACTTATACAATCATCGTTCCTTCCGTAAGGGCAAATTACGCAATTTGTTGTTTCACATAGGCGGTCATACAAGCGGTTGCGAACTAACTGGCGACTAGAGCTCCTCTAGACCTGCCCTTCTTAAGCATCGTTTAATAGCTACGCTTATTTCATCACTGATAAAAGGCAACATAAACAGTGCTTTCCTCTGGCCATGTGTTTCGCTTAAGTGCGTCGCTCTCCATATAAACTCATCTCGAGGGGTTACTATTTCGTAGCCATTGGAGATGGCTATTTGCCGAGCCAAATCGTGCGATTCTCCCTTTAGTTCCTTGGCTGTGCACACAGAGGTGGCTACTCGAAACGCTTCTCACAAGCTCCCCCTTTGTGTCTGAAGGGCGGGGAGAGAGGAAATGAACGAGGATGTTTTTGCTACTTGGTTTTCGGTACCACTTTGTCATGTAACCGCTACTTGATAAGTTGATTTGAACGTTAAGAAATGGAAGCCAGGTCTCTTTCGGTTTCTCCCGGGTGAATTTAATATATTCAGAGTGCTCATTCAACAATTCAAAACATTTGTCCATCTCGTCCTGAGTAAAGAAGATCATCTATATATCTGCAAAAGAGTAGCGGCCGGAGATCTATAACCGGGGCTTCTATTTTAGACATGAACGCAATGGCGAGAGTTGGTGCTAACTGCTGTCCCATTGCCAGCCCTCTAATTTGTACGTAATAATTCCCAGACCATTTGAAAATCGAGCAGTTCAGGCAACCTTTAAGAAGAACCATAAGCTGCTGAATAGACAAGCTATGCATATGTATTCTTCCTTCATGTTCAACAAGAAGTTCGAAGATGGCTTGCATTGCGGAGTCATTCGATACGTTAGTGTAGAGCGTGAAAACATCGAAAGACTCCATCACGTACGCGTCGGTAGGCGACGCGTTACGTAGACGTTCTAGGGACATTTGGGTGTTCTGGAGGTGAGCTGGAATATGGCTAAGCAGTTGGGTAAGTATTCGGCCTAGAAACCATGTTATTCTATCCGTCGGTCCATCTGCACGGCTGATAATAGGCCTAACCTTGTACGATAAAGGATTGGTAGACGCGAGATCATAAGCTGATACCAACCTGTGTTTTAATATGTAGGTATGAAACGGGACATGTTGGTCGATCCACTTTATAATGCGAAATAACGGATGGTTTTAAGCCCGCCACCTACTGTGGCCCACTCATTGTTAAGTTTTCGGTATTGTCTTTTGCATTGCTTTTCAGAGGATGGGCGATAAAGGGTAACATCACTGAGATGTTCCTCTGTTATCTTAACATCTAACTGCCGAGGAATAACTACGAACTCTCCCTCTTTATCAATAACTAATAGTCTAATGATCTTCGAATTTATTAATTCTCTAATTTCTCGAATATCACATTTTTGCGCCGCTGTGAGGTTAGAGATATACTTTCTATTACGATAGTGGACAAGGGTTTTGAGAACATCGTCCGGAAACATGCGAAACCTTGTATGAATTTCGACATTTGGGTCATGCTGTCTGAAGGACGCTCTGGGGAAAGGAGATGGCGGTAATAGCGCCTTTTCTTCAATTTCATTTTTGTTGTTCATACAAGCTGCATGCGACAGAGTCCTACGCACAGTTACTTTAGAAATCGGTGGTGATGGTGAAAAACTTGGAGTCAATACTAGTAGTGAGGGCGCGTTCTCAGGTAAGGCTATGCCCACATGCACGGTGAGCGCAGATATTCTTGGTGCACTAGCAACCCTATTTTGACTATTACCAGAAGCGTAAATAATTCCATTGCGATTGTTTCCTGAAGCTGAGAAATGTGAAAACTTTTTTTTGAAACTTGATTGAAAAAACTTGAAAACTCAAAAGATTTTCGAATTTTCGCTGTAAGGTTATTTTGGCGTTAGACCTAATAATATCGCATATCAATATTGACCCACCAACTATTCTCGTCCAAAGGCGATTCTCCAAATACAAAGCACAAAAATGCCCCTTCGTCGTACACTTCTTCATTCTGGAAAACATTTCGTTCCGCTTGCTTCGTAGTGCACCTCGAAGTAGTTCCATTTCGATGCCTCGTACTTGACGGCCGTCCTTTGGTTGACCGCATATATCGTGAAGTCGTTTTCGTTTTATAAACTCCGGCACGACTCGATGTTGAAAAACAGCGGCGCACAAAGATGAACCCCTTTTCGTGATACAATGAATCCCTCTATATTTAAAGCCTTCTAGTTAATTTGTCTGCAAAGCACGCATGGCCTCATCGCGTACCCTTAAAAGGCATTTCTCGAATTCAGTGGCGCCTAAGAGACGCGCCACCGCACGTCACCTCGAAAGACGTGCGGCATGCAGCACTTTCAATCCGCCTCAGAGGTGGCGCAGAGGCAGGCTAATGCACTTCAGCTCGAATGATGTGCGAATACTGTTCTAGGGCGTCGGACAGGGCTCGAATTAGCGTCCTTGCTTCGTGACCGACGCCATCACTAACCACTGCGTCATCACCTCCCTTCACACAGACGTTACTTGCATACGTGGATGGTCCGTCTTAATGAGTTGTGCGGAGCTCAGCAGATTTACCATTCATTTCTTTTCCTAGCAATCGTCGCGCATAGCGGTGGTTTTACTCGAACATGGTGGCGCATTTGAGTCCCATACTATGATCCGAAAACAACTGCAGCTGTGGATGCACCCGATTAACTTTGTTTACGAAAACGTCTTCCTAACGTGTAGGCGACCGTCCTAGGCACGTTTGCATTCTCGTGGAATTCGGTGAACAGTTCTTTTCGTCCATTCATCGTCTTTTCTTCCCATCATGTGACCCTCGCATCTATATTTTGCTATTGGTGTATATTCTCCTGGATCTCGGAGATAAGACGGATTCTAGGGCTTCGCATTCCGGCTAGGTATTGAGAGTGGTGGTTATATTTCGGAAGCCATCGCTTAAGCGCTCTTTGAGTAGTGCGGAGTGCTCTTGATTTAGTTGAAGTATCAACGCAGGTCTCTGCAGTATAACAAAGCCTGAGTGGACCGTCGAATCGAAAAGGTGAGTGGGGATTTTCGAGCCTTTCATTTGGTCGGTGGCTTCTTTTCGAGGCCTAAATACATACGACCCAAGTTGCTCTCGTTCTACTGTGTAGTTAATCCTTCATGTTTTTTTCCATGTTCATTGATCCCCAAGGTATACGTACAGGGTGCTCTCCTGCAATCAGATGGCCATCCAGTTCAATTTTTTGCCTCCATACCATGGGTTTTTCATGAACTGGATCCTCTTCCGATTTATACGTATCCCGATCCTTTTTCCGTTTCGTTGAGCTCGTTGATCATCGTCACACAAACATTATAACGTAAAATTCACTAAAATACATATCAACCAAGTAGGAACTAGATGCAACGAATGGCAAAATATCTCAGTTCGGATTGCTTCAATCTGCTCGTAACGGGTTAATTATAAAGGATACACATTATAATCTTGTATATGAAGAGTGTAAATTGTGAAGCTTGGGGAGCTGTAATAGCTGCAATTCTATGTAATCTGTGTGTAAGAAGTGTACACTTGAAGAGGTTGTGGACTGTGATAGCCGCAGAGTGCGTTTTTATTTTTATTTTATTTTACACGACCCATCTTTACATTTGCTGTGCGGATCCAAATACTTCTGGCATCCGATTCGTTTCCTCAGTTTCACCAACTGGTTGTTGCTTGATAATTGCCGTATTCTTCACAAATATAGTAGAATGCTGGTCATGTCGATTCTCCTTGGAGTATTGAGATAATCGGGATAGAGTGTCCCCATTTCGATTGCAGAGACTGAACTGTTCCCAAACAAGTCTGCTACTATTTTCTCGACGACAGGACTAAGCTCGGTGAGCCATGCGCAGGACCGTACCAGCGCCCTGCTCACGGAGAATATTATCAATATCATAAGAAAGGTTAATTATAAAGATGGTATTGTCATAGAATTTAAACCAGACGAAAAAACTCGTGCGGAAAACAGGTCTTTTTATATATTCCTAAGCGTATCATAGTCTTCTTCGTTCGACGCTTGTCATAACATATGTATTGACCTGCTGTATAATCTGTCGAATGACTAAAAATCGCATAACAAAGATAAGATATGCTCGGCGATAAAAATAGCCGGAAATAAAGAAGCACAAACCACTCATACCGGCCAATTTACCATGGATCGCGTGCACATCTCATCAGTGGTTTAGCGAAATACAACCACAACGTTGCTGAGATATTTGCAAAACTCTGGACCGCAGGTGTCTATGGTGGGGAACGAACGCGCTATTATCCTTTCCGGGGAGTAACGCGTTCACCACCACACCATGCGGGTCCTTTGTTTCGCACGTCTCTCAGCTATTTCTATCGATCTTTTTGCCACAGCAATCACCCGTCAGCGGGGTTGATCTGGGGAGCGCAAATCGGCATAGAACCCAGTTAAGCTGCCGCTGTAATTGAAATCACAATGTTTAACGTTTTGTTTTCTGCCTTCCATAATTTTCATGGCAGGTTACTAAGCGAAATACAACCACCAATGTTGCTGAGATACTTAGCGTTAATAGCAAATAGCCCCCCTTTTGCAAACATCTCAGCAACGTTGTGGTTGTATTTCGCTTAGTAACCTGCCATGAAAATTATGGAAGGCAGAAAACAAAACGTTAAACAGTGGTTTAGCGTTTTATAATGGTGAGAAGGTGTCATTAAGTTTGAAACCTCAGTTCATAAATAAACCAAAGATATCCCTGCCGCCTCGAAGTTAACGAATGTCGGAATTACTCCATCTATACAAGAAGAGATTGCCTTAAGACTCGTAGTAACGATTAAACTTGTCCGACTTTACTACTTATAGTTCTTAAATGATCAACACTTCTATTGCACTACTTTGCAAATTACAATGTATTAAAGGCAACTCCTGTGCTCTGAAATCTGGTAGGATGTCTATTGCATAAAAAGTACCCATTTTCGCTCGAATAATATTATTATTATCCTTTCCGGGGAGCTCCCCAGATCAACCCCGCTGACGGGTGATTGCTGTGGCAAAAAGATCGATAGAAATAGCTGAGAGACGTGCGAAACAAAGGACCCGCATGGTGTGGTGGTGAACACGTTACTCCCCGGAAAGGATAATAGCGCGTTCGTTCCCCACCATAGACACCTGCGGTCCAGAGTTTTGCAAATATCTCAGCAACGTTGTGGTAATATTATTATTATTACTCCAACGAAGGAGTGTTGCACGTGTGTGTTGCAAGGCCTTCCGACCACTGCGCTCCACGCGCCCGTATTATGTATTACATTCGTTATAGTTATTTGTTGTTACTAGTGGCGCGTGTGGCGCAGTAGTCGGAGGCGCCCTGCAACACACACGTGGAATCGATCCGACCCCCGGGCCCGTGGCCCAACAAGCTTTCCATCCCTCCGGGGTCGGCAAATTGGTACCAGACTTGTCTGGAAGGATAGCAGCACTGGCTCAGTACATCGAAAGGCCACCGCGAGTCATTGTAAAGGCCAGATATGCATTCAATCACCTCCAACGATGCTTAACGGAGTCTAATCCATGGCGCACTCTCAGGGATAGGTTGACGCTGACAGATTTATTCATTTTTTTATAATTACAGTGTCGTACTTCCTCATTAAAGGAAACAGTGAACTATTATTGTTTTTATATGGCAAATGAAACCAAAAACGATGGGTATATATGGGCTCGGCGAAGAATCAGGCGTCGTGTTGATGTCGCAGCCAACGGAAACCAGACACGGCGAACGTTTGCTGCGGCCGTATTCGATAATCGGCCATTGCTGTTCCCCACCATATTGTGATCTGTCGATCGATTCTGCAAGGCTTCATCAAACTCCCGAATTTTAAAGAATCTGCCGAAATCGCATTTGTCTAATAGAGAGCCACGTAGTGTATAAATTTGGCTTCTATGTCTTCAGAGTTCATCCCATTATGTAGACCATGTGAGAAGAATGACATCTGTAGTTCTCGCAGTAGAATTTCTTCTTGTGTTGGTCGTGCATTGTCTGCTATTTGTATTATGAGGACGCTTTCACCGCACTTTATTTTCAGTTACTTGTAACATTCACTTCCGTATGTTAAACACTGAAGTTCAAAGTCATTGACGAGGACCATTCGGATCGAGTTCTTCGTGTAAATCGCTCTTTCAGTTTGTTGTTTACGACGTGGCTGTCTATTGTTTTGTAGTTCTGAGCGTCAGCCCTCATAATCGAAATGAAAATTCCTTGCGGAACTGATGGCTGTTGAGGTCCGTTTCGCCAGTACTGCATCGGTTCATCGTTAATGGATGAAGAGCTGGTTCCGAAAGAACTGTCTTCGCCTCGTGCAGATGCTGAAGGCATTCGAATGAAATGTATGGCTGATTATGAGGTACCTTTTTCGTTTACATTCCTTCTAAGATGGACTGTGTCCAAGTGGTCCGTTTGTCGATGTTTCATTAGACTTTTACCGGATAGTTTTATGAGTTGTCAGATTTGAACAGAAATCCCACCACAGTTATAGGTTAAAAGTGAAATTGGTGAGGGATCGTTCAGTATTGTGTATTCGGCTGTTGAGAAAGCTGAGCCTCATCGTCAGGTTGCCATTAAAATGTGCTTCAAAAAGCAAATCCTGAAAGAAAAGCGGGTTTGTTGGATAGAGATTTTCAGTATTTATGTTGTTATCACTTTATACAAGTCATTTTACATTTTAGGTTGCTGCGATCCATCGTGAAAAACGAGTGCTTGCTATTTTGTCGTCAACCGAGTTTCAACATCCTTTTATTGTAACTCTATACGCCACATTTCAAGACATGGAGTACTTGTACTTTGTTCTTTCCTACGCGGAATGTAAGACAGTTCAACGTTTTGTACAAGTTGTATGGCTTCGCCAGTTCCTTCAATTTTCATTTCTGTGAAGATGAAACCGAGCAAACCTATGTACCAGTGCAACACTTTTTTCGCCTAAGCTCATGCTTTCGAGAGTTTGTGTTAAAAGTGTCAAATTGATCTAGGATTTAACGTTTTGGATTTGACGAGATTTGTCTAATCTTTGCTCGTGCTTCTTTCTCAGCATGATTTTGTATTGGAGTTTTCTCAGATGGAGATCTTCTTCACATCATGTTGAAGAGACCGGAAAAGCGCTTCAGCCTTGAAGACTCCCGTTTCTACGCCGCAGAAGTCCTATCAGCCCTTCGTATGTTCATTTTCATCAGCGGCATTTCGAGATCTTCTGCATAGCAAAGTGTTTTTTGCTATTCGAGTGACACTCAGTCCATCGTATTGCGGCACAACTTTGAATCCCTAATAAACCATATTCGTCAGTATCTCGCTTTTCAAGAGCCTAGTTGTCAATGCTTTATTTTCCTTGGCTTTACTCTAGTTTTATTTCCATTTTCAGAACATATTCACTCCTTATCGTTTGTACATAGAGATGTAAAACCTGAAAACCTTCTAGTATCGGCCAGTGGTCACATAATGTTATCCGACTTCGGCAGCGTTAAGGACTTATCTCTTAAGGTATATCGTTGACCGACAGATCGCATATTTATAAGCTGTACTGATTGCACTGTTTATTTATGTTTTAAGGAAGAATTTACTAGAGAAAGTACGGGGAGACCTAAAAGGCGGAGTTCATTTGTTGGGACAGCTCAGTATGTTAGCCCAGAGGTAACGAAATTACGTCCATATGTCCTTTGATTTGGTTATAGCTCGTAATAGCGACTTCTCGTATATCGTTGTTTTGGACACTTCAGGTCTTGGAAGGTAGACTTGTTTCTCCAGCTACAGATCTTTGGTCTTTTGGAGTCGTTATCTACCAATTTTTGACAGGTTGTTGTTTCTATGCGTCCCTACAGCTCTCATGAAACTTATCGTGACTGCAGGTAGGCACTTGTTCCACGACGAGTCTGAGTATTTGATATATAAACGTATTAAAAAGTTACTGTACTCTTACCCCTGTGATTTCCCAATCTCTGCTAAAGATTTCGTCGATAGCCTGTTAAGGACTAAGGTGACTTTAGTTTTTTTTTCTAATTTTGTGGTTTCCCATGGGGTGAAGAATTTTAAATGTATATTGTAGCCAGAAGATCGGCTTGGAACGGAGAAATCGGGTGGGCCGGCTGCAATACGTAATCATGAGTTCTTCATTGGAATAGAATGGGACAATCTGCCAAACACTAGGCCACCACCTATTCAGCTGTAGTAGCCATTGTTTTTTCTACAGAATATTCATTTTGTACAATGTAATTCTTAAAAGTAAATCATAATGTGATGTGGTGTCGGACAACTTATTCATTGATCACATTCATTCCTGTTATCTGGTTGACATACTTATGCATACTTCGTTGACAATGTATGATTGTCTAGTTTTCATCTAACTACAACTTTACGTGTAACTACTAGTTTTAGGTTCCAGAGACGTGGAATGGCAAAAGTTATAAGAAGTGGGTATTTAATGTTGTGTGCTTGCTTTTGGATTTCAACTTCATAACACATTATTTTTTCGATCGATGGGTTTACCGACCCCATGGCCGGTGGTATCGTTATCTTCCACGGAGAAACGATTCTGTGAAAGAGTTCAACTATGAAGCAGGAGGCTCGTTGTCTGAGTTTAAAGAGGAAATGGCCAGCGAGGTGTTTTGTTTTCCGTCTTTTTTTTGACTGTCTTATTGTTATAGTCCCCAAATATAACCATTGCTATTGTTGGAATGTGAATATGAGCCATTGCAGCTTCACGAGGAAGCCAATATTTCCGCTCCGAAATTGTGGATGGCGTGGCTGTACCGCGATCTAAGTGGTGAGCCATACTGGACAAAGAAGCGCGTTATGAAGCTCTTCGGCACTGATTTTGTGGTGAGAAATGCTTCTTTTGCTTCCTCTTCATTTCATCCTGACGCCCTATTTTTTTAAGCCTAATTTAGTTTTTTCCTTCAAAAGTTCGTAGGCAGTCAGAACTTTCATGCTCAGAGGTCCAGATACCCATGACAGTTCTTACTTATGAAATCAAGACGTTCATTTCGGTGTCTTTTTTTGTTTAGTATATGGAGAAATCATTGGATTTGCTATGTCTTTTTTACTACTACTAAAGCAACACAGAGAGTCCTACCATTATTCTTTTGGACACTGAACAAAATTTTTTCGAAACCGACTTTCCTTGAACCTCGGTATCACTAATCAATATGTATTCTTCCTTTGATGAGCTTACACGAGGTTGATAGGAAGAAAAAAAAGTTGTTATCACCGGACATTATCATTATATCGACCATCAGCATCGCGTATAAAAGGGCAACCTGACTCGACAAGAAGGCGAAGTTGCCACATCGATACGAATAACAAGCATGGAGCATCGACTCGGATCATCGGCTCTGAGAAAGACGAAGACGTCGAAACGTTAGCCGAAAATAAATATCATTATCAACCTCGTGTAAGCTCATCAAAGAAAGAATAAAGCTGAACAAAATGTTTTCCTTTTCTTTCTATTTTGAATTCTGTGCAACTTCTACCTTTGAATGTGTCGTTTTCTTGCTCAGCAATCGCGAGGTTTTTAAACAGCATACATTTACTTCCATAAAGAAAACACAATACAATACAACGCTAGCTGACGTTTCGGCAGTATCGCCTTCTTCAGAGCCTGGAAGGGTCTACCTTTCTACCTTTGATATATTGTCATTGTCTTGAACAGATTGACTAGGCCTTCTAGGTGTTCACATTTTTCATCTCACTTGGTTAGTTCTAGGTTGGACGAATGGATGTGTTTCCGAACACATCCGCTTTCAACGAGGAATTATGGCACATAAAGCACCTTATTGAGTTGAAACCTATAACATTTCCTGATGGAGAGCCAACTTCCGACGATATGTTTTCCGTGGAAGTAGGTTCTTTAATCACGGTTTTCTTCCCTATCTGGACGTCATCGTTATTGTTTTTGTTTTCACATTTTGCCTTTTTCTTCGTAGCACTCTTATATCTAACGGTCATTTGTTGTTCTGAACACAGGCGTCCTTTTACGTACTTATGCCTATAGCTCGGTCATTTCTGTTATTGAAGGAGGTAAATATTCGTTGTTACTTCATTGTTTGTTTTCATAGCTGCACCCAGATGGACGATGTCAGATTGCAAAGGATGGAACTCAAGTTGACGTTGAACAGTTGAAACTAACTGGTCTAAAAAAGCAGGTGGAGTAGTTTCTCCTCACCGATTTTTACTTTTATTAAAAACCGTTCTTACACATTGGTAATGGAGGAAATGGAACTTATATATATTGCGTTCCTCTTAGTACATGCTGCAGTCAGTATGGATTTGTTTCATAATAGATTACAACACTCTGTTATCATAATATTGCAGTGGTCACCGAAAGAGTTGACTAGTCAGCTAGCAAGTAAGTACTATGGATGCAAAGATGTGTTCGAGACCAACGTCTATACGAACGCCAACATCAGCATTGTAAAATGATCACTGTGGTTGTATTTGTGCACTTCAATTCGTTAGGTATTTTTGTGGTTCAGTATACTACTTCTCGTTGTATGGCATGATGAACGTCTGCACATTTTTGTTCTTACTGGCTTTTGTCAACGACGAAAACTGGAGATTTCATACCTCTCTACGTTTTGAATTGCTACACACCATGAACAAGGAAGTCGTAAAACTATACATGGTCGTATAGAGTCATACCTAGATTGGCTGGTCACACTTGTCGTACAGGCATGAGCGCTTGTTTTGCTCATTTCGTTTTCTCGAAGATAGTATGTGAAATCCCTTGCTGTCATTCTAACCTTGACTTTTCGTTAAGCCGTTTTTTTCCTTCGCGATCGCTAGAAGAAGTAATTAACCAAAAGTGGAATTGATCTTCCAGCCTTAATTGATTATGGCCACCATATGGGATATAAAAATATAGATAGAGTCGAAATATTCTTTACTAATGCTGTAAAACTACCCAACATTTTACCTCGATTATGGGCGCGTTTCTTCTTCACCGATCACTAAAAGTGAAAATGTTTCGCAAACATTTGAGAAATGCACATAAGAACACTGAAGGTGCTTAAAAGGATAGATCATTGAGGATGCCTACTTCTTAAATGATACACAATTCTACCGTCAATTCAAAGGTTAATAATTCACATAAGAGTTCGTGTCGAATCGCCCTAAATGTACATAAATGACAATCGAAGGATTTAAGAAATAGTCAAGGTGGAATCTAACAAGAAGTGACCACTTCTTCTTCACAAGGAAGGCTAGAGAATAACTCCTTTTCGAAGCACTGCAACTGTTTCATGAATCCACAGTTCGGTCGGACTTCTAAAAAGTGTCTTCAGTTACGACCGTGTCAATGAAGAGAACCAATATGCAAAATTTCATACTAGGCCTGATTCTTCTGACAGTTTCGAGCGCACACTGTAACGACATGCTATGATGTATCATCAAATAGGCAATGACAAACGTTGCCGACCGAGAAATACCAGCGTTGCAGTGCACGAGCACCTGCGAGTGGTTGTACAGTATGAACATACATCATCATATAAACATTTAAGACTTTGAGACTGTCTAGTATCCTTTCGTTTCTAGCTTTCTACTGTAAACATATCGAAGTATTTCTAAACGCAATTTCATTTAAGAAAGTTTAAAAAAGGATAGCGCTCTCGGCGCTGATTAATTCCTGAGGGATGCGTCATACATTCGACTTCACTAAGCATCGTTGGAGGTGACCGAATGCATATCTGGCCTTCACGATGATTCGCGGTGGCCTATCGTTGTATCGAGCCAGTGCTGCTATCCTCCTAGACAAGTCTGATACCAATCTGCCGAACCCAGAGGAATGGAAGACTTGGTGAGCTTGGGGCGCGGGGATCGATTCCGTGTGTGTTACGAGGCGCCCCCGACCATTGCGCTACACACTCCCCAATTATTTGTTGCTGTCCTGGTGGTTTCAAAATGACAATTGGTTAGGAAAAGTTCTGATGAAGTAGCTTCTTTCAATTTCAACAATTTAACAATGTCACTTGTCATACGTGTTTCTGGATATTATTGTTCCACAGAATTGCCTGCATCCGACTGATCATCGCTACATCAGTAGCAGGATCTCTTTTTCCTTATCTATTTTGTTGATCTTCTCAAAATGTTCGTTTGCTGTAGTGGCGCTGCCAGGATTGAAGACGTATGGTTAACGATCCTACCTGCCAAGCAAAGAAAAGGCATCACAGTTTTCTGCAAATAACATTCGTGTTTCGTTACAATGTATTTGTCCAACCTTTCGCATAATGTGGTTATTCTACATGATACAACATTGGCCGCTTGTTTCACAAAGTAGACGGATGTCCTACTCGTAAGAGAGTAAATGTAAGAGCACGGTTCTGAGGAAGGCGAAATCGCTGAAACGTTAGCCATCGACCAACAACAACGACAAAGACAACTTGTGCCAACCCTGCATCAGCTCAACGAGATTGGCTCATAAGAACACATAAATGAATAACCGGATAGCTTTTATTGCGCCAAAGAAGTGCAGAAGTGACTGGAGTGTGATGAATTCTCTATGGTCCGTTCAGTTCATCGGTCGAGATCCTATCCTAGTTCCCAATTCCACTGTACTGTATTCCGAAACCTTGCTCTCACTCTTTCGAATATGTGAAGGTGTAACGTCATCAGCGGATAACGTCCTCTTATGCTCGTATACTATGTCAGCGCGTCGTCAACATCCATCCAACTCATCCTAGAAGCTGTCATCTCTATTACGAAACTCTCTAAACCAAGGAGCACAGTTTGTTAGTGATTTCTTGCCAAATGAAATGCTGATGTTTGGTGGTGCTCCATTGGTTTTACTTCCGCGAATATATTCGTAGAACAAAAATCATTACTATTTGTCTCTTCTGTCTAATTTTCATCCGTATTTTAAACAGGTAACATGTCGAAATAAAAACAAACAAGCATAAGTATATGGTGCGAGCACTGCAGTTTCCAACGATATATGATAAAATAAAGGATAGAGCTCTCGACGTTGATCAATCCCTGAGGGAAGCGCCTTGCATTCTGCTTTACTAATCATCGTCGGAGGTGACCGAATGCATACATCGTCTTTAGAATGACTCGCGGTGGCCTACCGATATAGATTGACTCGCGGTGGCCCACCGATCATTCCTACACCTACCATGCAATGGTCATAGAGCGAGCAGTCATTACAAATTGGATTAAAACAAAATACCTTTCCTCCACCTCCGACGCAATTTACCATGAATCTACAGACTTCATGAAACTTGGCCATGATATCAGTCGAAGGCAGATCCAATACTTCCAAATTATAATATGTGAATTTAGTAGGATAATAGTTCATAACACCGGTAGCACAGTTTACAATATGCGTAATTCCTTCAGCTTTGAGGATGGCCAACTCACTGGCGACATCTTGACTCCCTGAATAAATTCACATCATATGAAAATATGAGAGTTAGGTACCGTGAAAACTATAACTGGCAATCAAATACTTAGTTACTTGGAAACTTCGATGACCTGTCCTCAATGGTTGTGGAGGCCCCCAAATAATTTCCTTTTTCTAGGAGTTTTGCTCGTTTAGCCACAGTGGTTCCCTGGAGTCTCGAGGTCAGCCTGGCCAAAGTCTGCCCCACGCCGTCACCACTCCAGGCAGTTAGCGCCCTTGCGGATCAGAGAGAGGTTTGCTACCATGCAACTAGTTTGATACTAGGATAGGACGGTGGTGGATCCTGGTATTAGTTTACCCTTAGCTGGGCTTCCTGATGAAAACGCCGGACTCCTCAGCTTGGAAGGCCCTGCGGGGGGGATGAATCCCCCGCTGTACCTCGTAGCCGGGCACCCAAGAACATCTCCCAGCCACGATGAGGCGATTAGCAGTTAGGAGGATTAGAAATCAAGTACGAAACAGAATTGCAGCAGGAGGATTGGTAATCAAGTACGAAACAGAATTATAGCATAAGTTTAAAACTGACTGGATCAAAAAACTGGGTTATTGTGTTAATTGTTGGCAGTTATGGAAACTTCACCCGCACTTAAGATATCGCAATAACCTGGATAGAAAGTACTTCTGCCAATTGATTTGTACATATCCTCAACAAACTAGGCCCATGCTGATGACCACTACAACGAACGAGGCACCACTTTTCCGGCCAACTTCAAGCCGATCAAGCCCATGATCACTTCGTATGTTCTTGTTGAGGAAATCCCAGTGACCTCTTCCGCCTGACTTCTGTGGCATTTTCCGAAGAATCTGCATCATTACGTAATTTTTCCATAGCAATAAACTTTGCTCCCGGTGCGTAACAACATAGCTAAAGCAGGCTACCTTACCTAGGTATACCCCTTGGCAAATCTCAGCGAGTTGCAAGTCCGGCTGATTATCGATAACGAATCCTGCTCTACGGATCCGTTCTATTTTTTTGATTCGTCTGTTTGAAATACCTGAAATACCAAGCCATGTCTGAACACTGTGTGCTACTACCATGGAGTAACCCGAACGGTAACCACCTCAACACTCAACAAGACCATGAGGCAGGGAACTGTTAGGTTCTTGTTACTGTGTAACCTTAGCATATATAGAACAACTTAATTTTAAGAAACTTCAGAGACCATCGAAGGTACTGTTTATGTAGTGGATGAAAGGTCCCTTGTGTCCTAGCATCATACGAACAGCAAATGACTTCGCCAACTTTGTCGTACATAACTACTAAACAAGACCTACCAGGAACCACTTCGTCGTCTTCCACGGTACTGCTGACAAACGCACCAGTCTCATCTCTGTGCTCAATCACTTCTCGTCCGTCCTCAAGCACTACGCTGAATGAACAAGGTCATCTGCAGAAAAGAAGTGATCTGAACAAGTATGTCACATTCCTAAGTCATAAACTCTTTGCAGGTCAAAACAGTGAACCGCTTCAATATTCACTGATAGACAGGCGGAACGAAAGACCCGAATGGTGTGGTGGTGAACGAGTTAGTCCCAGGAAAGGTGATAAAGCGTTTGATCCTCACCGCAGACACCTGCGGTCCGAAGTTTTGCAAATATCTCAGCCCCATTGTGGTTGTACCAAACATAATACCCCGCCGTTAAAAATCGTAGTAGGCAGTAATTAAAAAGTTAACATTGTGATTTCAATACTCGCTGTTGGTTTTTCTCATCTCTCACTATTGTTCCACACCTAACCAGTAAGATCAGCACATTGCGAGAACATTTCTATGACTAACACACATAAATACTGTTATAAACAATAGACGACTAGCTGATGACAGCCCAAGAAGTGAGGCTAAGCACAGATCCAACATCGACACGGAACTAACCCTGAACAACTGTGGCACTCTCTGACCACCTACAAAGCGACGATCAATGGTTCGAATCGACTGCTCTGTCGTACATCTTGACCACGTCTTCCGTCAGATTCCTCCAACCTGAACTCCTTTCCCTGCTCTCCTCCTTCTACTATTTGAATAAAACAGAATGCGGGACTGCGAAGTAATAACGACTCCGGCGCCCACTATGGGATGATGCCTTCCACGATCTACTACGATAGAACACTCACACGGCACAGGTTGACTTGAGTTTTTGCTTCACGAAGTTCAGTTGATCCGCCAACGACATGACAACAGGGAGAGCAAATGGTTAGTTCTGGCTGCATATCCGAGTTCAATGCAGTTCGAAAAGCGCCACTGCCGCGCTCCACTGTCGATTACGGCGCGTGCGTCTCGCGACGCCATCGTCTCAACGCTACTGGTCGAGGTTCTCTAGCTTTTCGTCTTTTACCATCTGTTGAGACGTAGGGTTCGTTCCTGCACATATGTTGGGGGATGTTAGAAACTGTTTCAGGTTGAGAATTTGTGGTGGGATATAGACTTTGTCAAAAGTCTTTACCAGATCGCCAATTCTTAGGCTCAGGATCATTTGGAAGCATGTTCGTCGGGATCGTGAACCTCGAAACAACAATCTGTTGACGATATCATAGCTCGGGCGTCCTCATAGTGACCCATGTCATGGCTTGCTGTTAAGACTTCGTCATCGAACCGATGCTCTTCCGTTCACGATGTTACTCTTTGCTGTTTCATTTGATATTTCATTGTTATAAGGACTTGCAGAACATCTCTTTGTGGAAAGAGTAAGTAGAACATTGTCGTTGTGTCTTCTGTTGTCTACAATGGGTTTTCCAGCATTCTTCCTCTGTGAAAGATTGCCTGTAACCGCTTGTTTCTACTTTTACCAACTAGAACGAGCAGTTCAAGGATGTTCTGTACTAGCGCTTTCGTTCTTATCAACCGGATGTATAGTTGTAATGTGTCATCGCCGCATTGGTAACATTCGCGATTCCGAAGCTTCCGTCAAGATTCTAAGCTGGGAAAGAACGCGTCTTAGGTCACAGTCATGGTGCTGGTAAGCAGAAAGGTAAGCCGGATAAATGGAATCAGGAGTACTTGCATACGAAACTCTAGTGAGGGCTCTAGAAGGTGGTGATTACACGGGCTTGAAGTTTACAGTTTAACTGCTTGATAAGAGGGATCTATATCATTGTGTAGTACTCGAAAGACAGCATTTGTTCGGAGCGGTTGTTGAACAGTGGTCGTGTCAAATATTAAGCAGAAGTTAAGAAGCTCTCAACAGACTGAAACACCTTAATACTTTTTTAAATAATAGTGGAACGTCATTATTTGCAGCCACCATCATCACTAGTGTAAGTTTGGCTGTTTCACTGTTCTTCCGACGATGTCTCCACGTCTGAATGTTGGAAAGAGTTCTGCGCATTTGGGTGTCCGCTATGGAGAACATCTTCGCGTCTCTGTTGCGGCAAATCAGGTACTACTGTTTCATTTCATCTAACGTATTGTGTTTTAACTTTATTATTAAGGGTGGCCGCAAGTACATGGAAGATCGTGTCCATATCGAGACTGTTAGGAAAGAAGACGGCTCTATCAAGTTCACATTTTTCGGGATTTTCGATGGTCACGGCGGGCATGAAGCTAGTGAATATGTTAGAACAAACCTCTTAAATAACATAATGGTAGGTTGTATCTATTTTTGGAATATGTATTCGATTACAGTTTACAGTTATCTTCTTATTGGTGTCGTCTTCCAGGGAGATGGGTGGAAAAAACTGATTTTGAATGAAAATTTTCTATTTAGCGTGCTTTTAAGACAATGATGTAGTAGCATTTTGGTTTTATATAAAAGTAGCGCGGAAAAGGTTTTCAGTGATTTCTCGATTAATGAGGCATCTTTTCCCTAAAGATTTGAAGGAAGAACTTTGAATATGTGAAACTGTGAAACCTATAAAAGTAAGATATCCGTTTAACATAACATCGGCGACTTTACCATTACTTGATTTGATTGAATTTCATCTCCAACTTTTTTTAGTTATATGTGATAGCTTTCGCACTAAATCCATCATGTGTACCAGGCGTCGTCCAAAAAACGCTATTTTCTGTAATTTTAGTTTCTAGAATACCGAGTTTTTGTATGTTTGTTCGTCTGCATGAGAATAGTGGCGGCTCCTTGACTTTCGTACTTACGAAGTAGTGCCTAGATTGGCGCGGGAGGATGTACGTTTTCACTTGCTCAACAAATACAAATGCGGGATCCCACTGGTGTTTCCTGCTTATTGTCCAAATAGGGTAACATGGGAGACTGATAAAGTAGATATCTGGCAGAGCTTCCGTCTGCATGTATTGAACTTAATGCGTAGCGGGCGCGGCGAAAACTTGGCCGTTATCGCTGACGTTTTGGGGTGAATGTTATGAAATTGCGTACTGCTTAATATCGCTTTCGATTCTCCATCTTATTTAAGAACACAGTTTGAAACTATTGAACTTGTTTCATTGGAGATCTCATTAGAAGAACCATAGTTGTTCATTCTAACACATTTAATTCCATGGCAGTCTGTCAACAATGAGAAATATAAAGCTCTAACTAGGGTTAAACGTTTGCTTTTAACTTCATTTTACAACTTATCGTTTCTAATGTTTAACCACTTTTTCGTGTTCTTTAAAGCAAAGTGACCTGTTTGATTCGGACGATGACGATGATGTATTGGAAGCTATACGGCTGGGTTTTCTCACAACTCATCATGGCATCTGGAAGGTAGTATGTAAGTGATTTCTTTTCATCAAAGTATGGTTGCCAGGATTTTTTTATTTTATCTCACCTCTTGACCTCTGCTACTACTTATTTTAAAACTTGTACTATTTGACACTGCATTAAGGTTATTTATATCCCATTGTATAACAGGTTCTGTGTAGCAAACTTAGCACTTCTTGTCTTCTATTCGTTTACTCACATCCAGCATTCACAATGGTCTTCGAACATTTCGCGTGTTGTTTCAACCGCTGCGTGAGGATTTCGACTTCTTTATGAATGTCGTAGATTGCGGGTCGAGTAAATTCTCCTTGCAGTCTTAGAGATAGTCGGACTAAGGCGTTCCAGCGTAGATTGGAAGAGAGCGTTAGGGCAGGAATCGACCTTGCACTTTTGCTTCCTGGTCAACGGCATCACTAGCCGCTGCGCTATCCTTCCCCCGTGTATGACGTAGATAACTTGTAATATGCTGGTTCACTTTTTATATCCTCAACTCTTTTAATAAATCTTATTTTTTATTTCACACTGCCCGTCTTTCACGTATACTGTGTGGATCCCAGCCCTTGTATTAGAATAATTTCCTTGCATCCATCATCTGCTAAAATTTTCTAACTTTTTGCTTTTGAGTTTACCTGCTCTTCGAGGATTTTCTTTTTGTCGTGAATGTTGTTAAATGGTGATCGAGTCGATTCTTGGAATCCTGAGATAGCTGAGCTAGAGGGTTCCCATTTGGATTGCGGAGAGTCCCAGGCATCTTTACTACCAATTTACCGATTCCTAAGGAATGAAAAACCGGGATGGAAGTTTTCATCGTAGTCATCTTAATAGAAATTTTCCTAATGTTGTTCGTCTATTTCATATTGCTCATATTGTAAAGAAGTTTTTGCTATATATCATGTGAAATCGTTTCTGACGCTCGCTTCATATACCAACCAAAGAAACTCGTAGCAAAAAAAAGAATTAGCTGCTCATGTGCAAATGTCCGAGGTAGGTTACGAGAATTCGAGAAGATTTAGTAGTTGGTCAGAATATGAGAACTAATTTTTAAAAGAAACTGAAAATCAGGGTACAAAATGAAAGGAAAAGGTTCTGGGAGATTTTCAATCGTACCCATCGAGTTCAGTGCAAACAGAACGCGGTAAAAATTTGGATGTAGTTTCTTCACAGTTTTCTGTATTTGGGCGTAGATGTAAATGTATTACTAGCGTTTTTATTCTTTATCCACTTCGCGTCTAAAACGTTGAATGGAAGTGTCGTTTCAGCAGAATGGCCACGTACCGCTTCTGGATATACTAGCACCGCAGGAACTACTGCTAGTGTGGCAATAATTAGGAATGGAAAGCTGTACACCGGACATGTTGGCGATTCTGCCATCATCTTACTTAAAAGATCATGTACGTTTGTAGGTTTCTTCGTAGGCACTATTGAATAGCAGTCCTAATTATGACTTATTAGCTTGTGAAATTCTGTAGAAATAGATTATATTTGCGTAAATCTAGTTTTGGTTGTGTCGCAATTTTGCACCCTTTTCCAGATCGTAAAGACAATATAGAGGATCTTGTTCCCCACAGATTGACGGTTGACCACAAACCTGAAAGTGAAGATGAGCAGGCGAGAATTCGAATCGCTGGAGGATCGGTAATTTCTTGCGCAACTAGGATACTTTTGCGGTTTCCTCCGAGTTATTTTCTTTCTCAATTTCTTTTTGACGAAGGAGTATCCAGGTAGCGTTGAAAAGCGGTGTTGCTCGTGTCGTCTGGACCCGTCCTATCAGGCACCATACTGGTCCAGTGAGACGAAGTACACCTACTGAAAGCATACCATTTCTTGCCGTCGCTCGTAGTCTAGGTGAGTTAGTATTTCTTTTTTCTTAAAGATTTTTAGGGATTTTGGCGGTCACGCAATATATTTTCGACGGAAATGGTTTGGCTCTAGAATGATTCTAGAGTGTGTGGGAATTATGTGCCTTTACAACCTTTGAATTGTAGGGCAAACGTATAGAAAGAGCTTCATGCCACTGCCCTAAAGATATGTACACATGCATATATAAACTTTCTCCAACTAGCAAACAATTTTCTGAAAGTATTCATTCGTAACTGTTGAGATTCAGCATAATCTGAGATGTGTTTTTTCGTTGTTGAAAGCTCCAACGGCCCACGTTGTTGCGAATATGTTAATTCACTCGTGAGCGTTTCTGATTTTTCGACATTCGTCCTGTGCTTTGAACTCAACGTGCGGTTTGTTGTACTCTTGATATTTAGTGACCTACATGATCTATTTCCACCTGTAGTGTGATGAAAAGGACTCTTTCAACTTTGAACCAGGACACCTCTGCTCAAATTGAGCTTTACTAATTTTATTAAGACTGTTAGAGTCGATAGACTGGCTTTTTGATTTACTGAATCCTCTCCAACCTATTGTGTGCACTTTTTTCGTCGACGCCAATATTTCAGAGGTGAAAATATTTGAAAGAGCTGTATTCCATCCATTAGAACACGATGATGCTCTCAAATGCGTTGTTAATATTTGTATCTGGCGATACAGTGCTTGGATTTATAAAAATTGAAATTTCATCTTCATTCGTTTTGGAAGTTTTAATTTTAAACAACTTCAAAAATCAAATAGCCGTTTCAGACAACAGTGCCTAGTCTTAAATATATTTTGTAATTCGGTCATTTTGCATGCATATTCACTATGTCCTACATGTCGTTCCATGTTTTTGGAACAATTTTAACTCCTTTATATGATGAAGAGATGATCGTGTATTGTTCAGCCACAGTATTCGGTAGTTTGTTTGAAAGTACATGTTTGAGTGTACCTCTATATCCTATCCGAATGATTCCATGCTATCTTAAAGTCTTATCAATGCTTGGAGTTGAGAAAGTGTATTGTTCTCGAGTACATACTTTGTTGAAACCATACTGACGAGAACATACATTGTGTTTTACTACTCTCCACATCGACAATTAACCGTTGCATTGAATCAATGCTTCTATGCTTCCAGACAGCTCTGGTACCAATTTTCCAACCCGGAGAGAAATAAAAGTGCTTTGGAATTGGCCCATATGTTCCAATCTGTACTCATGTGCATTGAAATCTAGACTCTGGTCACGAATCGGTCAAGTCATTTCGTGAAAAGTTTACTGGGGTTCACCCTAAAGGGGGTGCATTTCATTTCGGGTTGAGCTAGAAGCCAATTGTTGTTTCATACGAACACTGTTTTGCCAACATTGAATGAATCATCAAAGTGATTTCTTAGGAGATGTATGGTCGTACTGCGAAGACACTAAAGAGTTCATCGTATCACCGGAGCCAGATCTTGCTGTGGAAGAACTTACTGGTAATTCTGTTAATGAGACATATTTTTTTAAATTTATTCCTCCATTTAGAACTCGCTCTTTATTTGTTTAAAATTTGATTACTGCAAAAGATGACTTCTCGTTTTCTGCCGCTTTAATTCAATGGGTTTGAGTCTGGTTCTTCCAAGTTTTTTTGAATTGGATTTATTTAACTTAGTTAGCAATAACAACTTGTTTCTTCACTATTCCTTACCTTTTATTGAGGTTATTTGGTTTCCACACTTAGAGAAATCCTCCGCACTCATGAGCAATTTTCTTCTCTATTACAAGCGAGGCTGAATAAGAGGTTGCTTTTAGCGTTGATCACCAGAGTTTCATGAAATAAATTGTTCTAGGCGGCGAAATAGAGCATTATTGGGATTGAATGAACATGGTAAACAGTTCTGTCATCATCTAAAGTTTTTTTTGGTTCCTTTCAGTAAATTAATAATTCTTAAGGAGATGATGTTTGCCTGATCCTTGCTTCCGATGGACTGACGAATGTTCTAGGACCAATTCAGGTGTTTATATTTTATGTAGTCACATAGTCTTTACATTTATTCGCGTCTTCGCGTTTTTATTTTGTTATGACTTCAATTTCTGTGGGAGAATTGGTTTCTAGGTTGCTGCGATTGTTGACGAGGAAGAGTCTGTAACACAAATAGGAATTGACAGAAGTGAAGATCTTGTTGTAAGTCCTATGGCAAATTTTTTTAAAAAACCACTACGCATTATTATTTATTTTCAGTATCGTAGCAAACATACAAATTTGGCCAGGGTGCTAGTAGCAAACGCATTTCGGAACTGGCGCCACCTTAGGGCTGACAATGTGACAGCCATTGCGGTTTGTTTCACATCTTATTTGCTAAAGCTAAGTTCTTGTTGCACGTATTCTTTGCAAGTATTCCTATTAATATGTTCTGGCGCTACATGGATTTTTTGTTTAGATCATGCTGGATTCTCCATACGCTGACCTGCCTGTCGACCACTCATGTGTAGAAGAGTACATTGGAGTTAATGAATCAATTGACAAAGTGTTTATCGACGATCCTGAATGCGTAATACGGATTTCTCCATTTAATGCATTGAAGCTGTTTACGTATCGTACACCAATTCTTTACAAAGGAGCTAGAGATCCCAATTTTGCTGGTATTTCACTGTTTTTTTTCCGAAATTTCCATGCCGTAAATAGTTCTTTTTGCAGTCGTAGAGTACGTCGGTCCCGGTTTCATAACCCATAGTGATGAATGTCGTATTGAAGAGCATTATCGCGCATCCTGTATGGACACAAACTACACCGGTGTTATGGAAGAAATTGCACCTGAATCAGTACTTCCCTTAAACCCAAAAATAGATCCCAATATTATGTGTTCAGATTTAAATGCACACTCAGACAGCACTCCTACATGTGATGTAAGTTTTATTGTACAATTTGATTCAGCGTTGTTTTCAAGTTGAGCGTTTTAAGACATTCGATCATCATATCAACGGTTTCCAAACAAATAGTCTTGTGAGTAATGGAAGTCGCGAAGGGTCAGCAATCATAAGGAATGAGGTGGTTCGCCATTTAAGCTTAAAATGTTTACAAAACTTATGAGTTTGCATGGTAAACTGCCTAGAAATGTTGCACTATTCAGGTAAAAACAGTCCTTAAACATCCTATTAGTGATGAAGATGAGACAGATGAGGAGGAATTGCGACCACTACAAGTTACACCTGTTAAGGTTGGAACTAAAATATGACTTAGAAACGCAAGTTTTGAAACTATTAGACGTTCAAATTTTTTTCTCCTTGTTTTCTTCAGCGTCCTGCAAAATTGATTCATGCCTCAGAAGATTCTGTTGTAGCAGTGAAGCGTGTAACTAGATCAACGTCCAAAGTCCTTGTAGAGGTACATTGACTAACACCTAGTTTGTATGAATTTCCTTCTTTCCTGTCTGTTTTATTTCGTAGGCATAGTTCTTTAGAGTCACTCTTCATTATTACCTGATAAGGTAGTGCCGCGAAGGTCAACGGCAGTCACAAAGAGAGGGCCGTGTCGGTCAGGCTGCGTCAATGTTGAAAACGAGGTGGATGCTTTAGAACATTTTCAAGAGATAGTTTCATCTCACTTCATTAATGCTTCTGTATTTTCCAGGTATTAACTCCTTCGGGGTCGGTTGATATTAAAATTCATGTGAATAGTTCCCTCACACCAAGTTTTGGAATGATCACTAGGTAATTCTATTTGTGCCGTCGTCTCTTTCATTGACACTACTTAATTTTAGTCGTAAATATTACTTATACATGACGTTCCATCGGTATTTTTGAATTGCCGTCTCTGTTGTAGTAATGGTACCTATATCCAAATTCAATGCTTTCAAGGTCACGCGATCGCAATGCAACGACATTGGTAGTTGATGTACGTACCTCACCTCAGCGTTCTATTGGGAGAAGCACTAATTCTTCGACGGTGCAATATAGCTCAGCCTTTAAAGAATGTTCCTCACACGATTTATCAGTGGCATCGAATGGAAACAGGAAAAGACCATATCGTGTACTCGAGAGGGAATACAGCGGCGTCACACCAGTTGTTCATCGTCTTAGTTTGGAAACACCACGTCAATCATGGAATGATGCCAATGATATGAGTACAGTCAATGCACCTTCAAAGGTGCGTAGCGCCCCATCTACTCCATCAAAGGTTTATCGTTTTAATTCATTACCAGAATGTCAAGTATGCATCAGTAACTATAGTAATTTTTTCTAGTCTGATGGCTGCACCAGTAGAATGGGCAGTAAATGGTCTTTGTCAAAGTTGGATACGAAATCTTCACTGAGAGAAAACTCTACAACAAACATTGAATTGAGTGAGCCCCCATCAAAGATGCGTCGGATCTATGGCTTCGTTCGTCGTCTTGTTAGCTTTGGATTAGGAAATGGGCAGTAACATGTGAGTTCTAATAAATGTCGAATTAGCTAACTTATGTTCAATTTTAGGGACTTTATGGCTAGATGAAAGCTTGTTTGTTTCTTTTTAGCGCAATGCAATTTTTTACCAAGTGACTACTTAAAATTGCAGTCCTCTCATTGGTACAGAGTTTGCTGAGTTATCTGCATAAGTACGATTTTAATGCGCAAAGTATACTGGTTATTACTAGATATTCCAGTATTCAAATATATTCATAACTTCCTTTAAAACTTTGGAGGTTCAGAAAAATCTCCCCAGTTCTTGGTATTATTACTCTGCAACCTATACCGATCAATATTCTGGCATACAGTCCACGTTTCGGTCTTGTTTGCATATTTTGTATAGTTTAGTGTATAGTTTAGCATGGTCTAAACTTTTAAATAACGAAGCAGTCCTTCTGTGAAACGTCATTACACGTCATATTTAATTTCTTTCTGAATATTTCCTTGCAAGTGGCTCTGAAATGAATGCAATAATTATCTTCAGGTATGGACAAAATTTTGTTACAAAGGCAGTGGAAATAGATGACATGCTATTATTTCCATTGTGTTCCTGTCTCTATTTGGACGGTGCTTCTTTGCACATAACCCGGTTGCACGGAAAAAGCTATTTTAGAATGCGATCTCAATCCTGTCCTAACCAACTAGGGTTAAACGTACTTTTATGCATGTTAAGTTAGTTCTAATGTTTCTTCCTGGCCACCTTAATTTTCTGAGAAAAAAACTCGTCTTATTAGTTTTGTGTACGTCTAATACAATGTCTCATTACTCCCTAGGTGAATGAATATAACCACCTTTTTTTCACAGTTGACGAGATAAATCAGCTATGGAATCACAATGGTGGAAAGTGTTGTGTAGTTTTGTTACAGTGACCGTTTTAATGTCTTAGAGGTCTGCTGATTACCAGATCATCTAAGGGAGTTATTTCACTTATTTTTTTCTTCTTAACTTCTCGTGCATTTTGTTGACTTTTAAGGTTATTGATCGGTTGACGATCATGTGTTTAACTTTGATGGGCCATGATTGCACTGTTGTTGTTGTTTTTTATTTCATCATTATCATCTCTTCTATCTTACTTCATGTTTTAAGTGAGCACGTAATTAGAGATCTGTTTCAGTTAAAATCTTTCAGATCTCGCTTCATCCTCCATTTTGGAAAAGCTTTTACCTAGTACAGATTTTCCTAACATGGTTAATTTCACGTTTTGCTTGGACAGGTCACTACTTGTTTTCGCTTTTTTTTTGTCTTTCCGTATTTCTTTCTCTTTTCACAACTTGGACCTGGGTTTAAGCTTCTTTCTTGTAAATATTGTCATTTCAGTTGACGCTCAAGTAGGTATGGTTTTTTAATGAGAAATCTCCCCAATGAGCTATTTTGTGCAGTTTTTTTTTTACCAAACTCCCATCCTTATGGTCGCTCATTTTTGTGTTCGATTTCTTGATTTCGTTACTATTTAAACATGATCTTCATTAGAAGCTCGAATTAGGTCCTTGACTTCTAAATCCGTGATTTAAATTTCGTTAGAAGGTTCTTGAAGATCGTGCTCTGTTTAGCATACTTGTGAAATGCGGAGTACACGCATTATTTCCCATTAGTCATGATGTATTTATATCACGTACAATAAATATTTGCTGTGGGAAACATAATTGTATAGTTAAGAAATCATTTTGGGTCCCAAAAATTTTTTAGTGGAAGACACGTAGGTTTTTTAATAACTTTTATAGCACAGTTAATTTCAGACCGATAAAGGACTTACTCAGTTGAGTACTTTGTAATAGATAGCAACTATTTCTCGATTAGTTCCTATTGTCTATAGTGGCGCAATGGCTGGAGGCGCGACACAGACGTGGGATCGATCCTTACGCCGTTGGCCCACCAAGCCCTCCATCCCTCCGAGGTCGGCAAATTAGTGCCAAACTTATCTGGAAGGCTAACAGCGCTAGCTCGATGCATTGGTAGGGCACCACGAGTCATTGCAAAGGCCAGATATGCATTCAATCAACTCCAACGACACTTAATGAAGTCGAATGCGTGGCGCATCTGTCAAGGATTTATCAACGCCGAGAGCTTTACCCTTTATCCCTACAGTTACTATATTTACCGGTAACCACATTTATTGTTGCATTACTTAGCCATCTTGTCAATCGAATATGCACTTTTCTTGCAATTCTGATGTTCTCAAATCGAGATCAAGATAGACAGACTCACTAACGAATTGAAGAAGCTGCTGATATACACATTGTGATAAGCGGAGTTAAACCAGTGTAGTTGAGGAAATACTGGAAGAAGGTGACAGAACTTTGCTCTTTGGACACGATTGAGCACTGCAACACAAGTGCATACCCGAGTAACGGGATGAATAAGCAACAAATGTATTTTTGGTTGACAAGATCGTAAGTGCAAGACAAGTGGACTTCCGGGTGTGGAATGACAAAGCAATAGGTGTATTTTTGGTTGAGAAGACCAGAAAAGCAAGGAAAGTACATATACAGTTGAGAAGATCGCTAAGTAATGGAGGAATATGGTCACCGATAAATATAGTTACTGTATGGAACATACAATAATATAGAGAATAGGAACTATTCGGGAGTTACTATATTAGACGTGAAGAGGTTTCCTCCTATTGAAATAGTTTTATTAATAATTCCTTTGAAACATTGCTCCGATTTAAGTGCTGTTCGAGTCCATTCTTCCTGAAATCCTGAAGTGGTCGTGCTAGGGCGTTTCCTAGTGGATTCGGAGAGAGCTTGTCCCAAACAAATCTGGTACTAATTTCTCGATACCATAGGAATGGTAGGCTTGGTAGACCCGCGGCAGTGTCGAGTTAACGCCAAACCAGCGTCGTGAGCTGAGCTATGCGCGTAATGAGCAGCACCATTAGCACTGCGCTACTCGCTACCTCGCTTGTCTTTTGCTGCACCATTTAGAATCAATATGAAATTATAGTGGAGAGGTGCTGTCGAAAACTGCAGAAAAAGCGGCAGGGCTTGAAACGGGCACTGTTTGCTACAACTGGTTCTTCCTATTGTCCGATAATGTGTACCTTTACGTCTGAGAGGTGATGGCTCAGAAGCTGAAGCAGTTGCAATAAAAATGTTTTCCTCATCTATTTGGTCAGATCTATTATACTCGTTACGCTTATCGATATTTGATATGCCCAGGATTGAATTTGAACTTTTCAGCAAAAATGTCTTGTGACTAGGTAGTCCTTCGAATAAGTCACCGTCTCTGTGGTATAAATCAAGGCAGGAAAACTCTTAGTGTTGAATATCTGTGCATTGATTCACATTTTATCTGACGCTTGATATCTTTACTACGTCTCTGGAGCCTTTGTAAACTTTTCAATCCTTCTGTTTCTCCTGTTTCTTTAGCTCTATAGTTCTGGAGATCACTTTATTCAATGCTTAATAATTGATGAAAACAGCTAATGGGAGTTGAACTCGTACATACGAAGTCCAGCTATCATGGATCGAATTCATCTCCAGTTTACCTTTGGCCACAGGAGGAGAAATGATGCTTCAAAATCGAAAATTAGCTGGAGAAGCTTCTACGCTATTAAGTAGAACTACATTAATCTGTACAGTACGGGTTGTCCAGAACACTCTATGCGAACATAGGGGAGTTGTGGTAGAACGTCTACAGAATTTAACAACGACGGCCGTTATTAATTGTTCAATAAGTTGGTGAATTTGCATTCTAAAATATTTGCAAAGATAAAGTGGAATAGTTCACAAATTAGTCTTAGAAGAGCACCAGACTCTCGGAACGCCATAGAGTCCTGGTCTCTATGCCTTTTAATAATAAAGTAGTTCTAGTTTGGCAAGTTCCATTTTTTTATCTGCTCAAGGGATCACAAGAGACGTCGTCATTTTAGGATGATCATCCTTCTGATTCACAAATGCTAGCAACAACCTGTGAACACTTTAGCACGGCTGCGGCCGGGCATTCAAAGATTAACAAAACGCAAATAGTATGAAGTATGAAGAACGAAGATAACACGCCAAACTGTGTGAATTATCAAATCTGTGAACACTAGTGTTTAAGTTCCTCACTAAGTATAAGAAGAAAACAATTTCTTGATGAAAAATTTCCCAGTGGAAAACAGGAAAGAGATAGATGCTTCTGAGGAAAAACTCGTAATCGAAAGTGATCGGTATTCTGGTCAAATGAGATGTAAAGAGAAAGGCAGAACTGCAACGAACTTCCTTTGAACTTCGAATAAATGAACGACATTGTTCGGTCATTCTTTACGAATCCTAAACCATTTTAAATATCTGAGAGGTTGGAATTCACCATAGAACACTGCTCACCCTCTACAATGATGCCATAAACAAAATCATACCAGGGCGTACAGAAACAACTGAGAGATATAAAATATTTATGAAGATATCAATTGCTGCTGCTGCTGCTGTTGTTGTTGTCGTTGTTGTTGTTATCGTTATTGTTGTTGTTGTCGTTGTTGTTGTTGTTGTTGTTGTTGTCGTTGCCGTTATTGTTGTTGTTGTCGTTGTTGTTGTTGTTGGCGTTGTTGTCGTTGCCGTTATTGTTGTTGTTGTCGTTGTTGTTGTTGTTGGCGTTGTTGTTGTCGTTGTTGTTGTCGTTGTTGTTGTCGCTTTTGTTGTTGGTTGTTGTTGTTGGTTGTTGTTGGTTGGTTGTTGTTGTTGTTGTTGTTGTTGTTGGTCGATGGCCGGACGTTCCGACGATTTCGCCATCCTCATACTCAGACTCGAGTCCCACTCGTAAAAGCACTTCTCTAATGAAAGCAAAATCGCCGAAACGTCAGCCATCGACCAACAACAGCAACGACAACGACAGCTTGTACCAACCACGCATTAGCTCAGCAAGATCAGTTCATGAGAACATATAAGTAAAGACAACATCTGTTACCGGCAATCTCACCATTCATCGAATGACTCAAGAGCGCCATTTGTTCTCCAATTTTGTATATCTATGCAAATCAAAATGTTTTGAATAACCCGAAATACACTGATCAGAACGAGCTCTTTTCTCAATTTAGCTTAGCGCATTCCGGATTACTAATCTCTTCTGGACGAAAGTTGGAAAGAAAGCGGCTAGCGAATAACAGCCTTTTCCGGCACATGTTGGACCCTAATAAAATGTTGGATGATATGAGAGCTATTAGAAATCGCAACGCTGATTTCCTCTGAAATGCGACTTTAATTTCAAAAGAAAAATCTGCCGCGCGTTTAATCTTCACATTGTTGAACAGAGCACATCGAAATGTATTGGGTATCGAAAAAAGGCTCGGGTAAATGCTCGCAAGGTCCGAAAACGCTCTTCATTTTTAATCGAAACTTACTAAAGTTAGCAAATCCGATCTTATTTAACAAATCCGGCTTGCTTATAATAGGTAAGAATGTCTGTTCAACAATTCAGTCCTACCTTTAACAAATAGACGCGCTCCATTTAATAAATGATGACCCAATCGAACGCGGAACTTCTATGGCACAACGTTGTATTAAACTTTATGTACGAATAGAAATTATATGCTTCAGTGTTATTATCGATAGGAGAGGTTCATTTTTTATCGAAATAATCGTCGGTGAGTTCTGTTGTAGTCTTCGAAAACCGTGTTATTCATTTCTACGTGTATCAGGACATTCCATCCGTCCGATGTGAAGATGGCCTGGTTGCAATTAATCCTATCGACAGCCAGGCCAGCAGACAAACCAGGAAGCTCTGCAGAATGCAAGGCCTAGCGTAATGGTTGAAGTTTTGATGATTTGTACACAGAACTTTTAAGGAGAAAGATTCGTCTTTTACAGTTGTCATTTGCGAGAAGACTTTTCTTGTTTGCAAAACCTAATCCTTTGCGAATTCTTCAGCCGTGGGCCGTGCACGACGGCCTTTGGACGACGCCGATTTCAGTAACACTAATGAGGTATGTTTCTCTATTGTGAGCTCCTACTTCTTTAAGTCATTTGCACCGAAAAAGATGTTTTACGCTGCAGACATGGCCAGAGGAAGTCACAGCTCAGGAGCTTTCAGCTCTTTCCACGAATGGCTCCGAAAGCCCTTTGATTCAGGGGATAGCGAAGCAGTAGGATCGATAGAGAATATAGCCGTTGCCCTTCCACCATTATTTTGTGCTCCTAATTTATCTTTTCTTCTGCAACTCTTTAGATTCAGCTAGGCAAAGTGATGATAACTGAAGTCTTATGTTCCCACATCAGCAACACGTTAAGGTTATTATCAATCATCAATTTAATTACTACGTGTTGTTAATCTGATAATTCCATCAACTACTTTCATTGTTGACAGTTGCTCTACCCTGCAAAACCTTCATCCTGTGCTAAAACACCCCGCAATCGCTATCACATTCTTGCACTGTGAGCACGTAAATCCTAACCCTGTTGTATGTAGTCATAGAAATATTGTTACGTAAACAATATTTCCTAACTATATCTCATACGCTCATTAACCTGCTGAACAGTGCTCTGTATCATTGTTAATGCAATTTGTTAGCCATTCTACCACTCCCCACTTAACCTTATTTATAACTTATTGTACATATATTTTAGATCTCATTGTTCTGTTGTGTTAATATGTGTATAAAGGCTTAATTACCCACTTTGAGGTACTCTACCGCGTGACTAAATCTCTATCACCGCTACACATTCCCGCGCTTCGCTACAGAATCCGAGATGAATAGACTTGGATCAAGCAGTCATCTATGTGATAATATCATAATATCGTTAACACTATGATGATATCATAACTCTTCAAAATAGCCACTATAACATCCGGATCTGCTTTTGTATTGGTTTCGTTTCTTGTGGTGTTGCAGATTTTCTGGAAAGTTCGCAGTCGCAGAAATTACCCCTTAAAGTTTTATACCTCCACATTTAGGCAATATTTAGAATCTCTCTCAGTAATTGACTATTAATTTGGCCTCTGCAATGAACTACGAACACCAATCCATTCCACTTTATGCTTCATTAGTGGTGCTTTCACTAATTTATTGCGATTGTTTCTACATGACTCTAGTCATATGTAGCACAATGCCTTATTTTCGATTCGCTTTCTCATATTCACTATCCAACAAAGTTTTCGAACTTCTATGGTCACAGGTTGGTCCGCTGCTTGAAAATTCGTTGCTTTCGTTAGATCAGCACTCTCGCGACGACGCCCAATCTTTGGTTTTTGCGAAATGGACGACGCCTATTTTTGCGCTGTGCTCATTGTGACGTCTATGCATGCGACACCGACCACTACGGGAGTTTTCTGTAGCACCGCCGCCTTTGCTGTGATTTCCGTCCTATAAATATGCTGTTCTCTGTTTTGAAAAAATTTCTGCGCTTCTATTCCCCTGTGTTCCATGTTCTTCTAAACACCTTGTCATATCTTGGTGCATATTACTACTGTTGTGTGTGAAGAAAATCGCTAGTTCACTGTGCAAACATACTGCTGCCATTATTTAATGAAATTGTGCAAAGAATACTACGATGTTTACCTTGTGGTTTCGATATGATCTTATTCCATAGAATACTCAAAAGTGATCGCAACCATTGAAAAGTAGAAAACTGCGAACTGCTTGCCAAAAATGATGCTGCCAGTTCTTCGAGGTGGAAGCGTTTAGGTGCTCCTCGTCACTGTCTACGCTCTATGCTGTACACTTCAACAATTGTGAATTACTATGTGGTTGTCTTTCGAATACGAAATGAACTCGTCCGAAAAGCAGTTAGTCGTGAATTACTATGTGAGAAATTATTGACAGAATATCCCATATATACGGCGCCCGCTACAGTAAACTTCCTTGATAAGCTATTGACTGATTACAGGGAATCCGAGGAGAAATTTCTGTGCACCAAAATAAACCACAGGGAATATTATGATACCTACAGGTGTATCGGCCACTTCCACAAACCCACGGTGATTAAAAAGGATAGAGCTCTCGGTGTTGATCAATTCCTGAGGGATGCGCCATACATTCGACTTGATCAAGCATCGCTTGGAGGCGACTGAATTCATATCTGGCCTTTAAAATAACTCGCAGTGGCCTACCGATGTATCGAGCCAGTGCTGCTATTCTCCCAGACAAGTCTGGTACCAATTTGCCGACTCTGAAGGGGCTGGGAAACTTGGTGGACCATGTGCGCGGGGATCGATTCCACGTGTGTGTTGCAGGGCGCCCCCGACCACTGCGCCAGACGCGCCTTGGACATGAGTTATTAGTCAAAAAATGTCCGCACTTCCACATTTGTATACCACTTTCAATATCATCCTAGAAAAGCATAGCACAAATTTCGCAACCGGTGAGGAAAACCTCTCTTATTCATAGTGTGATGGGAGTGACGAAATCCTAGTGCAATAGGCTATGTCAAGCTGAGACGAACCAGTCATCACTCTGATATTATTATTCTCAAAACTAAATGCCATAAATAAGTATTGAGACATTTGTGGGACTTCCAAATCTTTTCTTGTTTTGTTCACTCTTCTTCGGATATAGCACGGATCTCCACCGTAGAGAAATTTCCATACCGGTTAGTCGCGGAGCAACGTGACACGCCCTCAAGTAATGGGCAGGAGGTTAATCGCAGACCAAAAGCGACCTTTACATTACTGGGACGAGGTGGATCAAGGGGATAAACTCCCTACTTGTGCTGCTCCAATTTGGCACAAAGCTTCTATATTTATGAAGACGTCTTCATGCATGTATGCATGAATGATGGGTGTGTTTCCGTTTATGCGGATTGTATTCTACGAGTTAATTCGAGCAAAAGCCTGCAACAAAGTAACGGCGAAATACGTAAGAGGCGGTTAAGAGTCCCCTCCAACAAATAAGCCCCATGTCCACTCTGAGAGAGACTGGCAAGCCACTTATGAGCATAACCAAGCTCAGCAAGCTATACCTAGGCATCGGGTGCTAAACACGGTAAAATAAACGGCCTTCGTTCCTCTCATCCTGAAAAAGCCCTTTGTGCGGCACCGTTGGGTAGGAAGAGTACGAAGAGGCTGCTAAAATCTCAGGGTCATTCTAGGCTGACTAGATCTCGAAGGGTTACGGTGACGAATTGTACCTAGAACTCTTCGGAATATGCGACAGTAGAGGAGTCGGCGGCGTTGGCGGTCTCGTCAACACGAGTTTACTGATGAACGTCAATTCATTCGAACAACTAATAACACTGGACGGACATTTACGGCTGAACAAATGTAGATCAATACCGCTTTTGACAATCTTCGTCGTTTACCGACCGACATCAAACTGTGACCAATAAGATGTCGACGCATTACATATGGACATGAAAAACTTCTACAAGAAGGTCATACGTTCTTGAAGCTCATCACTGGAGATTTCAAGGCCAAGATTGGACCAAGAAGAACGTTTGAAGAACGTCACATTGGGACCTATGGATTAGAATGGAACGAACAGGGTGAGCGGCTGAGTTTATCATGGCGACCAAGACAATTCATGCATGGTAACTCGCAATTCCAGAAGCCCCACCCTCAGCACTGGACGTGGGAGTATCCCAATAGAGTGTACCATAACGCAACAGACCACATCATAGTAAATCGAAGGTTTGGCTAACTGATGTCTCTGTTATCCCACAAGTCTACACGATATCGGAGCATTGCCTTACAAGATTTCACTCCTCGTGGAAAGGAGATAAAGCCGCTAAATTCAACAACCGAATTATAACTTCGATGGTGCTGAGATATTTGCAAAGCTCCGGACCGCAGGTGTATGCGGTAGGGAACGAACGCGTTATTATCCTTTCCGGGAGCACTTCACCACTACACCATCCGGGTCGGAGTTTTGCAAATATCTCAGCATTTCATACGAGTTATCAGCAATCACCCGTCAACGGGATTGATCTGGAGGGACTCAAATCGGCAACGAACCCAGTTAACCTGAGGCCGCAGTTATAATCACAATTTTAACTCATTATCTACTGCCTGCTCTTTCTAACAGCAGGGTGATGGCAAAAGATCGATAGAACTAGCTGAGAGACAGGCGAAACGAAGGACCCGCGTGGTGTGGTGGTGAACGCGCTACTCCCCAGAAAGGACAATAGCGCGTTCGTTCCCCACCGAATACACCTGCGGTCCGGAGTATTGCAAATATCTCAGCACCATTGAAGTTATATTTCACAATGTATACCCTGCCGTTAAAAAGAGCAGGCAGTAAATAATGAGTTAAAATCAAAAAACGAAGTCCCAAAGCCACCATAACCTGCGAGTTAATCATCTTATTTGACAGCTGTCTGTAAGATGTCGCTTCTGACAACATAGACGACGAATATGATAGACTCATTCACCATCTTCAGGTAAGCACTGTGAAAGCTAAGAGTTCGAAAGAGATGTCTCACTCCAGAAACACTCCAGCTGATACACTGGCATGGAATCGTACGGGTGACCGACAACCGGCAACACTCGTCGGAACTTGCAAAACGATAGGGAGAATTCGTAAGAAAGGCGTTAAAGAAAGAACAACAGCAGTTATCGTCGAAGCTGTAGAGGTTGGAAAAGGTTGAAGACGGTCGTCCAGGCGGAACAATTACAGCATCCAGAAAGACAATGGAGGAAATCATTCACCACTCGGATCTCTTCAACAGCCACGTCCTTCTTCACTGATATGAAATAAAGGAGGATGGATTTGTCGTATCACTGGTTCTCCCTTGCGAAATTCAACACCCTATTTCGTCGGTGAAAAATTGAACAGCACCAGGCCCGGAGAGAATAAGATCTGAACAATTGAAGAACCTTCCGGTGGTCCTCATAAACCCTTGGCTCAGTTGTTCACGCGTTACCTGTCTGAATGCAAGGCTCCCATTAAATAGAACACCAGGAGGACTGTGCTGCTGTTCAACAAAGGTGACTTCCGCGATATCGGCAACTATCGCCCAATCTGCTTGCTGACTATCGCCTACAAACTTTTCACTCAAGTTATCCTAAACAGGGTTGGCAGAACACTGGACGAAAGGCAGTCACGTGAGCAAGCAGGGTTTCTAAAAGGATTTAGTACAATGGACAACATCCACACGATAACAAGACTGACTGAAGTATGGCGAGAGTGCAAAACACCGTGCTGTCTCAATTTCATTGATTTAATGAAGGCCTTTCACTCAACTGAGATAGAAGCAGTCATGGAAGCCCTTAATAGTCAAGGAATCTCTACTCGGTACATAAAGATTCTTCGTGAGCTGTACAAAAGTTTCACAACCAATGTATCACCATTCTACAACGATATTAACACTGACGCCAAAAAGCAGCTAGGCAAAGCGATACCATCTCTCCAAAATTATTTACCACCCCACCCTTCAGAATGTCATGCGAGCATTGGAATGGGATAATGTGGGAGTGAAAATCGATGGTTGGCAGTTACACCATCTTCGCTTTGCTGATGACATCGTTTCTATAACACCAAACATTAGCCAAGCGGAACGTATGCTTGCCGACTTTTATAAATCCTGTGGAAAGATTTGTTTTCGACTAAATCTCACAAAAACCATGTTCATGAGGAACGGATTGGTTGTGCATGACCTCTTCTCGCTCAACACAATAAATATCTGCTAATGTTCTAGTTACATCTACCCAGGTCGGGAAATCAACACGATGAGCGACTTATCTCTAGAGTTGAATAGGAGTAAGTGAGCAGTTTGGGGAGCTTTCAAGAGTTACGCGTTAGCACCCGGAAAGGGTAACAGCGTGTTGGTCCCCCACCGCATCTGTAATTATATAATTATCTAGTTCGAAATATTCACCTTTGCACCACGGTTTTTTTTATTAACTGAACATTTTTCCGATTTATGCGTAGTCTGATCTTTTTTCCTGCTTTTCTGAGGTTGTTCATCATTGCCGCTGTTTTGTTGGCACTTCTTGAAAAATGACGATGTTGCCAACAAAACAATGATTTGGTAAGAATTTTCCTTAACTAGTCATCTAAACCACGGATTTCCCTCATGTGAGGGATCTCGAGCCGGCTAGTCGCGGGGCTACACGACGCGTCCCCAAGTGGAGGATAAGGGGTTAATTGCGGACCAAAATCGATTGTATGCTTCCCTGAGACGCAGGTGGATGCAGATGGACTCTCTGTTTCTGCTGCGCCGATTTGGTACATACTTTCTGTATTTGCTAGGCGTAGTCATGCATGCGTGTGTGGGTGAGTTCTTGCTTATGCGGATTGTATTCTATGAGTCAATTTGACCAAAAGCCTGCAATCAAGTGACAGGAAAGCATATGGGAGGCGGTTAGGAGTCGCCTCCAACAAATAAGCTCCACGTCCAGTCCGGAAGAGCCCGGCAAGCTACCGTGGGTATACCCAGCCCCCACGTTAAGAGCCCAGCAAGCTATACGTGGGTATCAAAGTGCTAAACACAGTAAAAGAAACGGGCCTCATTCCCCTGACCTCGAAAGAGCCTCCAGTTCGGTAGCGTTGAGTAGGACGAGTACGGAGAGGCTGCTAAAAACTCAGAGCTAATGAGACACAAAGAACTCCCGACTCCGTGCCCACCTTTTCGACTCAACGATACTTCCTGCGTTAACGTATGCGTCAGAAACTTGGTCGCTGCGTAAACAGGATGAAAAATCACTCAGCGTCATTGAACGCGCAGTCGAAAGCACAGAATACTAGGAGTATACCGTCTCACGCAAGTAAGGGAAGGGAGTGCGCGACAAGGAGAAATAGAAGATTGACTGGCCCCGCCCAAGTCACCCGACGATCAACGGGACGACAGGTGATACAGGTCATATCAAATATTCTACGAAATAAGTAGGAAATTCTAGGAGACACAACATAATAAACAATTCGTATATAATGCTGAGATATTTGCAAAACTCCGGACTGCAGGTGTATGAGGTGGGGAACGAACGCGCTATTGTCCTTTCCGGGGAGTAGCGCACTTCACCACCACACCATCCGGGTTCTTCGTTTTGCCTCTCTCAGCTAGTTCTATTGATCTCTTGCCAACATCAAGCACCCGTCAACCGTATTGATCTGGGGAGCACCAAATCGGCATTGAACCCAGTTAAGCTGAGGCTTAGTTATAATCACAATCTTAACCCTTTTACTTTCTGCCTTTTTCTTTTTAATACTCCCTGGAAAGGACAATAGCGCGTTCATTCCCCACCGCATACACCTGTGGTCCGGAGTTTTGCAAATATCTCAGCATTATTTACGAGTTATATTTCGCAACATACTCTGCCATTAAAAAGAAAAAGGCAGAAAGTAAAAGGGTTAAGGTAATAAATAATATTGAATATATAAAATATTCTAGGAATAAAAAGGTAAAGCTATCGGCGTTGATAAATCCTTTAGGGATGCGCCATGCATTCGACTTGATTAAGCATCATTTGGAGGTGATTGAACGCTTATCTGGCCTTTAAAGTGACTCGCGGTGGCGTGCCGATGTATCGAGCCAGTGCTGCTATCCTCTGAGACAAGTCTGGTACCAATTTGCCCACCATGAAGGGGCTGGAAAGCTTGGTGGGCCATAGGCGCGGGGATCGATTCCACGCGTCTGTAGCAGGTCGCCTCCGACCACTGCGCCACACGCGCCCTAGGAATAGTTGTGACAAAAGTCGTCGAACATTCGTTTTCTGTTTGCTAATATTACAATTATTATAAACCATATCGCTATACGAGTTGCTCGAAAAGAGCTGCAGAATGAACTTCAACAACAGGATGTAAGCTCCCTGGGGGGTGTGGGGACGGACACCTGCACGATAGGAGGACGTGTTTGCAGTTAAAACCAATCGCTCGTATTCACAGCTGCAGATGCTTTGCACGTCACGATACGATACGTCCACACCTCTCCACACATATAGCAGACCACCACCGTGGATGACTGCCATGAGGCAAGGAAACGAGTACAAACTGTACTGAGTACCTTACTACTCGCTGTACCATCATTATCGAGATCGTGTACACCATCGTTCCTCTGTAGGAACACTGTCGTGTTGGTGTTTGATTGACAGGGAATTATGCACACGTGTATTGAATCGGGCTAATGTGTTGATTGAGAATGGCAGTGTGGTTCTCAAATGTTTCGTTCATTTCTGCCCCGAAAGGGTGCTCTACGGTTTCTCACCGGTGATAGAAAATATCGGCGTTTGAAACTGAGGATCGTTCAACGATCGAACAGACCCGAATAAAAATCGTCACTGACCCTCTTTACTTCGTTCCTGTATACAGTGGCTATTTCATCTAGATACCGATAAAAGATCACAGTAGTCTGATGTGTTACTCGGAAACCTTGTCGCTACGACAAAGACAAACAGTTGACCACCTTATTAATTCCGTTCAAGTCCGTGGATCGCGATGCAAAGTTCGTGGCATTTTTGCGGCAATCGGTGCTCGAGACGACTACCAATGTCTATATCACCTGTATTAACTGCAGCCGCCTGATCGTCGAGTGACTCAAGCGGGTGCAAGTAAATCTTCCATTTTTCCCTGTCGCGTGGAAGAGCAGACCAGTACGTTCTGCTCGTTCTAGGGACTCGTCGAGCACCATATCTTTCTCCTAGGCTCTTCGTGAAGAACTCTGACTATCGGGTCGGTAGTCTTCCTGCAGTACGTTTGACATCGCGAGGAATCCAGTCACTAACGGCTCTTGTCCATCGGTTGTCATTCATACCCATTACGTGTCCGGCCCATCTTATCTTTGACGGTTTGGCGTACAGAACGGCATTTTTGACTTTTGATTGACGACGCAGGTCCGAGCTTCGGATCCCTTCCCTTTCTTGTGTGAAATGTATACTCCTAGCATCGTCCTTTCTACTGCGCATTCGATAACGCTGAGTGATCTTTCATCCTGCTTACGCAACGACCAGGTTTCTGACGCATACGTTAGGGCAGGAAGTGCCGTTGAGTCGAAAAGGTGGGCGTGGAGTTGGGTGTTCTTTGTTCTCTTCACCACATCCTCGATGCTCTTGAAAGCTCCCCAAGCCATTCACTTCCTTCGGCTCAGCTCTGGAGCTAAGTCGTTCATCATATTGATTTCCCGACCTAGATAGACTTAACTGGAGCATTCGGAGATATTCGTTCAGATGAGCGTTAATGGGGCATACAAAACCAATCCGTTCCTCATGAACATGGTTTTTGTGAGATTTGGTCGAAGACCAATCTTTCCACAGACTTTATAAAAGTCGGCAAGCATACGTTCCGCTTGGCTAATGTTTGGTGTTATAGAAACGATGTCATCAGCAAAGCGAAGATGGTGTAACTGCCAACCATCGATTTTCACTCCCACATTATCCCATTCCAATGTTCGCATGACATTCTGAAGGGTGGCGGTAAATAATTTTGGAGAGATGGTATCGCCTTGCCTAGCTCCTCTTTTGACGTCAGTGTTAATATCGTTGTAGAATGGTGATATATTGTTTGTGAAACTTTTGTACAGCTCACGAAGAATCTTTATGTACCGAGTAGAGATTCCTTGACTATTAAGGGCTTCCATGACTGCTTCTATCTCAGTTGAGTGAAAGGCCTTCATTAAATCAGTGAAATTGAGACAGCACGGTGTTTTGCACTCTCGCCATACTTCAGTCAGTCTTGTTATCGTGTGGATGTTGTCCATTGTACTAAATCCTTTTAGAAACCCTGCTTGCTCACGTGACTGCCCTTTGTCCAGTGTTCTGCCAACCCTGTTTAGGTTGACTCGAGTGAAAAGTTTGTAGACGGCAGACTGCAAGTAGATTGGGCGATAGTTGCCGATATCGTGTAGGTTACCTTTCTTGAACAATAAAACGGTCATGCTGGTCTTCGACTGAGTATGGACCTTGCATTCAGAGAGGTAACGTGCGAAAGACCGAGCCAGTGTGTTTACGAGAACTAGTGGAGAGTTCTTCAGGTCTTCTGCTCTTATCCTGTCCGGACCTGGTGCTGTTCGATTTTTCACCGACGAAATGGCATGTCGGATTTCGGAAGGGGGGACATGTTGTACAACATATCCATCCTCCTTTATTTCATATGATGGAACGTTGACGTGGCTATCGAAGAGATCCGAGTAGTATTCGTGAATGATTTTCTCCATTGCCTTTCTGAACGCTGTAACTTTTCGTTTGGGCTTCAGATGGAAATCATCTTGATCTTAAAATTGGCGAAGCTTCAGTGGGCTTTACGAATGCTTTTCTCACCCTCTGCAGCTTCGACCGTTACTGCTGTTCTTCTCTCTTTAAGATCTTCTTTCATTGCCTGTCTGCATCGTTTTGCAAGTTCGGACGGTAGATCGCGGTTGCCTGCAGCTCGTGCGATTCCACATTCCACTGGCGTATCAGCTCGAATGTTTCTGGAGACAAACGTTTCTTGGTGACTTTCGAACTCTCAGCTTTCATAGCGCTGATGTGAAGATGTTGAATGAGCCGATTGTATTCCTCGTCGATGTTCTCGACAACGGCATCTTCCCAACATCAGACTAATGAATTGAATAAGTCCCAGTTTACGGTGGTTCTGGGACTTCGGTTTTGGAATTTGGCGGCTTTTTCTCCTTTCCGCGAGAAATAGAATCTTGCACGAAGGAGACGATGGTCTGATCCCATGTAGAATTTTGGTACAACAGCGACATCGGTTAGGCAAAACCTTCTATTTACTATGATGTGGTCTATTTCGTTATGGTATTCTCCATTGGAAGATTCCCACGTCCAGCGTTGAGGGTGGGCCGACTTCTGGAATTGCAAGTTACCATGGATGGTCTTGATCGTTATGATAAACTCAGAGAGCCGCTCACCCTGTTTGTTCCATTCTAGCCTGTGGGTCCCAATCTGACGTTCTTGGTCTAATTTTGACATTAAAGTCTTCAATGATAACCTTGAAGAATGTATGGTCTTCTCTGTAAAACTTCTCCAAGTTCATATAGAACGCTTCGACTCCTTCTTCGTCGTAGTTTGATGTCGGCGCGTAAACGACGAATATTGTCAAAGCCGGTATTGATCCGCATCTTTTTTATGGTAAACGTCTGATTCGGTTTGTTAAATGTTCGGATGAATCGATGTTCATGGACAAACTCATGATAACGACACACCCGACTCCTCTACTGTCGCATGTTCCGAGGAACAGTTCATCTCTGGTGTCATAGACGGCGTTGAAAAACTGGCGTCTTCTCGTTATCGGCCAGACCGATGACGTCGTACCTTATAGTTCTTGCTTGCATGAGCAAATCTTCCATCGAGGACTCGGATACAAGTGTACGTGCATTATAGGTACGGATTGTCACCATAGTTCGTTGTATTCCAGCTTCCATTGGCCCTGAGATTTTATCAGCCTCTTCGTACTCGACCTACCCAACGCTGCAAAATTGGCGGCTTTTTCGGGGACAGGGGAATCAGGCCCGTCTTTTTAGTGTGCTTAGCATCTTGATACCGAAGTATAGCTTGCTGGGCTCTGAACGTGGGGGCTGGCTATACTCACGGGTAACTTGCTAGGCTCTCCCAGAGTTTACATGTAGCTTATTTGTTGGAGGCGACTCCTAACCGCCTCCCATATGCTTCCTTGTCACTTGATTGAAGGCTTGCGGCCGAATTGACTCGTAGAATACAATCCGCATAAGCAAGAACGCACCCACACACGCATGCATGACTACGCCTAGCAAATACAGAAAGTATGTGCCAAATCAGCGCAGCAGAAACAGGTAGTCCATCTCCTGGATCCACCTGCGTCTCATGGAAGCGAAGATCGCTTTTGGTCCGCGATTGACCACTATCCGCCACCTGAGGACGCGTCACGTAGCCTTGCGACTAACCAGCTCGAGGCTCACCTCGTATGAGGGAGATCCGTAGATCAATATCCATAAGGGTTATTTAAAGCCGAAACAATGGCAGCTTCAAACTTTAAACAAACACATCTTAGCTCGTAGTGGATTCCACTAATTTCGATAAGAAATATTAGAACCTTCATATCTTTGCCTACGGGATAAAAGTCCTGTTCTTCTACTATGACAAAGTTCTGATTATCTGCATCTCATAAAGTATATCTCTCAATGGTTTACCGCCCCACCTTGGCTGGAAGGTGTTTCTGGGTGTCGGGTTGTGATGTACAGCGGGTGGATTCATCCCAGAGGAAGGGTATCCCAAGCTGAGAAGGAGTCCGGCATTTCCATCAGGAAGCCTAATCAAGAGTAAACCAATACCATAATCGACCACCGTCCTGGTATAAAACTACTCGCATGGTAGCATCCACAGGAGGGTGACTGCCTGTGGTGGTGGCGAGCTGTGGCAGACTTTGACCTGGCTGACCTCGGGATTCCAGGGAACCACAAGAGATAAACCAGCAAAATTCCGAAAAAGTGGAGATTATGCTGGCTCCCGCATAACCAGTGAAGACGCGTCATCCAAATGTCCAAGCAATATCCATAACGTATACTCCTTCCTCTCTATTACTTCAAGACCCATATTTGTGATACGAAAGCAAATCGAGAGGCGCGATTTCACTTAGCATGAACTGATATTGTTCCCAATGTACTGTTTATGTTTGTAGCGGCGTCTCTTTTATTGGAGATGGTAGGAGCAAATTTTGTTACAAACTTCTTGGGGAGTTACAATTCTAAGCTAATTTAAATTTGAAAGCAGACCATAGAATAACTATATCCGTGGTTGATACAATAAATTAATGTCTCTTCTACAAATCTATTACACTCTTAACTCCTGGAACACTCAGCTACCATAGAAAAGACTGCCGCTCTTGCGAAAAATTAGCTACGCCGCGAGACTGTTAAAGGTGCGACCAGAGTGGGTCCTGAAACGATTGCGAATGGGACGAAGTGGACATTCGAGAAGTGCGGACTCGTCAACGAGCACCCGAGCACCCGCGCGAGTTACATGTTTTCCCGTTTGAGTATCGATATGGTTTGGATGCCGTTTTAGTGAAATCTCCTGCATGTGTGTTTTTCGTCACCTGGCCCAAGTCTCCGTTACCGCAAATGGTCTCGAAAGGTGTGCATGCTGTAGTTTTCGGTGTCATCTAGTTCCACGTTCTAGTATCTACTGACCTATGCAGTTTTGGGATGTGCATCTTTTATTTTGCTTTTTTCTACAGCGTTTTCTTATTTTTTCTTCACGGCTTTGTTGTCATTTGTAATTTAATTCGGTCCGCATATGCGTTTTTAATGGCTTCACTCCATATTCCGTTCTAAAGGCACTTTCGCTGTTAACCGATACCATGGCATCGGTGGCACAGTTGATGTTCGATGAATTCGGGCAACCGTTCATTGTCATGCGTGATCAGGAAAAGCAGAAGCGTCTCACTGGTTTGGAGGCTGTCAAGGTTTGTGGTTGTTTGTAGTGGTTTTCTATTACTATATATTTCTGTCTGTTCTTTTCAGAGTCACATACTTGCCGCACGGGCTGTTGCAAATACACTTCGTACGTCTTTTGGACCTCGTGGTCTCGATAAAATGCTGGTTAGTGCTGTGGTCCTTAGTTTGTGGGTGGCTGTGCTTTTTATACTTGCCGTAATTTTTCTGGGAAATTCTAGTGTACTGTATCGGTTAATTTGTAGTTGTTATTATTTACATTCGAATATAGGGTTTCGAATCATTTTCCTGTTGGAGCTATGCACCACCATGTCTTCAATATTAGGTATTTTCGTGCAGTTTGCTGATAAACACGATTTCAAACTATTTTGGTATTTCCATACATATGTTCTTACGAGCCGCCCTTGTTTAGTTCACGTGAGGTGGCTATAGATCTTCTTATTGCTATTGCTGTCGTTGTTCATTGGCTGATGTTTCGGCGGCTTCGGCTTCCTCAGATCTTAGACGTATCATGTGTAACAGTTTCCTCACAACTCGATAGTCGACTTCAGTGATTTGGGTGTTTTAAATCACTATATAAATCGGAAGATCTATACCAAGCTTGCGTCAGCTAAACCAAGGCAGTTCGTAAGTATATATATATATATATATACATATATATATTTCGATTACTATTCCAGAGTTTATAGAAAATTGATCCTTTGTTTTGCTGTATTTAATACTGTTCCACCATTTGTCCTGTGTTGAACATGTTACGAACTCAATTTTGGATAACAGTCGTTTTCGTAGTGGTTATATTATCCGTTTCTTCTCTGACAAATCTGCAAGTGTGCTTCGATGAGTGTTTGAATAATGCTATATCATGATGGAATTTAGGTTTCCTCTGATGGCGAGGTCACCATCACCAATGATGGTGCAACAATTATGGAGAAGATGGACATACAACATCATGTAGCGAAATTAATGGTTGAACTTAGCAAGTCGCAAGACGCTGAAATCGGAGACGGAACAACAGGAGTCGTTGGTTGGTGTTTTATGCCGTATACATATATTTATATTTACATGTGTACATTATTACATATGCATATGTACACATATGCACATATATATACATACATACAAAATTTTTACAAAATGTACAAGTACCACGCCCACACATGTATATGTGTATACGTGTGCGGATTACACGTTACATGTACATACGTATATATGTATATATACATATATATATGCATATATATGTGTTCGGGCATTATGTAATCCAAATAGGTGCTCAATATTTAAAAATATTGAAAGCGATGCAGAAGACTGCTGATGTGCTAGTTTTGTCGCTTGTATTACTTGAGATCAATTTTGCTTAGCGTTTATGCTCTTTCCTTCACAATAGAACGCTGGGTATCGTGGCCTAACGGCTCGAGATACCACATGGCGACATCCGTCTTAAAATAAAAAGATGAAACTCTCATCGTTGATCAATCCCTAAGGGATGCGCCATGCATTCTGCTTCATTAAGCATCGTTTGGAAGTGATCTAATGCATATCTGGCTTTCACAATGACTCGCGGTGGCCTAGCGATGTATCGGCCCGGTGCCGCTATCTTCCCAGATAATCCTGGTACCAATTTGTCGACCCCGAAGGCTTGGTGGTCCATGGGCGTGGAGATCGATTCCACTTGTATTTTGGGGACACCCGACAACTGCGCCACACGCATCGCTTAAATCCGTCTTATGTCTTGTATATGTATATATATATATGTACATGTATATATTTACATATATGTATATGTATGTACACACGTATGTATGTATATATATGCGGGGTAATAATTTTATGATACATGGATTGCTGCTACTTTTCAATTCTGAAAGTTAGCAAAAGAATAGCTTCCTTAAAGTTACACTTGGCAGGAGGTGGAGGCCCCAGTGTTGCAGCTTTTCGATGAAAATAGAAATTTCATTTGTGCAACATGCACTTGTCTTTTGTTCTTCGCTGAGAATTACTCTCGTCTTTTTATTTTGCTGTCTGAATTATTTTGCGCGCTTAATGGAGTTTGCTTCTGGCACCGTCTTTTATCTCCCAATAATCTTTATTCTCATGGTTTGTATTTTTTCAAAGTTTAATTGTTATGCCGCATTTTGTGAGAAATGTTAAAATTGTGTTACGATCAAGCTTCATAGCTCGAGATCTTCAATGAATGCTTTCGAAATCCTTTGAAACTATGCTCAGGAAAGCAGTTTTTGTGATGAATTTCAGGTTTTCATGGGTCTTGTTGGGTTTTCTGCTCTCATTCGTAGCTTAATAAGGAAATGGAAATTGTGTTCAACAGAAATACTGTGGATATAGTATTTCTTTAATAAAAAAAAACCCATCATTCTACTTTGCGTGTTTTACTTCTTGCATGAAATGTAAGTGTTCAATTGCTTTTTACAGAAAGTTTCGCCAGACAAAGCTTGCGTATTCTCCATCTCATAAGGTTTTTTGGTCCTAATTCTTCCGATACTTCCGTCAAAAGAAAAAACAGTACTGATCCATCCATGATCGCGAATTTTTGGGATTGATATTTTGCAAAATTTGTCCTTTGTTTCATTAGCGCTCTTCCATAATTCATTCATCGAATTTCCCCCGGTATACGTAGGAGGATTGTGAAGTACGTGAAATTGTGAAAGTGAAAGAAAAAACCTGTTTCATAATGTTTCATGAAGTGAAACTTTCAGTCCGGGTAGAAGACTGGTTTGTTAACTTGGTTTTTTCTATCACGTTGGCCGCATCGGGTCATGTTCCAGAAATTTAAGAAACTACACTTAAATAAAGGTATTTGTGGAACCATTGAATTGGAAATGTAGCCAACATCGTAATCGTACATCGCCTATTGCTGGGCTTCTCTTCTGTACAGTGTAGATCTGTGTATCATATATTTATACCGAACAGTTGTGATTCAATGGCTACGTTTGTGTTTGTTTATCATGAATGTTTTATGTTCTATTTGAACAAAAAACATCGATATAAGGGCGACCAGTGTTGAAATTTCCTAGTACAAGGTACTAATAGTTGAGTAGAAAGGTCTTGGTGTGAGCAGCATATAGTGGTTTGGCAGAACTGATGAAGTTTATTTCAGTAGAGATGACGGTGTTTTGTTTATTTTAGCAAGCACTAGATAAGTTTCAGCCATGTATCGTCATAAATGGTTTGTCGGAATGTTTTGTTTGCTGCAGTACTCTTCTATTGTCTTTCTCTTAGCGGTGTTAACAGTTATTCATCCCTAATGATGGTCGGCTGTTGAATGCGGCGCACTTTTTTGCTTTGCAGCAAAGTGATACTTTGAATTGTTTTACCTTCAGTGAGCAAGAAATAGCTGGAGTATACACCATGCTATTTTATATCCCCAATTTTTATTCACTCTCTACTATTCTCTTTTAATGACAGGGTATTATATGAAGTATAACCATAATGATGCTGAGATATTTGCAAAACTCTACACCACTGGTGCTTGCGGTGGGGACGAACGCGCTATTACCCTTTCCCCCTTAAAGGGTAATTGCGTATTCGGTCCACACTGTAGGTACCAGCGGTCCGGAGTTTTGCAAATATCTCAGCATTATTGTGGCTATATTTTATGTCCAGTGGTTTACTGTTACCTAAAATTATTGTACTGTTAAAGGATGTTCTCCTTGTCGGATTGTAATCTGCTATCAATACCACTTAGCTGTAAGAGTTGTCTTTCTGAGATTGCTATTAGGTAAATCGGAAATGAATGTTAGATTTGCTGCTTCCTTTTTTCGTACATATGTTGAAAACTGTTGTGCCATTCTTCTTTCTTTTTTTAAATACCGTACCATTGTGTATCATTTCAAAGTTCGTTTTATTCACTTTCGCTCTGTATGATTGCAGTACAAATTATCTTTTTGACAAATTTCATAAGTTAGAAGTTGAGATGTCGAAACAGCGAATTCGAATTCGACAAACAACCTCTACGATTAAAAAAAGACGTAGGCAGCGCAGACGGTCCGAAATATTAATGAGGCTTGGGCGAAGGAAGTGTTAGCAACAGACAATGCAGTGTTGGCTTCAAAAATTTGGTCATGGCGAATTTAACATTGGTGATGAGGGAGGTCACCGACGACGACAACCATGTATCGAAGGCTTCGGTGGGATAAAAAACAGGCACAATTGCTTGGAAAGTTGCAAAAGAAGTCGATGTGACCGTTTAAACTCTTTTGGGGCATCTGAAGAAGATCCAAAAGTCGAGAAAGCTCGGTAAGTAGATGTCGTATGGATCGACAGCACGTAACACTATCAACGCTGCAAAGGTTGGTCTAGCGGAGCTACGAGGCTCCGCCTCATCCCAGATAATCGGAAAACCATGCATACATGCATCGAACACCACTTTTCAAGCATTCCTATGTTGTTCTATACGGAAAATCCTTCGAAAACCAAGTCGAATGAGAACCTGCCTTCCACGGCTTCACTGATCTAAGGATTCAGCATTTTATTGGACCGCTATGAGGAAACATGTTTCTCATCGGCGAACATGTGTGAATTCTAATGGTTTCCAATGTGATTAATGAAGTTCATTGTGTGCTTTGAGATGCCACTTTAAAAATAGGTTGAAGTATGCGACTAATTATTAATTCCCTGCCAACATAGTAGTTTGCGTTCTGTTTGCGCATCGATCGAGCTGCAATTCCTTGTTGAAAAATTGCTTTGTTAATAGGCATTCTTGGGCCTTGTACCTTCCAAAGAACAAATTGCACTTAAGGTTTCCTAGAGCCATCTGTCTCGTTTTTTTCACATCTCTAGTTCTGTTTCGTTCATAGTGGGCTTGTGGGACTAAAATTTGCCTTCCACCATTGTGGCTCGTCTTCACTGGTTTTCACTGTGCTGTTCTGTTCCTTCTATATAGCGCTTCGGAATACTAAGCATACGGCCAATTAAGGGCAATTAAGGGGTGTTTCCGTTTCTGTTAAATTAGCATCTTATAATGTCTATGAAGTGAGCGTTTTACATTTCCTTTTTTTCTGTACTGCAGGATTGCAACATGTTTCTCGACGAATGAGAAATTGATGCGGAGTTGTCACGTGAACTGTCTTCAAGTAGTCATGTCGTGTCGATTGTGTGCATTCCTCGTCGTGTTCGTCACTGATAAGCGGTTTCTGCTCATCCGTCACGAATAGGTTGTTCGTGTTCGCCGACGTGAGACATCTCGTCACAGTTTACTTAACCACTGGTGCGCTGTCTTACGATGCGGATTCGGTTCGCCGTTGTTGTTTTCATTTACGGCACAGCCCCGGTGCATGCATTTTTGCTCACGGCCCGCTTTGTATCGATTGCTGCTGTCGAGGGGGCTAGTCTATGTTGCCTCAGCACATTGTTCTCTATGTTTTTGCCTGGTGTTTGTCATAGACAAGCTGATTCCATTTCTGATTTTTTAATTCATTTTCTAACTGTCGTCAATTTTAATCTGGCAAGCGTAGCCATTGATTTCTATGTTTTTGAATTCAATTAGTCCTTTTGTAGACTAGTTGCTCTTCGATGTAACTTGTCTTAAAGTAGAACCACATAAGGAGAATCAGAATAGGCATAGCAGCATGGCATAATGATATCTCTAGAGCTTGTATTCAATCAAAGCATTGGTTTAGCCATAGTTGATATGGTGACATCAACGTGCTTAGGTAGCTCTGCTCATATTAACGTACTTGCGGAATATTGGATGATTAGGAAACTGATTTTGACTAATGTTTCTTTTTTAACAGCATTTCTTGTGCAAGCAGGTGCATTTGATTGGCGCGAGTCATTTATCATTAAATCGTTTGTAGAGAGAAACCTGATGTAAGGTGTTTGACTCATATCACTTAGTTGCTCATGTATATCATAATTCTCTATTATCGATCTGTCAAAACTGCGAATTCTAACACGTAATTAGCAAACTGTGTCCACTCATTGAGCGGCCCACATTGCAGGTCTTGTACATGGTTTTGTACTATGAATTATGATCCTATCTACTAAAGTTCTTGGGCTTATGCTTGTGATCCTCGTGGACCTTTCTGAAGAAAATACTAGATTCTGGTACTGCCGACTTGCGTTCTCAGCTGTGTTTCACCTTTCCTCTTTTTCTAGTGATCAGGTTCTTCCTGTTACCACCTATTACGTGATTTCTGTCATGATAAGCCTCTAATTTTAATTTGACCGTTCGATCGTTGTCTGTCTTTACACAGATACATAACTTGGTCTCGAAAATGTGATAGAGTTTGAAGGTAGTTTCTTGCAAGTTAGATTTGCTTTTGATTGCGCTATCTCATCCTCAATATTTCACTAAGCAAAATCTGAGGAAATGCTAATAATACTAGTATCTCCATCATACGTTATTCCGTTGATCGTCGAGTAATTCAAACCGGTAACAGCAAATTCAATTTCTCCCTGTCACGCCCCACGTATTGAATGCGAGTCGAGGTGCGTGAGAAGTACCACACTTTCGGGAGTATAATTTTAACCATTTTAAACCATAAACCATTTTTGTCGATTAACTAATAGCGGAAAAGCCTAATGTATTCTGCCGTGATGTGCTCTTAGCCTGTCTTCCAGATGAAAATGTTGAATTGAACTTCTCAGGTGCTGATGTAGTTACCGAGCCCACATGAACCATGAATGGTGTAAGTGTTCCGTATTAAACAAAGTGATGCTTGAAATTAACTGAACGTCACTTAACTGTGCACCAGCTTTGAAAGGTTCTTGTAATGTTGATTATTTTGGAGATTGGATAGTGGTCTTGATCAGCAACACAGTTGATAAACTCATCCTTGTTGGCTGATTGATCTGTACATGTCTATGAGTGATCTCCATACCCTGTTGTTTTTCCATAATTTTGCATCTTCTTTCTTGTAAGGATTTTGTTATGAACTAAGCATTCGGAATTGTTCGCCGTTTTAAACACCCGTGGCGAGTCGTGCGAATATTAAGTTGATGTGGAAAAGTTATGGTCGTTCTTGTCGTTCTGGAATCAGCAAATAAGTTTTCCGGTAAGTGCGCATTGCTTACATTATTGATGTGTACTGTTTTAAAACTTACTTCTTCCTTAATGATGTCGTACTTCTTTAACGAAAAACCTAGTTTGCAGTGACTTTAGGTTGGTTGAAATGGTGCTCTCAAATCATGGAAATCATCTGGTTTCGCTTCATGAGTTCAAACTTGGACTTGAAGTAAACGGTAACAAGCTGAAATATCATCGAGGCGTGGAGCAGAGAAAGGCCTCCGAACGCACAATATGCACATGATTCAAATATTTCTGTATGAGATATAAGTTTTTATCACAATGAATGTCATGAGTTCCCTGAAAGCGGAAGTCTGAAGACGATAATCGTAGCTCTAGCACACAAAATTTGGATATTATAGGAAAACTGAACAGTTGAGATTCATTTGGATTTATGTCCTTTTTTTTTTGGAACGCATTGGACACGTGAAAAGCTCAATAGATGAATAATTCACTTTTTTTTTGATGACCAAACACGACGTTAGGCTACGAAACCCTACTTCGCTCATTATACTCATCGGATCTTCTAACCAATAATCTTTTTTTCTCAAGTATTTTCACAACTATTTGGGAAATTCTTCAACACCTAAGCCGCAGCCAAAATTGCTTTTAAGAATTTTGCTGGCACACCGTCAGAATTTGATTCTACCGATATTATAAAGCATATGACCTGTTGGTAAAAATATGTCGAAATGACCCTTTATTTTGATTAGAAAAGTTTTTTAAGCTGAGGTACATAAATTCACAGCTGCGGTTCAAAAACCACCGCTATTTTTCAATGGTACGATATTTTTAACGAGGGTCGTATTTCAAAATTTATAGAACTATTGGGAAATGGAAAAATGTTTTCAGATATTGCCTATGTCAGAGATAAAAGATTAAACCTGAATTCTTCCCAGTCATAAACTTTATGGTGTATTCCTTTATGTACGCGAATAGCGTTAAAGAAGTTTCCTTTATGAACACTCTAGTGTAGTATAGTGGTGTACAAAGTCGTCTTTACATATGTATTGTGAGCGTTGGAATGAACGTAGGTTTGATGGTGAACATCATAGAAATGTAGTTTTCGTTCGTAGCCCTACACGGAGTTCTGTAAGTTGTCAAGTAGTTGTACATGTGTTCGCTCCCGACAAAACTCTTCAATTCATTTCCCCCAGACCGACTTTCTGTTAACCTCGGCATTGATTGATAATTCGTTGTTTTCTTCAATAAGGAGACACGAGGTTGTTATAATAGAATTTATTAGAATACAATAGCTGACGTTCCGGCTGTTTCGCCTTCTTCAGTGCGTGGAAAGGTCAAATTGAGATGCGATCTACTCAGCCAAACATTTTCATAGCCTCAGCAGATAAAACTTAACAAATAGATTTGCATTCGCATAAAAACAGCTTCATTTAAACACGTACCGTTTATTTGTCGTAAGTACTTAAGTTAGTTGGTGGACAGCAGCCGCACAGTAATACATGGGCGATAACTGTGTCTGTCAGGTCATTGGATTAGCCTCAGGTATGGCGCCAGGTTACGCGTGATGACAAGACACTCCTCCTTGTGGTTCATTTTTGAATTTTTGGAATTGATCCAAAACGTTCCAAGAGTTGTGTGTGCTGATGTTTTCAATTCGTGCATGAGGATAGTGACTCCTACATCAAAATCTTCTCCGTTGTATTCCTGCGTCCTATGCGCGCCTAGTGGAGTGTTTGATTTTAATTTAGATTTACCGACTAGGTGTTATTTTATTCGGACGCAGAGCGGTCTACCCGTATCGCCAACATATTCGTGCCCGCACGCTTTACAAGAGATCAGATAGACTGTACCTGAACTCATGCAATCACCGTCTATACCGTTAGGGCAAATTATTCAGTTTTTCGTTATACATAGACTGTCATATAGGCGGTTGCGAACTAGCTGGCGTCTTAAATCACTCGTTGGCATTTCAATTATCGTTACCGATTTCTCTAGCCGGCCTTTCTTAAACAAGGTTTTATAGATGCGCTTACTTCATTTGAAATGAAGGGCAGGATAAGTGGGACCTTATTGTCGCTAGAGTTATCGTTGAGCGCCTGTAGTTTCCTCTACACCTATCTCGAGCTGCAGTTTCGTAGCCATTAAAAATGGCTATTTGCCGCGCCTAGTTCCGGGACTAATCTCTCTGCTTCCTTCCTGTGCACACGCTGGTAGCTGTTCGAAACATGTTTCTTACAAGCGCCCTTTTCGTGTAGGAGGGACGAGAGGAGAGGTAATGAACAAAGATATTTTTACTACTTGTCTTTCGATACCATTTCGTAATGTAGCCGTTTTCTGATAGGTTAGTTTGCACGTTCAGAAATGGAAGCCAGTTTTTTTTTTGGTTTCTCTCGGGTGAATTTAATATACTCTGTTCTTAATATTTAATATAGACTGTTCGTTCAACAACTCGAAACATTTGCCAATTTCCTCCCGTGTTGAACAAATGACCAAGCAGTCATCGATATATCTACAGTAGAGTAACGGTCCGAGGTCGATTACTGGTGCTTCCACCTTAGCCATGAATACAATGGTAAGGTTTGGTGCCAGTCGTTGTCCCATTGCCAGTTCTCTCATTTGTGCGTGCTAACTCCCGGACCATCTGAAGATTGAGCAATTAAGGCACTCCTTTAAGAGTGTCATCAACTGCTGAATCGAGAAGCCATACATGTTCATTGCTTCCCTTGCCATTTTGACGTATTCGTTGTTCACCGTCTATGTATAACGTCTATATGACTGTCTGTGTATAACGAAAAACTGCGTAATTAGCCCTAACGGTAGAGACGGTGATTACATGAGTTCGGGCACTGTTTATCTGATCTCTTGTAAAGCGTGCGGGCACGAATATGTTGGCGAAACGGGTAGACCGCTCTGCGTCCGCATGAGAGAACACCTAGTCGGTAAATCTAAACTAAAACATAATACTCCACTAGGCGCGCATAGGACGCAGGAATACAACGGAGAAGATTTTGAGGTAGGAGTCACTATCCTCACGCACGAATTGAAAACGACAGCGCGCAAAACTCTTGGAGCGTTTTGGATCAATTCCAAAAATTCAAAAATGAACCACAAGGAGTGCCTTGTCATCACGCGTGACCTGGCTCCATACCTCAGGCTAATGCAATGACCTGACGCAGGCGCAGTCCTCGCCCATGTATTACTGTGTGGCTGCTGTCCACCAACTAACTTAAGTACTTACGACAAATAAACGGTACGTGTTTAAATTAAGCTGTTTTTATGCGAATGCAAATCTATTTGTTAAGTTTTATCTACTGGGGTTATGAAAGTGTTTGGCTGAGTTGATTGCATCTCAATTTGACCTTTCCAGGCCCTGAAGAAGGCGAAACCGCCGAAACGTCAGCTTTTCTATCCTAATAAATTCTATAATAACAATCCCGTGTCTGCTTATTGAAGAAAAACATCGAATCTTCAATTCATTACTATCAGTAGCAGCAGGGCGTCCACGACTTCGCGCATCTTCGAAGTTGGATTCGCAGCGGCGAAATTTTTGAAATCAACATCCTACTGTGTGTTCCTTAACAACCACAGGGATGCTGAGATATTCGCAAAACTTGAACCCCGGACCAGATCGAACCACGGTATCCCTTTCCAGGGGTTCGCGCTTTACACATTCCGCACGGAGGTCCTTGTTTTGCGTTTCTCTCTGCTAGTTTTCTATCTGCCAGTGCCATCAGCAATTACCCGTCAAAAAAGTTGTAATTGGTAGTAAATAAAAAAGTAAACATCTTTTGTCGCAATTACTGCATTGATATCTCAATTTTGAACCTGTAAAATTTGTAAAGAACACAATTTGTGTTATAATCTTATTATGGAGGGTAGAAGTCCCTAAATAACAACGTATTAGTACGTAATAGTACAGAGTGTAACGAGCACTAAAATATGCGCGAGAGGAATAGAATTCGAAGTCCTGCATTTCGAATGACTTAATATTTCATCGTATTCAAATAACCTGCCATTACGTATTGCTAGATCCAAGTACTTTCTTGATTGGTTCCGCCCATCTCAGATTCGTCATCCATGAAAATTTTTTGATTTTTCACACGAGTCCTGGCCTCGAAATGGCGACCTAGGGTTTGGCTGGTCAGGGCGGGGTTCCTCGCGTGAAAAATTTTGAAAAATGTCAGTCTTGTTCTTATTTTTGAAAGTCTGAGTTTTAAACAACGGAATATGCATTTGATTTTACACAAATTATATCTAAGAATAATCCATAGGTTTTTATTTTGTTCTATATGGCCTGTCTTTCACACATACTGTGGGGATCCCGAATTTATTTCCTTGTATCTATCATCTACGAAAGTCTTCCAACTTTTACCTGTGCCATCGATTGCTGCTTTCAGACTTTCATTTCATGGTAAATGTAGAATGGTGGTCGAGCTAATTCTCTGGAGTCCTAAAATAGCCGAGATAGAGCATTCGCACTTGGATTGCAGAGAATAATTTTTTCCCGGACAAATTCGGTACCAGTTTGCCGTCCCCGGAGGGATGATTGGTTCGATGAGCCCGGAGACCATAGAATATTAAAGCTATTTGAAAACTGAGTGGAAAACTTATTGGAAATCTACCAGCACTTTGTGTCTACCCTGATTGTATTGATACTCATTAGGTAACCAATTAATCTTTTTTGGCTTAATACTATGGTTCTGTAGACGGCAAATTTGGAATGTCTGTTCATTCACCGCCTTATCGTGGCTAGTAGATGCACTCGGTCAATAGACCTACGATGTTCACTGGGTTATTAGTAACTTCAGAAGGTCGGAGAACTGAGGAGTTGTCCGATGCCTCCATCAGGAAGCACAGGTAGTAATCATATGCCATCGCAGTACGCTGTAATCAACTCCGATGTCTACTGGGCAATAACAGTTAAAAAAACGTACTGTCAATGTTCATGCTTTTTGCGACACTTAGGCAAGTAGTTTATATTGAGCAGTTCTGGCGTGTGACGGAACGAATGGGATTTACTGATGTTAAATCTAGTTAACTGCAATTAATGGGTCATATCTGAATCAGATGCTTGATGTCTTATAGGAAGTATCGTTTCGTAATTTTTGCGTCGTTTTTCTTATTGACTACATACTTATTTCCTCCCATCTCTCTTCAAAACTAATCATCGTTCATGCTGCCATACTTCACGGTATTTTGCTAAATAACTGGTATGTAGGATCTGGTGAAGTTAGAAAATATTTCTAACTGGTGTGTATTACCATGTTTGGAAAAACTAGTTGAGCAGCGTGCGTCTCAACTTAAGGCTTTATTTCAAGGTGTCACCTCTCTTATTATACTTCACAGCAGAGATGCGCTTAGTCAAAAAAAAAAAATAATCCAACTTCTTTTGGAATTTCATCACTTAGCTGGTGCTAAATAGGCAGCAATCTTATTATACTCTGACGTTGAAAACTCCTCACGCTTCATTCTTATGGGCAGAGATTTAAGGACGCTTCCTATCAGGTTGTTCGGAAATTATTGGGCTAATGGATTTTTAATCGTTGTCTTTCTTATATATGTTTTAGCAGTAGTTTTTCTTATGATTTACTATTACCAATCCAGTTCAAAGTTCATACATTTTCGCTCTCTCTAATTGAACTGTACTTTTAACAAATTCTTTAAGTTGGAATTTGAGATGTCGAAACAAAGGTTCGACACATTTACATCTACGAATTAAAACTCGGTTGTACGCAGTGCAAACGGCTCGAAACAATGAGTTATGGGGCTAAGGAAGGATTAACGCATTAAGAGTGCTACGTTGGTTCCAAAAATTTTGTCGTTGTAAATTCGACCTTGAAGATGAGGGAGTATGCGGACCTCCTGTCCTTGACGGCGATGAATATAAGGTTTTGTGGAAGGTGGAAGTAAATACTCGCGTAACTGTTGAATAACTTGCAGAAGAATTCGATATAAGCATCTCATCTGTTTCGGAACATCAAAAGAAAATTTGAAACCAAAAAAGCTGGACAAACAAATGGATGTCGTCCAGAGTGGTTGCACAAGGCACTACCTACATTACAAAACTTCGGGCTGGTCTCCGAAACTGTCTCATTTATCGCACTTGCCTAACCTCTTGCCTACCGGCTACTACTTCTTCAAGTATGTTAAGAACTTCCTATCCGAGAAATGCTTCTGGAATCAAATCGAGGTCGAAATTACCTTTAGCGACTTTTTCGTCTCGAGAATTTTGGAGTTATATGAAACTGGAATAAAGAATGTTTCTCATAGACAGACATCTGCAATTTCTAATGGTTTTTATTTCGATTAATAATTTATTCTGAACTGAGACACAGCTTTTTAAAGAATACAGCTTGAAATCCTGCTTTACTTTCCGAACGTCATATTATTTATTCACAGTTGGTGAATTTGAGCACCTGACTTGGCCATTTGTGCTAATTATGTCCGCCTTTAAATTTCTCCTTTTTTCGCCATTAGCATTAATATATGTGTACATTGCCTATCTTTTTCGTTTTCCTTATCATTGGTATGAATGTTAGTATGATTTGAGACACTATAATTAGCCGTCAATCAACAAAGTCGGCGGATCTTCTCTGCAGTGTAGTCGCGTCTAAACTCTCTACATCTCCATTTAATATATAGAGGAGCTTTGTTTGTTGTCCACCTAATGGGGAATTATATCGAGTGACTTCGACGTTACTCCTTTTCACAATTCTGATCGTGAATTTTTGATCTGAATCCGTGTTCGTTCTTGCGATCGGAAGAATTTGAAAGTCGAGGTCTTTCTATACGTTGTTATTTCTCTTCAGATGAGACATTGTATTTACATTCGGTTTATAAAATTGGTGTGAAAATAATGCGCTTGATTGTTAATTCTCTGTGCAGTTGTTTCTTTCAAAGTTCGTTCATTGTTATTTTTTCGCCATTAATCTTTAATCTTACAGTTCTTGCTGGTGCCCTTCTCGAAGAAGCTGAACGTTTGCTGGACCGTGGAATTCATCCGACGAAAATTGCCGATGGATTTGACCTTGCTTGCAAAAAGGTGCTCTTTCACTAAAAAGATTTTGTTCCCATGGCTCTTATCTGATTAACCAACCTATTATCCAACAGAAATATGCGTACGTGCGTATTTTTACAAACGCTGATGGAAAATGTATTAGTATTTAGTGATCTTACGCCAATATTTTTCTTGTGCTAAAGTTTTGTAATTCTGACTTCATTAAAGGGTAATGGTGGCGCAAGTATCAGCAGTAATGATAAGGGTAATAATGAGGTAATATTACTGAAAGGACTTATAGTAAATAAAAAGTGACAGTGCGTAATAGTGGAAACTGTCATTGAAAGAATTGTAGCCTTTACCAAATATTGATATTAAGGCGCTGCAAACTCTGGACAAGATCGCTGACAAGTTTCCCGTCGCCAACAGGGAACGCCTCGTGGAGACCGCACAGACGTCGTTGAGAAGCAAGATGTAAGTGGAAATGCAACACCCTTATAGTTTTACAATGTTAACACAGGTGGATAGCGTCATTTTCCTCTACATACGCATATTTTAGCGTGAATCGATGCATCCGGCAGTTTGCCGAAATTGCCGTCGATGCGGTGCTATCAGTGGCCGATCTCGAGACTCATGACGTGAATTTCGAGTTAATCAAAGTGGAAGGAAAGGTTTGCATCTGAATTTGTTTACGTGTTTTAGGCTCTTGGACAATATGTCATTCTCTCATCTCTACGTATTCCGACCGTCCTTTATAGTGGGATATTCAGATTCAGTTGTTCGTATTTTGTCTTCGTGTTATTTAGCACTACTATAGAAATACTCTAACTTAGAGTTCTGTTGCCGAAAAGTGTTGTGGATCTCGATGTTAGCCTCTCAACCACGTTTGTTTCTTAAATCGATGTTGTAATAGATTGGTACTTCAGCAGTAATTTCAAAATGATGAGATAATGCTATCAGAATGAGAGTAATTGATTTTTTGAAATGGTGGCAATAACGGTATTTGGATCTGTTATTTCATACTAATTGCTAGTTGGAATTCTTTCGGCCAACTTATCTTGAGTTCTTAAAATGCGTCTTCTTTTCTTACTATGTGGTGATATCAAGAGGTAACAATTTTGTGGGTAGAAGTAACAATAGTAAGTGGCAATGTGGGTCAGCAGTCACCTATCAACAGGAATCATCTGGGGAGCACAAATCGGCATTGAACCCAGTTAAACTGAAGTCGCAGTTTTAACTTATTATTTACTGCCTACTCTTTCTTACGGCAGAGTATGTTGCGAAATATAACTTCAGTGATGCTCAGGTATTTGCAAAACTCCGGACCGCAGGTGTATGCGGTGGGGAACGAACGCGCTATTGTCTTTTCCGGGGAGTAACGCGTTCACCACCACACCATTCAGGTCCTTCGTATTGCCCGTTTCTCAGGTAGTTCTAACGATCAGTGCCGTCAGCAATCAACCGTCAACAGGATTGATCTGGCGAGCCCACATCGGCATTGATCCCAGTTTGGCTGAGCCTGTAGTTGTAATCACAATCTTAATCTTTTTATTTACTGCCTGTTGTTTTTAATGGCAGGGTATTTTGCGAAATATAACTACTATAATGCTGATATATTTACAAAACTCTGCACCGCAGGTGTCTATAATGGGGAACGAACGCGTTATTATCTTTTCCGGGGAGTAACGCGTTCACCACCACATCATGCGGGTCCTTTGTTTCGCCTGTTTCTCAGCTAGTTCTATCGATCTTTTGCCATCAGAAATCACCCGTCAGCGGGATTGATCAGGAAAGCCCAAATCGACAACGAGCTCAGTTATGCTGAGGCTGCAGTTATAATCATTTTTAATATAATGAAGTTGCAGTCTGAATAACAATCTTTCAACTTCTAGTTAACTAAAAAACGGTATATGGAATATTTCATTTCACATAACACCTTGCCGTGAAAATTTGAGTAGGCAGTAAATAAAAATTTAACATTCTGATTTTATTTATAGCCTCAGCTTAACTGGGTTCATTGTGGGTTTACACTCCCGAGGTCCATTCCGTTGATGTATGATTGCTGTTGGCACTCTGATAGATAGAAAACTAGCTGAGAGGAAGGCGAACGAGGCACCCTTATGGCGTAGTGGGGAATACGTGATAGAAGTGGTAATAGAGGGTTCTGTCCTTACCGCAGATACCTGCGGGAAGGAGTTCTGCAATTAGCTTATTAGTAATAATATTATTGCTGTCGGGAGACAGAGATGGTTAGTGATGCCGTCGATTTGGAAGGAAAGGAGCTAGTTCGATCTCCGCCCCAACTCCCACCTCAAATGCACATGGGAACGCCTTAGCATGCTATTTCCAAGATTGAGAGAATTGACTCAACTATCATTCTACCAAATTCATAAAGAAGATGAAATGCACAAGGAACAGCGGAAACAAGTCACGAAATGTTCGAAGACCATTGTTTATGTTTGATGCAAGTAAACGAATCGAATGCAGGAAGTGCTAGAATCTGATGACGGGTAGTGTGGAAAAAAGGTAATATGGCTTTAAACTGTTACATCTTCTGTTTGATACCACGCCAATTAGAGCCGTGTTCTGTTTCACTGTTTATTTTTTGAGTTTACGAATTTTTTTTGCATGAGAACTCATAAACTGCCTTATTTGTTGCTCTGTTCATTTATTGTGTACTCCTTATTGAGGCTTTTGCAAAATATTACTAAAACGTTTCCAAACACTGCAAAAAATACGTGTGGATATGAAAGTGTGTATTGATGAGAACACATTGAATAAGGTAAGACAACTGGTAGTTCTGCATTCAGGTTGGCGGACATCTTGAGGACACTGTGCTTGTGAAGGGAATTGTTATTGATAAAACGATGTCGCATCCTCAGATGCCAAAGGAGTTGAAAAACGTCAAGGCATGTCAATTTCTTAGAGATTCTTTTTCATTTTGATCTAGTATTTTTAACGAATTTACTTGTGTTCTTTGTTTAAACCAATGTGAGTTTTCAGGTCGCTATACTCACATGCCCGTTCGAACCTCCCAAGCCAAAAACTAAACATAAGCTTGACATTTCTTCAGCTGAAGATTTCAAAGCTCTGCGTCAGTATGAAAAGGAAACTTTTGAAACTATGATTAAGCAGGTAGGGAGAATTCCTTGGTATTATGGATAATAACTCTCTTCATCAGTTGCTTTTTAAGTTTCTAGAAGTCAAATTCCATTTTTCACGCATTTTTTCATCTCAAGTTCGTGTAAATTTCTTTTGGCACTTAGATGATGTCTTCACAGAGCACAATTGGCGCTCCACAGTTACCATTTTCACATTTCTCCTCTTTTAAGTGCTCTATAATTTTGTTCCCTACGCTTACGGAATATCGAGAACCTGAGTGGTTAGAGACGCTGCGCAACACATACATGTTCTCCATTGCGTCTTTACTCGAACCAGCTAAGGCATGCGTCCTTCGTGGCTCGATATATTGGTTCCAGACTTGTATATGAAGGCCAAATCCATTTTTCTCCACAGTCTGGCGACGAAATATGGTGAAGATACTGAGACATTCTGGCAGAGCTATCTCAGGATTCCTAGGAGAATCAGTTGGAGACCATTTAACGACGTCATGAAAAAGGCAAATTCCGCAAGTAACTGGGTGATGAATACAAAACTGAGGAACGAATGAAGGAATTGCAAGGATCCGCGCAGTATGTCATGATAGGTTATGTGAATAAAATAAAATAAATGGTGCCTTAATCATCTATTAGGGGACACCATCATTTCCTGTTCAACAAAGTTCTGCCTGTATATTGGTAAAATGTGTTGTGTGATTCATAGGGTCAGAATTGTATCGTAGGAGGAAGGAAAGCATCTTATTGGCAAAAGTCTATGGATTGTAATGTTGAATTAATTATATGAACTGAGATACACTTGTTTCAAGATGAGACGGGTAGTTATTTTCGAGCACACCTCCGTTGTAATCACTGAATGTCATTAATTTGTTACTGATTTACGGAATACAGGCAGTCCAGCCGGTGTTTTTAAATGAAGAACAATGGTGAATTTTGGTTAGTTGTGTATACGAATGTCCTGCTGTCTTGATAACATCTGCGAAACTATATTCCTTCGCTCTTAGGCCTGTTTCTCCTTTTATTACGTTATTTGTTAAGTACTCTTTATTCTATACTTATACCAGATATCGATGCCTGTTCAACAGCACTTAATACTTTTTTCAAGGTCAAAGATAGTGGTGCAACACTGGCCATTTGTCAATGGGGTTTTGATGATGAGGCGAACCATCTTCTACATCATCATCAGCTTCCCGCTGTTCGGTGGGTTGGAGGACCAGAAATTGAACTGCTAGCCATAGCAACCAATGGGCGCATCGTACCCAGGTATAGTTTCTGTGTTTTATTTTATAATATTTCTATTAATTTTTATAACTCTCATTGTATTAATTACCGTCTACGTAGATTCTCGGAGCTTGCTCCTGCTAAGCTTGGCTCAGCTGGTCTTGTTCGCGAAATCACATTTGGAACTGCTCGGGATCGTATGCTTTCCATTGAAGAATGTCCCAATAGCAAGGCTGTAACTGTATTCGTCCGAGGAGGGAATAAAATGGTTCTCTTCTTGAATGTTTCGTATTTTTTCCCCTAAATCTTAACAGTTACATGCAGATTATTGATGAGGCCAAGCGTTCTTTGCACGATGCATTGTGCGCTATTCGCAATTTGGTTCGAGATGACCGTATCGTTTATGGAGGAGGGTCCGCTGAAACGGCATGTGCTATTGAAGTTGCCAAAGAAGCTGACACGGTATGTAAAATAAAATGGCGTTCGACTACTAACAATTTAATCAGTTTTATTGTTCAAAATGAGTCATTGGTTAAAAACTGTACTGACTGGTAAGACTAACAGTATATCGTAAGGCTGATTTTTTGTTAATCTGGGCGTTGATTAGATAATTCAATGTATCCTTGATGAACAGACACGGCATTGTTACTTTACGCTTTATTCACATGAAAGCTGATGATTCGGCAGGTTACGCCTTCTTCACAGCCTACCCACTATTCTCATCCAAAAACAATCCTCGAAATAGTGAGCACGATGGTATTCTTTCGTCGCACACTTCCTCAACTGCACGAAAATCTTGTCCTATTTGCATCATACAGAGTGGCGTTGTAGTAGCATTTCGATGTCGAGTACTCGGTGGCTATCCTGTAGTAGTCCGCATACATCTTTTGATCGCTTTCGTTCAGTGAAGTTCAGAACGACTCGAAACTAACAATATAGTTATTAGTTAAATATTGAGTTTTGATTTCATGCCACAATATGTGGTCTATAATATATTTCTTGGTACATATATACACGCATATATATATATATATATGTACATGTACGCATGTATATATTTGTGTATATGTATGTTACTTGTTTATTTTCAACGTATTCGTCGTGACGTTTATTTCTCATTAACTACTATTACTGTAAACTAAGGACTGATTTTTGCTATTGCTATAAACTATGTATAGTTTGAATGTGTCGTTTTCTTGTTCAGCAATCGCGAGGTTTTTAAACAGCATACATTTACTTCCATAGAAAAACACAATACAATACAACGCTAGCTGACGTTTCTGCATTATCGCCTTCAGAGCCGCTTTTTCGTGACCTCCAATGAGGAAGTTTAGAACAACTGATGAAAAAGCGGCTCTGAAGAAGGCGATAATGCCGAAACGTCAGCTAGCGTTGTATTGTATTGTGTTTTTCTGTGGAAGTAAATGTATGCTGTTTAAAAACCTCGCGATTGCTGAACAAGAAAACGACACATTCATATTCCAATGCCGAGGTTAAGAGAAAGTCGATCGTGGGAACTATGTATAGTTTTTCAAGAACACATTGATTTTGACTGTTCAGAATTTGCATCATCATGAAGCAAAAAACGAAATTCTCCCATTTCTAAACCTTTTAGTGCACTAACTCCGATCATCACTGACGCATTCATGAAGTTTCGCTGCGCGAATGCGAATTTGCGAAGAAAAAAGTTTGAAAAAAGAGGCTCTCTACTTGTGGGAAGTTAGACTTTCTCTCCAGGTAGAGAAATTCTTATTTTGTTTGCAAAGATCTATGGATAGTAACGATTTTTGTTTCGCTTATTCAAATTCCATAGAACGAGGGATTGGGCTGTTTGAAATTTGAAGGGCAAATAGTCTTTACTCGAGTATAAACTGCGCGTTACTCACACAACTAAGTGGAATATAGGTGCTCTGAAATATCATACAAAAGTAGTGGTTCAGGATCATGTCGTGTTTACGGGTTCCAAATTGCAACATGGGTGTAGGCCTAGAAATAATGACTTATAAGCAAATGTGGAGAAAGTTAATTGCTATCTAGAAAAAAGTTTGTTTTTGCAAAAAAATTATTTCTAAGTTATCTGTAAGATTTCGATTACAACTAAGTAACGTGTTGGCGCCCATTTGTATGTGCCTAAAAACAATTACATCTTAAACAAAACACGCCTTAAATCGCGAGCAAACGCTTCAACACGTATAGCTCAGATCATAGTGAACCATATTGTTTGATATCGAAGCCAATGGAATCTACAAATCTTTGCCAACAGGGTGCACTTTTTCCTATTCTACATTAGTGTTCGGTTTTTTTTTCTGGAGACCATAGTATTCAAGTATTTTAAAGCATTTATTTTTCTCGGTTTTGTTTCTCGAGACTCGTATTTCAAGAAGAGAAGCAATTGAAAACGCGATATTTCATCCAGCAGTACGTGGTATGATGCATTATCGGTTGCCACCTTATGTTATATTTTTAAAATTTAGTTGCTGCTCTCAGTTTTCAAAAATTTGTCCTTTAGGCAAACCTAAAATAATGTTTTAGAAAGACTATTTATACTAGCAGATGGATACCGCAATTTATTTATATAGGTCCGTGAAGTTGGCCAATACCGGTTGAGCGGACGAAAATTGGACATCGTGGCAAATTTGTTAAGCAACTATCTTATTTTTTGAGACACACTGTTCTTGCGTCACTACATAGATGGAGATAGCCTCTTCCAAGATGCCTTGCAGATCCAAGCACTTGCATTCCTGTTGTGATCTTGCAACCACTCTCCATAGAGATACTCCCATTGCTGTGCGGATCGGGTTACGAGTTAACCATGTGTCGGCTTTTCTCACCAATATGTCGAGTCTTGGTTCGAGCATTGTTATTTTGAAATTCTGACATGTATTTTCTGTGTTAGAGCGTTTTCACGTCTTTCGATGTCGCAGTCTACCAATCATTTACCTGTTCTTGTGGATCGAGTGGAAATTTATTGTCTTCCGATTAGGATGCTTTCGAAGTGATCACATTTCCTGCGATCACTCAACGACCATTCAAGTACTAAGTCAGTGAATATTACGATGTTTTTAAATAATTTTTATGTTCTAGAAAAGTATTCAAATGCTTGTTGACTTGCTCAGCAACGCTAAAACTTATACCACGGCGGAGCCAAGCTAATCACCCGTACCTTTCGTTTTAAAAATGTAAAAGTAGGATTTCACATAGATTGAATGTTTTCTGCGTTCTTGAAGCAAGCGGAGTTCGATGAATGAGCCATGTTGTTTAAAGTTGGGAACTAAATTATGTTCAACAACATGTCGGTCGTATATGACCTACTGTTGTCCTAAATGTCTTCGCAATTGTAATTAACTACACACCATTTCAAAACAAGTTCTTCGATTTCCTTTTGTTTCCTTCGTCGATTTCCAATATTCCACCGATAGCGATTGTTCCAAAATTTGAATGATTATTGGCAATAAATAACAAACAGCACTATAACAAACACTATGCTAAGAGGTGTTCTGCAGTACACAGTGGGTTGGTCGATAGATCGATCCCGTGCCTCACGCTCACCAAGCTTTCCATCCTTCTGGAATATGCAGGTTGTCAGTACATTATCTGGGATTATAAAAACGCGGAGTTATTACATCGGTAGGGCACTGTAAGTCGTTGTATATACTATATATACGTTGTATATTTTATTGCCAATGATGAAATCAGATTTCAGATTGAAGGCGTCGAGCAATATGCATTCCGAGCATTTGCGGATGCCTTGGAAACCATACCAATGGCATTGGCTGAGAACAGTGGTCTAGCTGCTATTGATTCACTTACCGATCTAAAGGTTTGTAAACTAAATTTCTGTATTGCAACATGCAATGTACGAAACCGTCTTTTGGGACATTTGCATACTTCAGGCAAAGCAAATCGAAACTGGTAAACCTTATCTTGGGATTGATGCCATGTTTAACGGTACCAACGACATGAAGGAGCAAAAAGTCATTGAGACTCTCGTATCGAAGAGAGAACAAATCTCTTTGGCTACTCAGGTAAAACAGTTTGATTTGATTTGAGAAAAGTAAATTTTCGCTGCGAATCTTTGTTTGCCACACGGGACGTTAATTGCTAAGATATATCTGTAATTATTAACACATTCCGTAAGCATTTGACGTATAATAATCGATTTTCTTTCAAGGTCGTTCGTATGATCTTAAAAATCGATGATGTAAGAGTTCCAGACGACGAACAACAGAGTCACTAAATACTACTTGGCTGTGGTTTAGAGTCATGTAGAATTATTGTTATGGACTTTTTGACTTCTACTCCGTAATGAACTGTTGTTGGCTTTGTAGTTCCGAAGTATGTTCATTCTTCCTCATGGCATTCTAAGAATCCTTAAGAAGTTTTCATCTCTTACTTCCTATCCTTGTTAGTGTTTATACGCTGTCTGCCAGAAACACCCCCGTCGATGTGGTACAATGCTGACCTCCATTGAACGGTTGTACTACTGGGGATAAATTTTGTTTGCAGACCATTGTTTAATTGTCTCTGCATATTTTAACTTGTTTGCTTTTTTCTCTCCTTTGTTTGCATAAAGATGATTTATATTTGGTGTTAGTATTTAATGTTATATCACGGTTTTCCTCGGTGTGCATTGCCTTTCATAATCTTTAAAACCATGTTTTACACAAGGTTAATCTTACTTAGTAATTCTGTCTACAAATACTTCCTTTCTGTTTCCAGGAAAAGTTAAATATGATGGTACCCTAAATTCATGGTGCTTGTCTTTTATGCGCAAGCATGTCATCTGTAGTTACATCCAGCGGTCATGCTACTGCGACTTCGTCGCTAGCTAAGGAAAAGGTGGGTAATTTTCAGAATTGTCCAACTTTTACGACCGACTTTCTATTAACCTCGGCATTGATCAAGTGATTTTCTTCGTATTTTTGTTGAGCAAACGCGAGGTGTTACTATTCTTTGTTCACGATTAAGCTGACGTTTCGGCGGATTTCGCCTTCTTCAGAGCCGCTTTCTATGAGGCTTCCACTGAGTAGATACTTAGTAGCACCTCGCGTTTGCTCAACAAAAATACGAAGAAAATCACTTGTCCAACTTTTATCCTGAATTCGTTACACTTTTTCTCCCTTTAAAGCAAACGCGTTTGTATCTAACACTGTCATATGCCAGTTATTCAGTCATTTGTACTTGTTGTCCCAGTTTGTTTCACTCTTTTTTGTAACATATTTGTTGCTACACTGTCAGCTTTTGACTTAGTAAGTTGTTCAACCCAGCATAGGCACGAATATCCACAGCTCACTCCTCATTGATCTGGTTTTTTTTTATGTATATACTTTACTGGATATCGGGATCGCCCTCCTTAGCAGATATCCCTGTTTCCAGCACAAACTTCGATTTGGTTGGTTCTTTCCTTGACTGAGAGTATTTCCCTATAGTTCTGAAATAGCCTTGAGAAGACTCCTAGATTGTCATCGTAGGCAGCCAATGAGTGAAAAAGGGATTTTTTGAGGGAGTTGCTATCATATGTTCGCCTTGTGCCCTGCTTTCATTCACTGGATGTGGGGCGTAGTGGAGATTTCGACAGTCAGAGGTTATAACACGCCTTAAAAGCGAACACTGTTATTGATAATAAATATAATTTGTTACTACAGTTTTTTTCCAACAAGAAACAAACAAATTTGTTTGTTTGTATGACTGAGAATTCAAAAGATCTAGAGACAACCGTTCGTGCGAGGGCACTTTTTGCAACGAGTTAGTTACTGAAGGTTTTAGTACCTAGAAGCTGCCGATATGCTTACAGGAAGTAATGGTTGATTAGGAAGAAATTCGATGAGTGTATTGGTTAGTGGAAAGTCTCGTAGCTTACCCTGTTGAATTTCTGCACCGTTACTTGTGCAAGAAGGGCGAACTTTTTCTTCTGATTAATTTTGGGTACACTGCAACTTTTATAGGTTTTATAAGTGGTAAAATCTTTAATAACAAGCTCTGTGCAGATATGTATATATATACGTATATACGTATTGTACATGTGCATGTGTATATATACACATACACATCCATGTGTATATGTACGGATATATGTATATGTTACATACATATATATGTATTTCATACGGCTCGTCTTAACATCTATTGTGTAGATCCCATCCAAACTCTTCTCGCAATTAATTCGTTCCTTCGCATGTCATCGCGTTCCAATTTTTTTGTGATTTTCTAGAATTACCTATAGTGATTTTGGCGATATGGGATAGCCTTGTAGAAGAAGCTCCTTTCTTTATGCAGGCGACAGTTTCATTGTGTAATAATGAGACTCTTGGTAAAGATATTGTATTGCTCACTACCCTTTATGTGTTTGCAGCAAAGCCATGGTAGTCGAAGGGTTTTTGTGTCGTTCAAAATATGCCACAGTAGTTGTCTACTTTCAAGATGAGTTCCAGTGAGTCCCATTATTGATGGATGTAAATCCGCAGTATCAGATCCTAGAAGCCGTATTTATTAGGATGACCTTATTGAGTCGCCGAGGAGCTTTAAATTCGGGCGGGTAACGTGTGAAAAAGCAAGTCTTTGTATTGATAGGAACTGGAGGTAGTTTCTTCATGTGTTCGGGTTTAATCCCATCGAGACCGGTAGCTGTACGGTTCTTCACCAACAGTTGAGATTTTGTCAGTAATTGTTGGAAGACCGCTACGGTCGTGATTATTTTAGGAGTTGTATAGGTGATCATTTGTGGTCGTCAGCAGCGAGTCAATTTTATTCATTTTGTACACACCCAGACTCTGTTTGAAGTACTTTTGAAATTGTTTTCTTCCTTCTTCATATATTTGCTTTTCCAACTTTTGAAATGTGTCTTATTTTAGAAAGTGCAGATCCTTGCAAGTGATGTATCGCCAAGTACTGATCTCCTGGAGACTCCCAACCCTCAACGTCTACTTGGTTTAGGAGGCACTACTCCGCTTGCTGGTGAGAAATTTTCGTATTTCGAAATTTTTCATCTATTTTTTATTTTTTGCACTTGTGCTTCATTCCGTAGATGTTCTGTTGAGTTTATTTCCTCCTTGAAGTTAATTTAGTAATTCAACCTGATTAGTGAAAACGCTAGCACTGTTAATACTGATTACGGCGTAATTTAAAAAGAGGTTGTTATGATATATAAGCTGATACTATCGGGATTTTACCTTTTTTCTCTCGGTGCTAGAAAACACGGGAAGGAAGAAGAAACGTTCGATGAAAAATTAGTGCTAGTTACAGGAATTGGCATACCAACGGTTTACCTTTTCCTTGTGGCTGGAATGTTGTACTGGGTGTCAGGGTGTCTTGTCCAGCGGTGGTTCATCCACCAATATAGCATCCCAAGCTGAGGAGTCCGACGTCTCCATCCGGAAGCCCAGCCAGTAGTAAACCAATTCCAATGCCATGAATCAGCACCATCATGTTATCAAACAGTTCGCATGGCTGCAAATCTCCCTCTTATCAATAGGGGCGGCGACTGCCTGGAGTGGTGAAGAACTGAGGAGAGCTTTGCATTAGGCTGACCTCAGGACTCCAGGGAATCACGTTGACTTAACCAGCAAATCCTTAGAGAATGGGAATTATGCTGGGGCTCTCCAAAACTACTGAAGACGGGCCATTCAAGTGTCTTAGCGTCCTTGAACAAAACGGGGTCTTGCTCCTCTTCCGTTCAGTAGGGACCTTGAATGACAGGTAACGTGTGAAGAGCCGAGCCAGTGTATTTGCGAGGACTGGAGGAATGTTCTGCAGGTGTCCAGATCCTGTTCAGGTTTGGTGCTGTTCGATTTTTCACCGGCGAAATAGCATGTCGGATTTCGGAAGGGAGGACGAGTGGTACTACATATCCATCCTCTTGTTTCTCGAAGAGATCTGGGTAATATTCGTGAATGATTTCCTCCGTTGCCTTTCTGGACCCTGTAACTGTTCCGCCTGGACGACGGAGAGAGATTATCCAGGCCTTGTAATTGGTGAAGCTTCGGTGGGCTTTGCGAATGCTTTTCCCAGCCTCTGCAGCTTCGACCATTACTGCTGCTCTTCTCTCTTTAAGATCTTCTTTTATTGCCTGTCTGCATCGTCTTGCAAGTTCGGACGTTAGTTCGCGGTTGCCTGTACCTCATCCGATTCCACGTTGGCGTATCAGCTCGAATGTTTCTATAGACAGACCTTTCTTGGTAACTTTCGAACTTTCAGATTTCATAGCGCTAATGTGAAGATGTTGAATGAGCCGATCGTACTCTTTGTCGATGTTATCGACAGCGGCATCTTCCCAACATCAGACTAATGAATTGAATAAGTCCCAGTTTACAATGTCCCAGTTCTGGGACTTCGGTTTTGGAATTTGGCGGCTTTTTCTCCTTTCCGCGAGAAATAGAATCTTGCACGAAGGAGACGATGGTCTGATCCCATGTAGAATTTTGGTACAACAGCGACATCGGTTAGGCAAAATCTTGTATTTACTATCATGTGGTCTATTTCGTTATGGTATTCTCCATTGGAAGATTCCCACGTCCAGCGTTCAGGGTGGACCGACTTCTAGAATTGAAAGTTACCATGGATGGTCTTGATCGTCATGATAAACTCAGAAAGCCGCTCACCATGTTTGTTCCATTCTAGCCTGTGGGTCCCAATCTGACGTTCTTGGTCTAATTTTGACATTAAAGTCTTCAATGATAACCTTGAAGAATGTATGGTCTTCTCTGTAAAACTTCTCCAAGTTCGTATAGAACGCTTCGACTCCTTCTTCGTCGTAGTTTGATGTCGGCGCGTAAACGACGGAGATTGTCAAAGCCGGTATTGATCCACATCTTTTTTACGGTAAACGTCTGATTCGGATTGTTAAATGTTCGGATGAATCGATGTTCGTGGACAAACGCGTGTTGACGAGAACGCCGACGCCGCCGACTCCTCTACCGTTGCATACTCCGAGGAACAGTTCTTCCCAGGTGTCATAGACGGTGTTGAATGGGTGGCGTAGTCTCGTCTCGGCCAGGCCAATGATGTCATACCTTATTCTTCTTGTCTGCATAGTCAAGTCTTCAATTGAGGACTCAGTTGAAAGTGTACATACATTGTAGGTACGGATCGTCACCTTAGTCCTTCGAGATTTGTGCACCATGAAATCGCCGAGCCGAGATTTTAGCAGTCTCTTCGTGCTCGTCCTTTCTAGCGCTGCCTAATAGGTAGTTCTTTCGGAGACAGGGGAATGAGACTCGTTTATTTTACTGTGTTTAGTTTTTTGATACATAGAAGTAATATAATAGTAGAATGGGTGCGTGTAGCGCAGTAGTTGGAGGCGCCACTGCGACAGGCACGTGTAATCGACCCTCCGCCCATGGTGCACCAAGCCTTGCATCCCTCCAGGGTCAGCAAATTGGTAGTTGGTACCAGACGTGTGGGAGCATAGCAGCACTGGCTCGATGCATCGGTATCACCTGTATGACCTGCAGTCTCGTTGATCGTCTAGTGACTCGAGCCGAAGCCAGTAAATCTTCCATTTTTCCCCGTCGCGTGCAAGAGTATACCAGTGGGTTCTGCTCGCTCTAGGAATTCGTCGAGCATCATATCTTTCTTCTAGGCTCTTCGTGAAGAGCTCTGACCATCGGGTCGGTAGTCTTCCTGCAGTACGTTTGACATCGCGAGGAATCCAGTCACTAACGGCTCTTGTCCATCGGTTGTCATTCATACACATTACGTGTTCCGCCCACCTTATCTTTAACTGTTTGGCGTACGGAACGGCATCTTTGATTTTTGATCGTTGACGCAGATCGGAGCTTGGGATCCCATCCCTTACTTGTGTGAAACGCTATACTCCTAGCATCATCCTTTCGACTGCGCGTTGGATAACGCTGAGTGATCTTTCATCCTGCTTACGCATCGACCAGGTTTCTGACGCATACGTTAGGGCAGGAAGTACCGTTGAGTCGAAAAGGTGGGCACGAAGTCGGGTGCTCTTTGTCCTCTTCACTACATCCTCGATGCTCTTGAAAGCTCCCCAAGCCACTCGCTTCCTTTGGCTCAGCTCTAGAGCTAAGTCGTTCATCATATTGATTTGCCGACTTAGGTAGACATAACTGGAGCATTCGGAGATACTCGTTCCGTCGAGCGTAAATGGGGCATACGAAATAAAACCGTTCTTCATGAACAGCGTGTTTGTTAGATTTAGTCGAAGACCAATCTTTCCACAGGCTTTATCAAAGTCGGCAAGCATACGTTCCGCTTGACTAATGTTTGCTGTTGTAAGGACGGCGTCATCATCAAAGCGAAGATGATGTAACTGCCGAGCATCGATTTTCACTCCCATATTATTTCATTCCAATGTTCGCATGACGTTCTGGAGGGTGGCGGTAAATAATTTTGGTGAGATGGTATCGCCTTGCCAACTCATCAATGTTAATATCGTCGTAGAATGGTGATATCTTGGTTGTGAGATTTTTGTACAGCTCACGTAGAATATGTCCTGAGTAGGGACTCCTTAGCTATAGTGGGCCTACATGATTGCTTCTATCTCAGTTGAATCAAAGGCCTTCTTTAAATTAATGAAAGTGAGACAGAGCGGTCTTTCATACTCTTGCGATACTTCAGTGAGCGTTGTTATCGTGTGGGTGTGGTCCACCGCAGTAAATCATTTTGGAAACCTTGCTTGCTCACATGGCTGTCCTTCGTCCTGTTCTATCAATCCTGTTTAAGATGACTTGAGTGAAAAGTTTGTAGACGACAGACATCAAGCAGATTGGGCGATAGTTGCCGATATCGTGAAGGTCACCATTCTTGAGCATTAGCACGGTCTTGCTGGTCTTCCTCTCAGTATGGACCTTACATTCAGAGAGGTAACTTGTGGAGAGCCGAGCCGGCGTGTTTACGAGGACTGGCGGAATGTTCTTCAGGTTTTCTGCTCTTATCTTTTCCGGACCTGCTGCTCTTCGTTATTTCACCGACGAAATGGCATGTCGGATTTCGGAAGGGGGAACCGGTGGTGTGAAATATCCATCCTCCTTTATTTCATATGATGGAACGTTGACGTGGCTATCGAAGAGATCTGAGTAGTATTCGTGAGTGATTTTCTCCATTGCCGTGTGGTGTAGCGCAGTGGTCGGAAGCGCCCTGCAGTACACATGGGATAGATCCCTACGCCCCAGCCCTACCAAGCTCTCGATCCCTTCGGGGTCGGCAAATTGGTAATAAACTTGTCTGGAATGATTGCAGCTCTGGCGCGATACATTAGGCCACTGCGAGTTATTGTAAAGGCCTGATATGCGTTCAGCCACCTCCAACGATGCTTAATGAAGTCGGATCCATGGCGCATCCATCAGTGGTTGATCAACGCCGAGAGCTTTATCTTTATTTACTATTTTAATATTATGGTAGTCATCCCAAAGGTTTACCGCCTTATCGTGGCTGGGAGTTGTTTCTGCGTCGGGAGCTGTTATGTACAGCGGGGAGTTCATCCTCCTGGCAGGGTTTCCTAAACTAGGAAGGAGAGCGGTGTTTCCATCAGGAAGCCTAGTTAAAGGTAAACCAATGCCAGGATCCACCAGCATCCTGGTATCAAACTAGTCGCATGGTGGCGAACCTTCATTTGATCCACATGGGCTGCGACCGCCTGTGGTGGTGGCAACCTGGAGCAGACTTTAGCCAGGCCACTGTGGACTTCAGGGAACCACAATGGCTGAACCAGTAGATCTCCGGAGAATGCAAATTGTTCTGGGGCCCGCACAACCATTGAGGAAGTGCCATCCAATTGTGCGAGTAATGTAGTAGTAGTATAATATTAATGAATAGTAACTCATATACCTCTATTAGGACAAAATCCATTCTGTACGTTTTTTAGCTCTCAACTCTTCAAGTACTTCAGTTAGCCAAAAGCTGTTTCTGGTTATGTTTGAAAAACCGCATAGTGCACTATGTGATGAAAACATGTATTAGAAATGGGCGAGCGAGTTTTAGCAAATCCGCAACTGAACAATTTCGGCAGTCGAAATTTTTACAAAATGTTTTCTAATAGGTCATCTGGAGAAGGTCGTGTATATAACCTTACATAAAGCATCTTGTTCCAGATTTCCCTTTGACGGCTGAGCTAATGCAGAAATGTATGACGGTAAACCCTTTTGAAGCAAAATTCAGGGAGGCTAATAGAAAGCTAACAACAGGAACGTTGGAGGCAAACGGTCTTGTCCCTGCAACAATATCGTTGTCCAACACAAATGGCATGTTTTCAAATTCGATTTCTGTTTCTCTTACTTTTCAATCACTAATGCCAGTACCTGTTTCTTTCAAATTTTAATCGCTCAAGATTTAGCATTTTCCTTACTGAAATTACCCTCATCGCTTTCGGATTCACCGGGAATCTTCTCGAACATCAGTATCCTGCAAACGGACGCAGACGGCATGGTGAATGAGAATTTAAAGACTGCTGACATATCTAAGTTGTTGCTCCAGGTTCGTAAAATGCGTAGTGATTTTATAAACATTCTATGGAACGTATTTAGATGAAAGACACAAATTCGTCAAGCATGGATGGTTCGAGCACACAACAAGCGCCAAGAACCGCTGATGTGTTAAATGCAGTGTTGGATATGCACTCTGATCGCCTCCATACAATTAACTATATTAATAAGTGCGTTTTTGGAAGAAATTCAGTGCTTTCAAAATTTTCAGCCGCTTAGTTTTTGGGTATGGTGCTCTTCCAGCTTTTATTCTTCATTCTTCTATGTTATTATAATTTTTTGCATGTTTATAATACTAGGATTTCTTTAATACGTAGTGGACGGTATAATTAAAATTACAAATTTTTACAATACAAAAATTACAATAAAATTGCTGTGTGACAGCAATAATATTTCGTCTTTCCTTATCGTAAGGACATTAAATCTTAATTTTTTGACTCCATCGTTTTTTCTTTTGCACTTTTTTACTCGAGGCGCGCATTTTGAGCAGCAATGCGATTGAACAAATGGAATTTTGTCCAGCAGGCACGATAATATACCTAAGGATGTTAATAGTCACTGCTGCCGTCCTAGCGTTTAAAACTACTTGAAATTCATCCTCGCTTTTGTGTAAATTTGATTTTTGAAAAAGTTGAGATTTATGTTAATGTTTTGGGAACTATATATATAGCCACGGAGCGATAAGGTGGAGTTTGTCCCATAATGCTGTCAAATCGTGAGTTCTTAGATGCTTCTATTTATCAACACAATCTCAGCGGTTGCCCAAAAAGCAGTATCGTCCACAATATGTTAGAATAGGTAGCGGAAGTTATTTCGCTCGTATGCCAGTCGAGTAATATTGAGTGAACAAGCATATTATGTCGTGTTGACAGTTTTATGTGATTAGTATTAGCTCTTGAATGAAATAAACTCTTTTATCACACGACATACATATATATTTAGACCCGATTTCTCGATGTTCTCGTCGCTGACACCTTCTGGTTCCGCCCCAAATTCTGCTGGAGTTCTTGCAGCAGCAGGTGTTGCCCAATGTACTCCTTCTACAAGTGGAGGATTATTAGTTCATCCCTCTCGCAGTGTTAATATTAGTCCCACTCATTCTCCTAGAAATAAAGATCAACTGACTATAGAGTAAGTCACTATGTATCGTTGAAAATTTGTATTGTGTGTACACTTCATATACAGTTCTGTATTCATTTGCAGACTTTCATCTTTTAAATTTCGTGCAAACTTTTTGCTTTCAGAAAACGTTCGTCTGCCAATTCAGAGGTTGTTAACCTGGTAACTACAGAAAGCCATCTGTTATCAGCATTGCATTCAGCCGCTACGGTCGTAGTCGCTGCCAGCAGTGCCGACCCAGCAAACTGGGATCCTCGTGATGTAAAGCCTGCTGTTAGCAAACATGTTCGTTTTTTTTTTAAACTTTGGCATTTGTAGTTTATAGCTGTGTTTTGTTTTATCTGTCCTTGTCTTCTTTATGTTGTGTGTAGCCACATCCGTTGTTTTTCCTTTTTTCCCTGCGGCTTTCCACATTTTATTCAGTAAACAAGCCTAAAGAATGATTTAAGTAAAGACGGTTTCATTGGTACTTCAAGTGCCGTCTTTGATGTAAAATTTGATAGGAAGTCATAGCACTCATGCATTTTGATCTAGAGCACGCCTGGTTATTTCGAACAAGAAGACTCTGTAATGCCTTCAACAAACTGTGGTGGTTTGTCTCAAACAGCCGCAGCCCCCAGCTCTTCTCATCTACTTTCACTAGATGATCGTACTCCAGTGAAAGGAAGGTTTGTTTAGCAATTTGCCTCTGTTTACGTCAAGTGGCACTAAGATTCTATGATATGCAAGCAATAGCAGTGGTGCATGATCTTTTTCTAGTATTGATCCTCCGTCTTCTGGAAGAGGACGCGGTCGAGGCAGGGCTTCGTTTACTTCTGATATGCTCCCTGATGAAAGAAAGTGTGTTACTATTGTTATTTTGGTATTAAGTACGTAATTATCTCTTAAATTGCTTGACTCTTTTCAAAACTTCTCTACTTACTTAGTTCTAACTGTAGGATGACAATACTGGAAAGAAATAAGGCAGCGGCCGTTCGCTACCGAAAGCGAAAGAAGGAAGAGCACGACGACATGATCTCTCGCGTGCATACATTAGAGCAGGAGAAGGTGCAGTTAAATGTGAGTAGAAATTTGATGTAAAGGAATCTATCTAGCCTATATGTTCTAAATTAGCAGGGGTTAACCACCAGTTATTTTTCTGAAACTTTCCAAGTTATACGAATAACGGTTTCTGGAGACAATTTTTTTGTATCTCCTAGATGTGTATATGTTTTAGACGCAAAACCAAGTGCTTCGCCGAGAGCTCGAGCGAATGACGGCGCTGCTACGAGAACGGGAGGCACGATGCGTATGTCTCAAAGCAATGCCCCACAGCTCCGAGCTGCGAGCCGAATCGCCTGCGGATGTGAGCCTTCCTAGAGCTCTATTTTCTTTTTAATTCTGTCAAGTTTTTGAGCTCTCGTGCGTTAATTATTGCTAGTTGCATAAAATATAAAATGTTTTAAAGTTAGAGGGAATTAGGTCAACTGAACGATTTTTCTATAATGTTTTTGCCATATTTCCTTGGTTTTTCATGCTGTATAAAATGGTTATTACGATTATTTAGCGAAAATCATTTAGTGAAGAAGGATATTATGACACAGAATGCGTACTGTAGGAGGTGAACATAGTACGTGTGTTACAATTCAAGGTTCGGAAATAATTCGCATAAAGTTACCTCTTTTACTGTATGTTTTTCAAGCTTAGATCTAAAATATCCATGGAATGTTTCGATCACGAAGTTTTGAAGGTTTCATGCTCACCAAATATTCTTTGGTGTTTATTCTGTTTAATGCGTTATATGGTTCTACTGTGCTTCTTTACATTGTATGTTCGAGAATTTCTTTGTTGGTATTCAGAGACTATTCAGGTCGATCTCTTATCGGGATCACAACATACCAACATGTATATACCACAAACGCAGCAGCTTATCAATGGCTTAGGTTTGCCCAATGGAATGGGTTTGAAACGGCCGAAAATTTAAGAGATATTTTCGCAAACTTTGAAGAAATTTCTATCCAAATTGAATCTATTATTTACTGCTTAGAGCTGTTTAGTCTATCAATCATGATAGTGTGATGCAGAATCGTGTAGATGTTTTACATTTTCGAATCTTTGGTGTACTGATCTTATTACCACCTCAGTTCTTGTCTTGTTTTTCTACTGTAGTGTCTTAGTGTCACACTCATCGTCGTCTGTTATGTTTCTGAATGTTCTGCTTTCTCGAGCTGGTCTCATTATGAAATTTCAATTAGTCGTTCCTAGAGCAATCACGGCTTTGTTTTTGTCTGTGTACTATTATTTAAATTCTGCCAATGTTTGTGGATTTCATCCATAAGTTTGTGTGTCTGATGCATATCTATGGTGCAGAAATTATCAATTGTGCACGTATCGGTCACTTGCTATTCACAGCTTTTAAACTTGTTTTAAGCACGCTATCGCTCCAGCAGGTTCTCGTTTTTATGTTGTCTTATGCACACCTAGAATGTTCTTTTTCTTTCTATTTTCAAGCTGCTGTTCATTGGTAGCGCTGGAATGTTTCGAGACTCATTCACACTTCATCAACTTAACTACGGAGGAAATGCGAAATAAAACAGAAACACTATTATAGCACTAAAGGAAACTTGAGATATAAGGTTGTTAAATTTGAGCTATCTTTCTATCCTATTTGGTTGTGCAGCGACATGCGGTCTAGGAATGCTTGCTTTAGCTTTGGCTTCATCGTAACGCTTCGTTCATCATGTGATGAACGTTCCTTCGTGTACACAGCATAGTATTCTGTGGTAGACGCAGTATTACGCTTCTTTTGCTTCCTATAACAACAGTTGTTTTATCTACAACTTTAGTTGTTTTACAGTCTGTTACTTGTCCACTACATTGTTTCAGGTGTCCTGAATGTTTACAAAACATACTGGGTGGAAATTTATTCCGTGACACCGGTCCGTTTGTACATGAGTATATCATTCGAATAAAATTTAACTATGATCATCCTCGGCAGGAAGGCATAAACACTACCTTGCTTAAATTTGCACATCATTTTATTTTTTTTTCACCATCATTCATTTTATTACCGACGTCCACTGCTTTCCTCAGATGCCACTCATAGAGGGATCTCGAGCCCGTTAGTCACGAAGCAATGTGGCACGTCCCCAACTAGTGGGCAGGGGGTTGATCGCGGGCCGAAAGCAGTTTTTGCTTCCTCGAGACGTAGGCTGATACGGAGGATGAAGTTCCTGTTTCTATTACGCTGATTTGGCACATGCCTGCTGGACTTACGGTGACGTATCCATACATCCGTGTGTGGGTGTGTCCTCGTTTATGCGGATTACATTCGAGTTAATTCGGGCAAGAGCGTGCAATCAAGTGAACTGGGAAGTATATGGGAGGCGCTTAGGACTCACCTCCAACAAACGAGCTCCCCGTCTGCTCTAAGAGAGACCAAAAAGCTACAGGTGAGTATAGCCAGGCATCACCTTAAAAACTCGGTAAGGTGTTCGCGGGTATTAGAGGCAAACACATTTAGATAAAATGTGCGCTCACATATATCCGAATCCTGCAAAGAGGATCTGATTGTGCAGGTAAGAAGGATAAGGTGCGACGTCATCGAATTAACTGAGACGAGAAGATGCCACCCATTTAGTGCCATTTGTAATACTGGAAAGGAACTATTCCTCGGAGCACGTGACAGTAGAAGAAGTCGGCGACGTCGGGATTCTCGTCAACAGGGGTTTAGCCATGAACGTTCGTTCGAACAATTAACAACCAAAGTCGGACCTTGAGAAACGTCGTCTACGTGAGGATATCAAGCCTATGATTAAGACGATGTCGAAGTGTTCTATATGGACTTTGAGAGTGGAGTTTTGGGGAAAAAGGATGCAATCTTTAAGTCGTATATAATGCTGAGATATTTGCAAAACTCCGGACCGCAGGTGTATGCGATGGGGAAAGAACGCGCTATTGTTCTTTCAGGGGAGTAGCGCACTTCACCACCAGACCATGCGGGTCCTTCGTTTCGCCTATCTCTCAGATAGTTCTATCGTTCTTTTGCCATCAGCAATCACCCATCATCGGGATTTATCTGTGGAGCCCAAATCGGCATTGAACCCAGTTAAGCTGAGGCTTAGTTATAATCACAATCTTAACCCTTTTATTCACTGCCTTTTTCTTTTTAATGGCAGGGTATGTTGCGAAATATAGGGTTAAGGGGGTGATTGCTGTGGCAAAAAGATCGATAGAAATAGCTGAGAGACGTGCGAAACAAAGGACCCGCATGGTGTGGTGGTGAACGCGTTACTCCCCGGAAAGGACAATAGCGCGTTCGTTCCCCACCATAGACACCTGCGGTCCAGAGTTTTGCAAATATCTCAGCAACGTTGTGGTTGTATTTCGCTTACTTAGTAACCTGCCATGAAAATTATAGAAGGCAGAAAACAAAACGTTAAACATTGTGATTTCAACTACAGCCATAGCTTAACTGGGTTCTATGCCGATTTGCGCTCCCCAGATCAACCCCGCTGACGGGTGATTGCTGTGGCAAAAAGATCGATAGAAATAGCTGAGAGACGTGCGAAACAAATGACCCGCATGGTGTGGTGGTGAACGCGTTACTCCCCGGAAAGGACAACAGCGCTTTCGTTCCCCACCGCAGGCACCTGTGGTCCGGAGTTTTGCAAATATCTCAGCAATTTTGTGGTTTTATTTCTCTTAATATCCTGCCATGAAAATTATTGAAGGCAGAAAATAAAAAGTAAGCACAGAATTTAGATTTATTCCATAATAATTTTACACTTCTTGCATTTAAACTACATTTGGCATAACTACGTTGACTAAATGATCAAAACGATCTAAAAAATTGCTCTGATATTGTTACGAATAGTACAAACCTGCCAAGCACATGTTATAGCAAACCTGGAAGCACCATGTCTTGTAATTTAACAATCAGCCCAACAACACACTTCCCAGGTGTTAACCCTTGCTTGTCGTGCAAGAACAGATGTGCACATCTAAACTGTTGGTAAAACTAGATATGCCAAAAGGAAGAAGTACTGAAACACTGACACTACTAACTAGCTTTCCTAAGATACGTTTACGTCTTCTCGCATAGAATTCTTCCGTTTCGAATAAGTAATCGTCCCTTTTTTTCGCATAAATAAACCACAAACAATTTGTAGAAAACACAGGTTCTATGCATGTAAACAGTTTGCTCTCAGGTTAATACCTAATTGGTTGTTACGAAAGAGGTAGTTTTATTGTCCTCAATTCTTGTTAGGAAGTACCATAGAGAACAAGTAAAATAAATTATGCAGAAGAGATGTTACATTGATACAAATGAAGGACGATATCCACCTTAAGAAGGTGACGTGCCAGAATGTCCATGATATACTGCTGGAGTTCCAAAGCCAAGTGCACACGGTGACATCGGAGTTTGTCATCTATTTGAGCAGGTGGAAAGCAGACGAGGCATGGGAAATGGCTCTGGGACCGCTGAATAAAAATAAAGGGCGAAGCACAGCTAAAATGGTGCGTATATCCAGTCACAAAGTTTATGAACTTTTCAGCATGTGTTGAACAACGCTTACCTATAATCACTCGGTGGTAGTGGAGGAGTCCTAGAGTCTCAAAGTGGCGGTATGTTAACCGCAGAAGCAATACTAAGTGCCTCATAGCTATCAGTATAGCTATATTTGCTCTCATTTTTGCGCTTCTAAGGCAATAATTTAGCAGAATCTCCTAAATAATAATTAGAAAAATTCAGTATCACCTATACCACCTTCAAATGTCAGGAATCTTTTTCAGTAGAGAAACGAATGACCAAAAGAAACCCTTCACACATTCACAATGATTTGCACAGATTAAAATACATGAGTAGAAAATAAACTAGTCTTTTAAATTTGAAGCAGCGATAAACGAGGGGAAGCCCATTAGAATAGTTCTCGATAATCATGTAGAGCAAACAACTTCATCAACGACCGTTTGAGTTGATTGGATGCATATCTACTATCGTTTGTCGTCGAAGAACCAATTTCTTCGCAGAACACAAGAATTGGATTGTGTACAAAAATAAAACTCGGACTAGAAAAAAGCATGAAAATACTTAGGCGGCCATCGGATCATGATTTTATCAAGAAAAATTCTCTAGTTTCGAGACTCGTAACAGCTCTCGTCAAGTCTTGCTTGGTTCAGTAGTAGAGCAGTGAATGTAGTTTGGATCCCTGCCCTTGAAGTTTTCCCATGAGGAGCTTTTGTTGCGCGGTCGCATTCTTTGTACTCCAAATTTTGGCAATTAAACCCTTGTTTACATAATGCCGAAGTTAGTGCAGCGGCAATAATGTCGCAGAATTAATATTGTACAGCTATGTAAGGCTACAAACAAAATGATACTTATTCACTGAGTATATGAAGTAATGTGATAAGCAAATAGACGATGCAATATAATTGCTACTTAATTAAAGGAATAGATCGTTATGTAATAGAAGACATCTTTACTTAATAGGTAGGATGGGTTAATACAGTTACTATTCAGCCAAGACGACACAACAACTCTTTCTATGGAGAAAGGAAGCAATATAAAGTTGCACTAATAATATTTTAACGACTTACTTACACAAGAGGTTCAAGCACTGTGGAACGTGACAAAGACGTAAAAATGGATTGGTGTGGGAAGCTCTCCTTTTATAGTGGCTGAGAATGGGCGGAGATGAGCTAGGGTAACAATTTTTCCGACTTAAGCATTTTTGCTAATGCCACCGGGGCCACCCATTGAAAGGGGTGGAGTTGGCTTATCCAATTCTGGTTATACCACTGGGCCGCTATGTGATATAGACATAGAGCCGCCAGAACACGCCCTCTGTCACGTTAGCAGAAAGAGTTTCTTTACTAAATGCGCAAAATTAAAGAAAGTATTTCTTCGATAGCTAGAACATCTTCTATTTGATAGAGAAATTCTCTATACGTAACATGATTCGTGCACTGCGCTCAAAAGCGGTCAGTATTTCTTCCATTGATTCAGCAAAAATGAAACAATGCTCGACGTCTGCTACAAACACTTATTAAATATATTGAAAAATGAGAACTGTTCGTAGTTATTTTTTTCATCGAAAAGCCAACAGGAGTTGGTTACCAAACATTTATTTTCCTGGATCCGAATAAAACAAAGACAATGAGGCTTTGGCCGAATAAATGTTCGATAGCAGCCTTGTCTTATGTTATCAATGAAAGAAGGTACACTCATTATTCACTCGAGATTAAATAAAAGTTAGTTTAGAACAGTACTACTTGTACTTCGTTCTTATGGTCATCAGTACAAGCATAGGGAAAGGAATATAGGGTGGGAAATGCATTGTGGAAGATCACAATTACGTTATGATCAATGGCCAATAGTGAAAGGACATTGCTTGCTGCTGCTAAATATCAATTTTTATATATGTTGATGTGCTATAGCCAATGTTTAAGAGCCGCGTGCAGAGCAGTGCACGGAGGCGTCCTGCAACACACACGGGATCGGATTCCGCGCCCATGGCCCACTAATCTCTCCATCCCTCTGGGATTGGTAAATTGCTACCACACCCGTCTGGTAGGATAGCAGCGCTGGCTTGGTACATCGGTAGGCCACCGCGAGTCATTGTAAAGGCCAGATATACATTCAGTCACCTCCAAAGACGCTTAACGAAGTCGAATGCATGGCGCATCGCACAGGGATCGACCAAAGCCGAAACCTTTATTCTTTTTTTACAGTTAATGCTTAATATTTTGAAAATTTAGGTTACTGGTACTACTTTCTCTAATCTATGAGAAGAAGCTTTTACAGAAATGCATTGCTAAGATATGTAACTTTCGTTGATAAGAATATCCATAAGAAATTCTCTTTGTCTTTTGGGACAACCTACCGTTGCATTTTCTTTACGTTAACAGTATATGGTGCCAAATAATATATTTTCATCGCAAATGTGTAATAGAATAGCTGTCCAACATTCTTCATCATTATGTGAATCATCTCCATAATTGTGCGGCGTTATACAACAGTTTATAGCATCTATAAGTCTTTATTTGGTTTCATTATCTAAGTTTGAAGTCTATGTCAATTAGCCAACTGAGACACGCGTGGAAGGTCACAAGAAGGTTATACATTCCCCGTTGAACTAGCTTATATGAAATGGAAAAATCTTGGATCTCTATTTTATGTAGAATAGATAGATTTGGGTGCGTACATGAGTCGATCGACTTGGCGAAACAAGGACTTGAACACCAGGTTTCATATAGTTGGCCAGCAAGCAGTTAAATTGGTTAAAAATTTGGAATGAATGTATTTCTTTAAACAAAATTGTATTATATCCCATTTTTCCATTATCCCTAAGAAGTTTGTCCATTAGACCAACTGTTGTCACGTTATAGGTTTGACACTGGTTTTAGCCCTAGTCACTCACGTCTAGTAGTTTCCGTTAGAAGGCATTGGAATATATCTTTATAACAGAGCACCTTTAATCATTGACGTATACCAGAAATTCGATTTCCTCTCATATTTGCGTGATTCATTCATTCGGGATCATTCTTTCTGTTCCCTCGAAATAGCGCTCGCGCTACACAGTGATCTTGCATTGTAGAGATGCTGTTTTCATCGCCTTTCCGTGTAACGCTCATTTTTTCTTGCTTAGCGCTGAGTCGTTAATCATATTTTATTGGCCCTCATATACACAGTTCGATTAAAAGCGCCCGTTCCATTGAGCGTGAATGAAATTTCAGAGGCAAATCCATTTTTCATACACGTGGTTTTCACTAAACTAATAGAGGTGGTTTTTCTAAACACAATGTTCAAATCGCGAGGTTTTCAAACAGCATACATTTACTTCCATAGAAGAACACAATACAGTACAACAGTAGCTGACGTTTCGGCAGTATCGCCTTCTTCAGAGCTGCTTTTTCGTGACTTCCAATGAGGAAGTTTAGAACAGCTGAACTGCTATTTTAAACTTCCTCATTGGAAGACACGTAAAAAAGCAGCTCTGAAGAAGGCGATACTGCCGAAACGTCAGCTACTGTTGTACTGTATTGTGTTCTTCTATGGAAGTAAATGTATGCTGTTTGAAAACCTCGCGATTGCTAAACAAGAAAACGACGCATTCATATTCCAATGCCGATGTTCATAGAAAGTCGATCCTGGGAACAATGTTCAAAATCCACCAGCATGTTGTTCGTCATGTCTGGGCCAATTGCCGATGTAGTGACAACGTTGATATGATCAGCAAGGTGATAATGGTGCAACTGACTGCCATCACTTTTTACTCCGGTATAATATCATTTCACTTTTTGCGTGTTGTTCATGGAAAGTGAGTCAAGTATAGTAATTTGCAATACAGGGTAGCCTTATAAAAAGAACTCCTATCTTTATGCCGACAGCAGTGTCGTTGATACTGAAATTCTGGTTGTAAAAGTGTTCTGTTTTATATTCTACAAGGAAATGACACCTTTCACATATGTTTCTGGCCCATCTGGGTAGAGCTTTTTGTGGCACTGCAATTGCGCTGTAATGGTCACTCAAGATCTCAGAACAGTGAAGTGAGTTTCGTTATCGCTGGGCCTGGGATTTAACCAGTCATGGCGAAAGTCTGTTAAAACACTGTTTTTTACGGTTGTTCTCTTTCATCTACTGTTCTACCAGTTTAGCTGATGATGATTTAAGTAAAGAGCTTATAAATGACCAACTACCAGACGTTTGTTCCAAATGTCGTGTAGGTCTGTTAATGGTCTAATCATGATCCTGCTGAGTTTTTATTTCCTGGTGGCTTTGAATCAAGATAGGTAGCGTGGTACAGACCAAATCAGTGTGTTGACGTTGACGGAGAGTTGGGGTGGGTTCCTCAAATGGTTCTATATAATATGGACCGGATGCTGCGCTGTTCTTATCGATCAAATCTTATGTCTCATTTTGTCTCATCTTGATATAAAGGCCCATTGAAATGAAATATCCAGCTCCTTTAATGTGATATATCAAAAATGTGGATGTCACTGACAAAAGAATTGAAAGACTTCCATGGTTGAAAACAGACATTCTGGAATTCTCATTTTCCATAAATGGTCTAGATTATCGCGACAAACTCGGGTGGCCTTTTCCCCACCATTAAGATTATTCCAATCCGAGGATCCCAGTTTGAAGTTTTGAGGCGTTCCTTTGGGGCAGTCTGTGCGTTTAATTCACCATTGATCTAATGGAATGATTTTCCCTATTAAAGTACCTCTAGGACCAAATAGAATTGTTCCACCTCGCCTTAGTTCACAGCTTAATGTGTGAGCGTATGCGACATTTTGTCAACAGAGTTGAACAAGAGTGATCCTCTAGAGCGAAGCCAATAATATCTCTCATATGGGATAGATCCATGGCAAATAATTTAAAAGCAAGTAGGCCACCTTTTCATTGGGCATTTGATATTGTACTGTTCCTTATTGAGTTCCCACTTACTACATTTGTACTGGTGTTTTGACTTTTGCATTCTGTAATTAATTGCTGCTGTAAGTCGTCCTCTACGGTTAAGTATCGATTTCTTAAAATATTTTCCTCTTTTCCATCTCGACCTAGAATGAGAGTCCTTCATAGATCTATATCCTATATTTGTCTTCCCTTCTTGGCCGTTGCAATTTGTATATGTGCGCAGTGATCTTCAGCCATATTTAGATTTGATTTGAAAGTGTCGGATGGTCTGCCCATCTGCAAACCATACGTAATATACATTTCAATTGCTGTTCTCCAAATTATTTCTGATTAATGATCTTTTTATTGTTAACACTTTTTACACCATAGGTCTTGCCGTCGCCATATGGTCATCGTCGAATCATTTTTGTCACATATAAATGGTTTGATTGCTCATGTTTATCATCAGGCTATACAACAAAACTGAGAGGACTCGCGCAGCAGAACCTACAGCGCAATAACGAGAAATTCGCTTTATTAACATTTTCAAAGTTGATCTACATTTGTTGATCTACGTTGATCATCTACATTTCTTGAATTGTAAACATCCTGTTGAAGCCAATAGTTACTCAAATAAATAAGCGTTTGTAGCCAAACCCTCGTGCTGACGGTACTGACGAGCATATCAAAACTGTCAATTGCTGAACTCTTACATTTTTCTAAGAACGTTTCTTCTGTCATGAAATAAAAAAAGTTTAACTGCCACGACCGACTTTCTATTAACCTCGGCACTGATGAGGTAGAGGTGTAGAGGAAATCGTAGGCCTCCAAACGACAACTCTAGCGATAGAAGGGTCCCGTTTATTCTACCCTTCATCTCAAATGATATAAGTATAGCTATAAAACGCTGCTTAAGAAGAGCGGGTTTAGAGAATTCGGTAAGCGTAGTTGAAATACCACCGAGTAATCTTAAGCGCCAGCTAGTTCGCGACCGCCTATATGACCGTCTATGTGCGACTCAAAATTGCGTAATTTGCCCCAGTGGTAGAGACGGTGATTGCATGAGCTCGGTTTATCTGATCTCCTGTAAGACGTGCGGTGACGAATACATTGGCTAAACGGGTAGTCCGCATAAAAGAACACCTAGCCGGCAAACATAGACCTAGGCACACATAGGAGCCAGAGACATAACGGGGAGGGCTTTGAAGTATGTGTCCTCGCACGCGAATCAAGAACATAGGCACGAAAAACTCCCGATGCATTCTGGATTAATTCCAGAAATCCAAAAATGAACCGCAGGGAAGAATGCCTCACTATCACGCGTGATATAGGGCAGTATATAAAACTGCTTTTCTGATGTCAGGGGCACATTACACTTCCATGTGATTTCTGTGCGTTTGGTCTCTACGTGACATACTTAGTGGAAACCTCATAGAAAGCGGTGAGTGTGCAAAGCTGTGTTCAAAGTGATTGAAATCTTGGTTTAGATTTTCTTTGTTTGGTTATGGAGGCGTCTGGCCGAGTAGATTGCTATCAACTTGACCTTTCCAGGCTCTGAGGAAGGCGAAATCCGCCGAAACGTCAGCTTAATCGTGAACAAAGAATAATAACACCTCGCGTTTGCTCAACAAAAATACGAAGAAAAAAAGTTTAGTCAGCTCCATCCTTTTGTTTCAACTAGTTCGCTGACATCACACTTTATCAACACAGTGCTGAGAGTTTAGTAGTCTGTCCTTGTATTGATCACACCGTCTTTTCTGGATTTTCTTTTGTGATCAAGGGAATGAGACCTTTTATTTCTGTCGTCTCTGACGATGTATATTCATTCACGAGAGTTCATCGACTTTTGTCAGAGCGTTGTTGGTGCGCATAGTTGGAAATACTCTAACTCGTCTTCCATGCACTACTCGCTTCCTTGGTTATACATATTTCGGCGTGCAGGTTACAACCATATATATGTTACGATTCTTTGCCATGCATGAGCAACGGAGCATATATACACGTGCGAGATGTGCCTGAAAATGATTGCATTAAACGCATAATATAAACCAGCTTGGCGCAGTAAGCACACCAACCGACCCTTGGGATAAACTGTATCCGTTTGCCTCTAAGGGTGGATGCGAAGTCTCTTTTGGTGAGCGTTTAGCACCTTATGCGTTAGCAAGTGTGCTCTGCATGTTTTATTGACCAATCAACTAGAAATTTTTCAATGAGAAAAATCAGTGGTGACCTTACTATTTTTTATGGCTGTCTGAGAATCGAAAAGGTAAGACTATGGACATACGAAGAGAAATGTTATGCATACTTGCACATAGATTAGACAAATGAAGTGCTTTTTCCCTTGAAAGGTGCCAGTCAACGCTTCTTATCGCCTATTTGCTGTGACTATTCTCATCACATGATTTATTTATAATAACATAACACGGCCAACGAAGATCAAACGAATCACACTAGGATAAATAATGTGCAAAGAAATTCAAGGCTAACTGTGTTAGGAGGCATGACTGTCTCTGACGGGGCGCGCTTGCTATTATAATTGGGGCCAAGTTTCACACCATCTGAACCCATTTCTAAGGTAATCTTGCGTAGGCTGGCGTGTAGTTTACATATACTTCAAGATAGACTCCACAAAAAAGCTAGAGACGAAGCACTAAATAGGTGCGAACAACAACAAGTGGAGAGCCTATCGATAGCACCATTTCCTCAACCGTTCTTTAGACAACAAGAGCTTAATAATGAAGTTTACGTGATATTTCGGATGTTTACGAATGATGCTTTGAAAGTCCTTAATCACTGTCGCGTTAAGAGATACGGCTCCAACCTCACTGAGGTACTAGAACGTGGTATGCGGGAGGTACGAGAGCTGATAAGGTCGAAAAACATAACTATCGGTTAGTGATAAGGGTGAAGAGTTCGTTGTAATTTCCCATCAGTTAGATGTTGAGATAACGGAAAAGCACCTTAAAGATGCTTCCCTTTATCGTCCGTCGTCTGAGAAGGAATTTAAAAGTCAATACTGAAAGTTAAACAACGAATGGGTTAAAATGGCAGGAGCAGTTGGGTTAAAACCATCAGTTATCTCTCAACTCAAAGTTGACTTACCAATATCTCCCGTCTTGTACTTACCTATTAAAACCCATAAGTTAGTATCCAGCGATGATCTCGTGTCTACCTGTCTATCCATCGTTGCTTAAGGTTAGACATCATTAAGTGTGTGGGCTGGCGAACGGATAGAATAACGTGGTTAAAACTAATAGTTAACTAGTTGTTGAAGTACATTCCAGCCCATCTAACGATTACCCAAATGTTCCTGGGTCGTCTACGTGACGCGCAACCTAACAGCGTGTACGTGATGGAGTCCTTCGGCGTCACCGCCCTCTACACAAACGTCTCGAATGACTCAGCTATGCAAGCCATCTGCGACCTCCTTATACGACACGAAGGAGCAATGAACATGTATGGCTTCTCGATTTAGTAGTTGATGACAATGTTAAGGGAATGCCTAAACTGCTCAATCTTCAAATGGCCTGGGAGGTATTACGCACAAATGAGAAAGTTGGCAATGGGACAACGACTGGCACCAAGCCTTGCCATTGTATTCATGTCTAAGGTGGAAGCACCAGTAATCGACCTCGGACCGCTACTCTACTGTAGATATATCGATGACTGCTTGGTCATTTGTTCAACACGGGAGGAAATCGACAGTTGTTTCGAGTTGTTGAACACACAGTCAGAGTATATTAAATTCACCCGAGAGAAACCAAAAAAAACTGGCTTCCATTTCTGAACGTGCAAACTAACCTATCAGAAAACGGCTACATTACGAAATGGTATCGAAAGACAAGTAGTAAAAATATCTTGGTTCATTACCTCTCCTCTCGTCCCTCCTACACGAAAGGGGCGCTTGTAAGAAACATGTTTCGAACAGCTACCAGCGCGTGCACAGGAAGGAAGCAGAGAGATTAGTCCCGGAACTTGGCGCGGCAAATAGCCATTTTTAATGGCTACGAAACTGCAGCTCGAGATAGGTGTAGAGGAAGCCACAAGCGCCCAACGATAACAATAAGGTCCCACTTATCCTGCCCTTCATTTCAAATGAAGTAAGTACAGCTATAAAATGCTGTTTAAGAATAGCCGGTCTAGAAAATTCGGTAACGATAATTGAAATGCCACCAAGTAATCTAAGACGCCAGCTAGTTCGTTACCGCCTGTACGACCGTCTATGTGCAACGCAAAATTGCATAATATGCCCCAGTGGTAGAGACGGTGACTGCATGAGTTCGGGTACAGTCTATCTGATCTCTTGTAAAGCGTGCGGCGACGAATACGTTGGCGAAATGGGTAGACCACTCTGCGTCCGTATAGAAGAACACCTAGTCGGCAAACGTAAACCAAATACTCCACTAGGCCCGCATAGGACGCAGAGACATAACGGAGAAGATTAAGTAGGGGTCACGATCCTCGCGCAAGAATCGAGAACACAAGCGCACACAACTTTAGAGGCATTCTGGATTAATTCCAAGAATCCGAAAATGAACCGAAGAAAGGAATTCCTCGTTATCACGCGTGATACTAGGCAGTAGATAAGCCTGTTATTTTTCTGAGATAGGCACAATACGATTCCGTGTGAACTCTGTGCGGTTGGTCTCCACGTGACATATTTAGTGGAAAACTCATAGAAAGCGGTGAGTGTGCAAAAACTCTGTGTTCAATGTGATTGAAATTTTGGTCCAGCACCTCTGTTTGGTTATGGAGGTGTTTGGCCGTGTAGATTGTAGTCAACTCGGCCATTACAGGCTCTGAGGAAGACGAAATCCGCCGAAACGTCAGGTTGTATGTAAATGAAGAAATAAAGTAACACCTCGTGTTTGCTGAACGGAAGTAGAAAGAATGATTTATGCTCAGTTACTTAGATGTAACAATAAGGCGTTGGGTTCCACGTGAGGTTCCCACTTCGGAAAAATTCTCTCAAGTGCTGTACGGTGATGTTCGCTATCATCGCCAAAGATGAAGTGTCAGGACATGTACTGGCTGCATAGCACAGAATCCAGTGAAAAGACGATTCAAAAAGCGAGTGCTGCCTAAATATAAGAACGATTAGATATAGACATAAAAATAATAAGAGGATTCGATTTGAGATTTTTTCTAGTAAATTCTTTGAAAGACCTAAAAGAGGTTCATTGTTCTTGCTTCGACCCTTCGATTCCTTCATGAAGTTGTTGTCGATGTTCGTTAAACTCTGATAGATAAGTTATAAAACTATTTCCATAATCGGAAGGAAATTTTTCAACCCATTATCATCTGTGCCGAAATTTTTCACAAGATATTTCGTATTTTTCGATTTATTTTTGCTTGATTGGGCTCTCCTGAGCACCACTGTACTTTGTCCATCTGTGGATGGGTGTCGGTGTTTTTAGCAAAGGAATGGTATTTAGGCATTCTGACTCATTCGAACTAAAGGTTAGGTCGGGTTTTGAACCACTGTTAGCTACTCACAGAAAGACTGCTTTCAACTCAGCTTAGTTAAAATCGGAGTCATTTCTGTTCCAAGGCCTTTAATCATCAACTGTAGTCAGGTTGTCCGTACACAATAATTCGTCATCCTTCTGTTCTATACATTTGGAAGACTATGATTTTTTGATGAAATTACACAGTATTCTAACAAAAACGACTGTGTGGTTGGTGCAAAACTTTGTCTATTACACAGCCTTCTACGATAGGATGAGCCTAATAACTCACGCCTATTGCGGCTCGTTACTTCCAAAACCTTTACAATCACCAAGACATAGCCCTGAGCGGCGTTGACGTTCCCGCATTGCCACCGCATTCCGTGGGCCGGTCGTTCGCCTGGACTATCGAATTTCGCCTTGATTGGAGTCGACCCACTCTGCCCCGCCCCTCAGTCGATTTTTCCGATGGCTTCGGCTCGTTTTCCATTGTTTCGTTGCGTGTTTTCCTCCAGGATCCTCAAGTTTCAGCATCGAGCATCTTAATTCAGCCAGTTTTTCGTGTATTCCAACGAAACGTCAGACGCAAAATGATGCATTCCTTTCCTTTGCTCTTTCAATTTGATGAACTACGTGGTTCGCACAACGAAAAGAATCCTTTTGAAGATTTGTAAGCGAAAGTAAAAACATTAGATGTGTATTATAAATACTTTACAACACGGTGGATTTTACGCAACGTTTTATAAGTTCGTAACCACATCGTGTTAAAACCTTTACTTTTCCACAATCTTTTATTTAACATTTATCTCACATGAGTTGTCATCACATCTGCTGTGAGGAACCCAACACCTCTTGCGTTCGATTCCTTTCCTCGTATTCATCGTCCACAATGATCCTCGAACACTTTGTGTGTTGTTTCACCTGCTGCTTGAGGATTTTGTCTTCCTTGTGAATGTCGTAGAATGCTACTCGAGCCCATTCTCCTTGCAGTTTTGGAGATAGCGGAGCTAAGGCGTTCCCACATAGGTAGGAGGAGAGCGCTGGGAAGGAGGTCGAACCAGCACCTTGTTTCTTGATGGAGTGCATTACTAACCAATTCGCCAACCCTACCCTACCCCACTTTTCCGTAGTAATTATAATAATAGTTAGTCATAATAATAGTAATAATAATAATAATGACAGTAATAATTGTTGGTGGCAATAATAATAATAATAATAATAATAATAATAACAATACTTACAGTAGTACTTACTCCCATAAGATATAATTATTTTTGATTACTTGTGTTCTTTTTCTTCCTGGAAGTTTGAAATTCATTTGTGAGGTATGAATGAACTTATCATTTTTTATCTGTCTATGGATCGCTCAACGTTCGTCTTATCGGTGAACTTCACCAATCTGATTACCATCCATTGTAATAAGTGATTTATGCCAATGACTTTATTGATTGACAATGATTCGGCAACTAGACTTCCGCTAATAAATCTATGGAAATTGTTTTGGCATGAGACCAGGGTAAAACGTAGCACCCATGAGATAAGAAGTATCAATCAAAAATCGTCTCTACCAGTCAGTGCAAACAGTGAATCTGTTTTTAAATACTCGAGAGGCTAATTGCATCAAAGATTCACAGATTGAATGGTGTGTAGCTAAGATTGTTATTAACGTTTGGTTTCTTCCTATGTCCTTAAACGTTCAATTCCAAAATGTCAGAAACAGTGCTTCCGGGTCCCATTCACGAAAGCAGTTCGTCATGGGAGTTTGTTCGGTTCGCTTGTTCCACCGCTATCACTGAACAATCTAATGAGGAATGACGTCATACGATACGTCACCTGAAAGACGGAAGATGGAGTAGAGGTGTGTCGCTCTCGTTCCAGTTATCGGGTCATCTGCGCGGCCACCGTCTCAGTTCGGGGGCATGCCGAAGCTACCCACCTCAGCAACGCAACAAATTCCACACTCTTGTCTCCATCTGTGTAAACAAAGACTCCACATCGTATTTGAACAGTATGAAGCGATGAGTAACTTTGTGAGACCAGTTGTTAGTGTGAACATTCAAATTTAGAAGCAATAAACCTTACAAGTTATTGCTTGGATAATTCACAGGGGCCACTCGAAGACATCCGAGAGAAACTGTTGGAGGTGACTCATTTCTGTTGAAGGTTTGATTCATAATGGACGATGAATAGACTGTGTGCGATGAATATGATGAGCACAACTGCTATCTAGTAATTTCTACCGGTTAGAAGATGCAGTTTGAAGCCGAACGTTGGAGAGTCATTAGAGAAGGTCATCGTTGTCTCTGGAACCAACTTCTCAGAAAGAGCAGACACTGAACAGATGCGTGGAGCATGACGTCGCCAATGAGTGATGGCTCAGAATTCGCCATTAATTTCCAAAGCATTTCAGATTTGATCTCTCACTCTGGTTCGTATGATTATATCATACAATTGTTACGTGACCATTCGAGGTTTTGTTTTCTGACTCAATCCATCAATTGTTAAAATGAAACTGTGTGTGGCGCTGGTCCTAATTGATGATTGATAACTAATGAAGTCAATGACTAGATTAGAAGTGAATAATGAGTTTTTCATCCCATCACCTCTTTCGTAATTTGAAGATGTGTGCCTATGTTGACTGCCATTCCCTCACACAACGGGAGCAGGTGAATCCGCCGTGAGAGAAGCGCCCGACTGTGCAAACATTGCGACAGAAGCAGCAGCTTGTCAATTTCGACATTGTACCCCTCCACTTTTCGCATTCTAGCTAATATTTTATGGTAGCCAGTCGCACTTATGGTCCCTCATAGCCGGGCTCCTTGTCTGGTGAGGACTCTGCGTTGCAGCTGTCTCATTCACGTTAACTTTGTATCAGGTTTCCTCCCATTCTGCTGGTCTTCGATTGCAATATCCCGTTGTCGCGATAACGTATGCCTCGTTAAATGGACGACAGTTGAGACTTGATGGGGTAACCCATCTCCGAGTCAAATAGAATTAGGGATAACGAAGGTTTCATTTTTGTCTGTAAGTTGCATTATGCAGTAGTCTGAAACGAGATGATGTGATTTAAAAGAACGGAAAAAAGGGAGAGTTGTTTCCCTTCCCAGTTCTCTCTTCACTTTATAGATTTCTCATATTATTGAAGTAATGTTAATCTTTCCTAGTTGTTCTGTTCATTCGGATTATGGCTTTTATCTCTTTCTTCAATTCACTGAAGGCTGATACATAGATGAACTTAGAGGTTACGTTGGATATAAAAAGCCACAGAAGTGAAGAAAAACACATGTATAACCAAAGTATGGAGCCAAAGATACGGAGAGGATATGACGATTTTTTTTTAGATAGGGCAGGGAAACGGTGCCACTCACATCTGATTCATACTCCTACTGCGAAAGATTAGGCTTCATCGAGAATGTGTTTCCGTTGTTTCCTGTGTTGTGCTGCTTGCGTTCAACTGGATAAACGTCCTACTTTTATCTTCATTACTTACAACTTTTGTGTCTTTAAACAAACACTTTGAATCTATGACTGCAAGACCAGGAATGCTTCACGTTCCATTTTATGGCACTGCTTGTCTTCAACCCTCTTTGCTTACCTTTTGATCCACAGTCTGGACAGAGAAGAACTTAGACAAAAGAGCATGCAATCTGGGATGAAATGCGTATCTAGAGCAGTTTTAATAATTATTAGAAATCCAGATGAACTTCTATCCGTTATCTGCAGAAGAGGAGAATACAAGTCCACAAACGAGCATCCCAGGACTTGAATACTGTGCAGGTTTCGAATCTATTTTTTCGCATGCTGTTCTCATTAGCCGGAGACTTTCGGCTCCACAGCAATATCTAAGCAGTGGCGTTTTTCACTGCATCCATGCCTGCACGTGCGTCATTCCTGCCCCGCTCTGAACCGACTTGTTGCCCCTGATCCCACGTGCACAACATTAGTCATTGATTTATCTCAAGAAGCTGTTCTTTCCTAACGTTCTTTCTTTTCACTTCTCATGGAAAAGCATAATAGAGGTTATTGACAGTGATTACTACAAGCCGGTTTAATCCTTCTTACTTTTTGAAATACTTCATAGCACTTGAGAGAGTTGAAGATATTAGTATACTATTGGAAAACTGAACCCTATTTTTCACCCACCCGCTGTTTCGAGTCTGGCAGCATGTTCTTCAATATTCAAACAGCTATGTTCATATCCAATATCTGTCTGAGCTAAGAGGGTGTTCGGCATTTGCCAGCCGTGAAGTCCAGATGAGAATAAACCCGTGCCAGCAACCGCAGCCGCCGTGGAAGGAATTTAGTCGTGAGGTATGAAATCTCCGTCCGATCAAACAGGTGCAGCAGTCGCTTGCCATGGTAGTCTGGGAATGTCGTGGCCTGACATTGTAGATACTGCAAAAACAAAATTTTTTCAATCAGGAAAATATCGGTCAAATAAAAGTCATGGTGAATCCCGAACGCGGAGACAAGCAGTAAAGATATTAAGTGCTCTCTGTAAGTCCCATCCGTGACGCCTTTTGAATTCCCTATCTTTACGATTTAAAATCGGGTTTCGTGGACATATTATGCTATTCAGGGCTCATGTAGCGCAGTGGTTAGAGACGCCAGCCGCCATCCTTGGTTCAATCCCACATCAGGCCCTAACAAACCTCCTATTCCTCCTGAGTTCGCACATTCATACCACACTTGTTTTGGAGGATAAAACATTGACTTCATATACATGAATATGTTATAGCACACACCAAATATTCTTTCGATCAACTTTACGTTTCTCAATGGAGTTGAAGGCATGACGCATCCCTAGGGAATGGATTAACGCGAAGACTTTATCCTTCATCTGTTAATATACCTTACATTCACTATGCTGCCACCTAATTCTTTTGAATCGATATAGCTGAAAGTTCACCCTCGAATGACTTCTAGTACGTTGAACAGTAGATGTTAACCTGATAATCCTTTGCTGGTTTCTGTGGAGTTACGCGGATGAGGAACAGTTTAGTCTTCTAAGTAGGAGAAGGCGTAGAGCACGGTTGTAGATGGTTTTAATTCTTTTTGTCTACTGCTTTAACCTAATTATGGTATCCTCATATAACTCTTGCATTGATGTGAACAGAGGTCAACCATTTTTAGAAGGGAATACGCTCTTGCTAATAACAACTCTTTTTGGGTGCAGCTCTTTCGAAACTCAGTTTTGTTCCGATTACATTCCGATTTTTCGAATCGATTCCCTTTTTTCGAAGCCAGTGGAATCGTTCGGGATGCAATGCCGTTTTGGCAGACAGGAAGTTGGCGACATACAGTCGTCCATCACTCTGCATCGAAAAGCTTACTGCCCGCTGATGGTTCACCTCAACGTCTCCGTCTTCGTTTACTTTCTCATTCAGCAGTTTTTTTTCCTAATAATTCTCTATACTTGATCTTTAGGCACGTTGAATCGCAGTGAATGGCCTTGCTATGAACACTATGAGCTTTAAACTGGTACTGTTCCGAAATGGTCACATGACGTTAGCATAGACTATGTTCTAAACACTCTCCTTCTTTTTGTCACCGTACAAGTGCGCCTTGGGGCCACCCCCATGACACCACGGCTACAACCCGTTTTGCCGTTCTGCCTATAACCGTGTGGTGCTGAATGAATTTCATGAATCCTAAAGACATTCTTCTTCCGTACTACGAACGTTGTGCATTTTTTTCTAGAAACCGAGGGTGATAAATAGGACTCCTCACTTATAGAGGGTTTTATCTGGTCGTAGATTTCCTTCTGTCAACATTGAAATGATAGGGAAACGGAAACGAATAAAATCCTCCTATGCCCCTTATTGTTACGGTAATTGATCTGTGCTGATCCAGAAAACATTTCCAAAAATACTTGATCTTTCGTGTTGAACTACTGAGCTAAGGACGTTCTTCGCGGTGAAAGACTTAGAGCATTGGTCGCCGTCTCATGTTGACTCTTCGTTCTCTTCCATAATGTCTTGGTGTAAAGTTTTCATTAGGATCTTCATTGGGTTCTGTTGGTTTTATCTCGATTATGTCATCGTAAGTGTTTTGGAAGCGTTCTGATTTTTAGTAGCTTACTGTCTCTTTAACTTCCTCCAATGATTTACCGTTTTATCATGGCGGGCGGTTGTTCATGAATTTCCAACTGTGCGATCATGATCCCAGCTTGGCTGTTTAGGTTGGGAAAGAGTGGGTATCAAGGGGTCCAGTTCCGAGTAAGCCAACTAGATGGCACTACCGTCGGGCTACCCATGGTTAGCGTTTCGTCAAGAGCATTGGATTTAAATACCATTGTGTGGGAGCCCTTCATGTCGGTCGGAGAAATCAGGTCTGACTCATGACGGAGATAAGTGTACATATTACTGCCGCCTTGCTCGAGTTAGTCGATGATTAATTTAACCGCTAACGCTAATCAAACGCGATTCTGCTTGGGTTTTCGATCATGTCTCTGAACGATTGCAAAGACAAACTGTGCCTGACTTCGATACTAATTTCGTTAACTTCCTGACATTTTCACTTAAAATGTTTCAGGAGAAAGTCGCAAACGTTTCCGAGGAGTCTCGTTCTTTTATTTTGCTTTGCTCCTTTGTTTTCTTGTAAAGAAGAGTTAGCAGACTTTTCATGGACAGACAGACATTCTAATATTTTTGGCTCTAAAAATAAGGTATTTTTGTCTTGTTTTCTATTTATTTCAGCTGCTGAAGGTATGGAGTTAAGAAAAGATAGATAGTGGTGATATGAGTCTTCCTTTGCTTCCTCTATTGTAGCATCGATGTCTTGCACTTTCTGTTATTTTTTATTCAGTTACAGCGGTAACCTTGACAAAAATGGATGTCTTCCAAATTCCGTCCCGATGCAAGTGACTAATGAACATTGGTGGTACGCTTTGTCTTCTGAATGACAGTGTAGACAATTGCGAGTTACAGAACCCAGTCCAAGCCCTTGATTACCTTCGTGGCTGTCATCAGAAGGCCTTGGTTCTAGTTGCCAGACTGCACTGGTGGCAATGGCAATGTCGAAGAACTACAAGAACGAGGCGAGTCCTCGTTACGCCTATTCACCAGCTCCAACTGCACCCAGCATGGAGATCACCATCAATCAGGTTTTAAATTCCTCATTCATTTGTTGATTTATGTGTTTTCATCGACTGCTTCCTTTTTTCATCTTTGTTTTCTTTTAAACAATTCTCTTTGCCGTAATTTCTATCACACATTAACGTGGTCTGTTGGGCAGTATGGTGAAAAGGTCTGGGGCTTTTGTGACACGATCTAAATTGCGGAAATTTTCCCATTTGGTGGAAAAAATTAACCAATACATTAGGACATAACGTGATTTCCGTTATCTGCTGCGCGGAACGAATTCAATGCGTATTGTCCGCCGTCTACCCCTAAAAAAGAGATCAGTTAATATACACACTAACAACTGTCTCCATGATAGTCAATTGATAAGAGAAGGAATCTGATCGCCTGGAAGTTATGTATTTGCATTTGTGCCGTAGAAATACTTCAGCACCCCTTCTATGGTGCTCTGTCACTCTTCGGAAGCAGCACTGGCTGCGTTTTCGCAAACAAGCTAGTCTGAAGAGCGGTTTTTTGTTAAACGCTAGGTGCGGAACGCAGCTTCTGTATGACTACGCATAGCAGATGGCAACGGTGAGCTTAAGCAGCCACAGAAATGGAGATGGATCGAAGTCAGTGCGCACTGTAGTGAATGCGTTCTACAAGATTTGCTTCGCTGCCAGTGTGAAATCTGATGGGAGAGATTGTAGCCGTTATTATTAGATGAGTAATATTTGTTGACAGGATTTCCCGAAAAAAAATCTTTACGCTTTGTTTATAGCCCTTAACAATGATCTTGGTCTAGAGCTGCCCATACCCGATTGTTTCTTTCTGCTTCATCCATCGATTTATTTGGGTGGTGTACGGACAGTACTGTTGCGTTCTCTACTATGTTGTGGGTAAGCGAAGCAGTAGAGATAAATGTGGAAATTTCACCTTGTACCAGCTTCTATTAGTTTATAGCGCGTCTTCGAACTTATTATGCTGACAGGAATCCACCGAATCAGTTTGGAACTCTTAGAGCTATAACCGCATGCATTATAGGTTTCTTTCTAAGACCATCAGCCGGCACCAGTTTCTAAAGCAAAGGAGTTGGAAAATAAATGTCAGGGCAGGCACACCTTCATCCAGTCATTTAACTACTAATCCATTCAAGGAACATCCGTATACTCCGAATTTGTGGAAACATTTGACTGTTATCATTATGCCGTCGATATGCCCTCAAACGTTCTTGATTAGCGCGGAATGATGACCCGTTCGACGGACTCCACCGGCCAAGCGTGACTTATCTACTCCATGAAAATGCTTGGTCCTTGGTTACTTACATGGCTCATCGGAAGTTGAAGATATTGGACTGAAAAGTGTTTCCACATCCAGCGTCGTGACATTAATTTCTGTTTGTTAAAGTGATTGGTCAAAGTGGAGCAAGCGGTGCTTATATCGAGGACTTTGAACAAAGTCTTTATTAAATAGGTTGGAAGTATAAAAAACTAACATGTTTCATTGCATTATTACCGATCAACTAAGTAGCTTGTATTTTAAGAAATCGCTGTTCCAACCTCTCCATGTAAGTAGTGTCATCAGTCTTTCTAGCCATTTTGACACATTTCAGAATGGATCAGTTCCGCCGTCATATAGCCCCTACGCGAGTGGCGTCCCAGTCCGCCATGACCGACCTCCAGTGTCGGCTCCTCCACCACCACCTCCGCATCCACCTCCTAGTAGTTTTGGATACGAGCAACCATCCTACAATCCGATGTGGTTTGATCGGTTCCCACGGAAGGAAAATCGCGGGATATTTCGATTATGCCTTGTGGAACTGATGTTAGCAGGTGAGACCATAAACCGTAGTTTCTAAAGCAAATCGTTTTCTGTTATTTTCTACGTTAAACCCGATAAACTTTCCAGTGGAATTCATAGTAACTCGTTAACGAGTCGTGTCATCGTTCTGAACCTTACAAGACGAAACAAAACAACGCTAAGTGCTGTAGTTTTGCTGTTTTGATGGTCGGAAATAGTGTGGGTTGCACTCCTCGAACTCACAGGATGGGAAACCAAAGTACAGTCGTGCCTATCACTATTGACTGTTTGTCAGCAACTTGAAAAGTCTTCAAGACCGTTTAGTAGGCCCGGTTTTGCGGTACACTGGAAAACTCCGATTTTCGCGAGAGCAGACATTCACATACCGTAGTGCCGAGTGTTTTATTGCACTCTTACTTTTAGAAACATTATACGCTTTCTTCCTCAAGCCTTACTTTAATCTGCGCGTTTTCACTGACACAGAATCTTTCCTTTGAAGTACTGAATCAATCCATTATAAATTTAGCTGTGATTCTGGCAGGAGGTGTTTGGTGCTATCGTGACACTTCTGAGTACTGTCCTTACTATTCCGCTATATGGACATCGGTCATCTATGTCGCGAATTCTTTGGTAAGTTTAGAATTTTAGTAATCTGTTTTGGTCACCCAAGCAAGTCACCGGTGAGAATATGATGCGCTTTTTTTCGTGCTCACTTGAAACCGTTCGTTTATGGGTCGACAAAGTGAGTGGTGGTGAGTTGAGTGGTGGACTTAGTTTTACCACCTTACGTATAAGTGAAAATGGTGTGGTGTAGAGTGGAAACTCTGGACTGGACTAGCTTTCGCTTAGCTACTGGACAGTTTTCCGCTGGTGAGATTGGTTTTTCTCGCTCGGTGATATTGCCGGAGGTTAATTTTAAGTGTAGAATACCTTTGGTTCACATGGTGATTGATAAAATTACAAAAAATTGTAGAATTCACCGTCGGAGAAATGCACGCCATCGAATAAGAAGGAATTCCTTACGCCACAGTTGTACTATATATATACATATACATATATATACACATGTATGTATATGTACATATATATATGTACATATATATGTACATACATACATACATATACAATATATTTATATGTATATATATATACTATACTATGCCATACTATATATATACTATATATATGTATATATATATATATATATATATATATATATATAGTGCTCTTTCGCTTTATGAATTTTTTTCTGTTCCGTTTCGAACCTGCTGCGATATACATTGTTCACATTTTGCGTATATCTTTAATCAACTCATTCAAAAATAGCGCGTTCGTTTAAATGCATGTGAGGTCGAGAATGACTTCACTTTCCAACTATGAACGAACGTCGCGCATCATATTGAACACTGTGGATTTAAATAGGAATCACTATAATCTACATCTGTTTGCAAGAAGGGCGCGGGTTTTATTCGTGTTACCGCAATGGAATCCTGATCTTCTGGAGTCTACGAGTCATTTTTCGTCAATGCTTTTAATTCGTGTTGTGAAGTGGATGAGTAGGGGTAGGATTCGCTCAATGCGATTAAGTGGTGATGGTGACGTTTTCGGTCGTATGTATCGCTGATGTCTGTGGCCTCTACGCTTGAATTATAACTTCAAAGAGTTTGGATTTTTTGTGTAAACCTCTTGGAACTTGAACCCTAAACACGACAAGGTTATTCTAGAAAAATCATTCATCTATCCTTAGAGCGAAAAGGCAAAGTCTTCGTTATTAGTCCCACTTATCCCGCAATAGTTTACCGCCTCGTTATGGCTGAGTGTCCTAGATCGTCAATGTACTGCGTGGATTCATCCTCTTTCCCCACCGTAGTCTTATAAATTAAGAAGAAGTTCAACATTTTCATCGGAAAGCGAAGCTAGGAGTAAACCTGTAGCACTGCGCTGCTCGCCGAACTCCTGGCGGTTACCTTCTCGTTAAGAACTGTGAAAAAGTAGGCGTCGCATTGGATGTGAGGTGGTTTTATGTTCGTTGTACGGCTCTGATGCGTTACGGGGAAAAGTGGAGTTCATTGGTGCCATTCGAGTTACTGGATTATTAATGGGTGCACAGATTCTGCATTCCACATATGGTAATTCATTGAAGTTCATTTTTCATTTTCAGTTATTGCTTCAGGACAGTTTTTCGTTAAACAAAATTCTTTTCTGTAGGTCGGAAGTGCGGCTGCCAAAATAGGCACGGTGAATCTGTACATGGCTCATCTAGTGCTGTCGTTGGTGTCGGTAATGATGTGCTTCGTCAGCGGAGGAATCAGTGCCCGGTGGCTCACTTATCAGCTTTTCAGATCACTAAATTTGTTTTTATTATTTATTTATGTTCTCGCTAACTTTTAGTATCGCCAAAGTACTCGTTATGATTCTATAAAACTGGATAGCATTGCCTCATTTTTCCTGCAATCTTTAATTGAAAGCCAAATATTTCTATTTTGCTGGGTGATTGCTGATGGCAAAAGATCAATGGAACTAGCTGAGAGACAGGCAAAACGAAGGACCCGGATGGTGTGGTGGTGAAGTGCGCTACTCCCCTGAAAGGACAATAGCGCGTTCGTTCCCCACCGCATACACCTGCGGTCCGGAGTTTTGCAAATATCTCAGCATTATATACGAGTTATATTTCGCAGCATACCCTGCCATTAAAAAAAGAAGAAGAAAGCAGCAAATAAAAGGGTTAAGATTGTGATTATAACTAAGCCTCAGCTTAACTGGGTTTAATGCCGATTTGGGATCCCCAGATCAATCCCGTCGACGGGTGATTGCCGATGGCAAAAGGTCAGTAGAACTAGCTGAGAGACAGGCAAAATGAAGGACCCGGATGGTGTCGTGGTGAAGTGCGCTACACCCCAGAAAGGACAATAGCGCTTTCGTTCCCCATCGCATACACCTGCGGTCCGGAGTTTTGCAAATATTTCAGCATTATATACGAGTTATATTTTTATTTAGTTTGTGAAGCTACTAGAAAATATCGCCACTGTTAGAAAATTCTCTCTTTCGTTGACGTTTTTTTGGGAAAAAGTTTCTGCTTTGATCATGTTCTTTCTCGCGTCACTGAGGCGCCGGCTGTTAACACAAAGGTGTTAGCAGTGGTGTTGCATCAAATCCACAAAAGCCCACATTTTTCTGGAGTTAGCATTTTCGGATTAGTAGCAACCTATAAAAAAGAGGATAAAGCTCTCCGCGTTGATCAATCCCTGAGGGATGCGCCATGCATTCGACTTCATTAAGCATCGTTTGGAGGTGATTTAATGCATATCTGGTCTTTACAACGACTTGCAGTGGCTTATCGATGTATCGAGCCAGTTCTGCTATCCTTCCAGGTAAGTCTGGTACCAATTTGCCGCACTCCGGAGGGATGGAAAGCTTGGTGGGCCATGGGCGCGGGGATCGATCTCAACTGTATTGTAGAGCACCTTCGACAACAGTACCACGCGCGCCTCTTCTTCATCATCAGCAACCTATGCTACAAGTAATAGAATGGTGACCTTAACGTCGGATTATCCCAAAAAATCTTTTCAATTGCGGAAACCGCATTATTGCTTCGGCGAATATACGTATATAACACGGATGTTATTCCGCATCAGCTTAACATCACTTGTGTTGTGTTGTTACGTAAAAGGCCATATAAGGTTGCATTAGGCTAAAGGTTGATGTAAATAAAGCCAGGACATCGTTCAGGAACTGGTTTCTTGTCGGCACTTACCATCACCCCACTATCGAACGCGACGAGGCATTCTGCTTGCTTGGCCAATACGATACCACAAGGTAAATTCCTTGCTGGTTAATAAAGATAATACATCCTCCATCTTGCTCTTATTATTAACGTTTACCTCTTGAAAACCATTTCCTGTAAGAAGAATGGTGCATTGAAGCTCTAATGGTGCACTCTTGCGTGTTCGACACTCACCTCTCAGCAAACTATCAACCATCGTTTCGGGGCTAGCTAAATCCAAAACTACCACCTTAGCGAATCGGAACGGGATGTGGTAGCACTTCAAAACGGGGTTAGTTAATCCCATAAGGTTTTAATGTACTTCCTCCAGTCGGCCACTCTTCTGAGTCCCACGAAAGTCCAAATGCGTTTTGAGTTGATGCTGCACATAAGCATTGAGATATGAGACTCAGAGAATCGAGATTGAGCTTTCTTTCAGGATCTCATACATCTTCTCCCATATGAATGAATACGATTTTGCAAAGTGTTTATGGCAACTGAAAGTAGGCGTGGCTGTGAATTCGGTGCAGTTCGTCGTCGCCACTATAGAAGGTTCGTTACTAAAACATGAATTGACTCAAATTTTCGGTTCTTATAAGGACTGAAATGATCAGAAAATGGTAAGGAAAGAAAGATAAAGAGATTCTACAACGTTGTCTTCATTAGTTCAACAAGTTCCAAGCTTTTCTGTTTAGGTGATCTTCATTGTTTCAATTTCACTATGAAGTCTTGTTATCTCTTTCATGTCTTTAATGTTCTTAATACATACCGTATTGGATCGATGTTTTTTCCTCTTCTTTATTGTAAGCATCACATGGCCTCCAGAGAGTTTACGACCTCAGGCGTTTTTGAGTGTCGGGCTGCGATATACAGCGGGGTGTCCATCTCCCAGCAGGGCCACCCTAAGCTGAGAAGGAGTCCGGTGGTTTCCATTAGGAAGCCCATCTAAGAGTAAACAAATACCAGGAACGAGCACCGCCCTGGTATCAAACTAGTCGCATGGTGGCGAATCTCGCTCTGATGCACAAGGACGGCGACTGCTTGTGGTGGTGACGACTTGGGGCAAACTTTGGCTAGTTTGATCTCGGGACTCCACAGACCACAATAGCTAAAACAGCAAAACTCGGAAAAAGTGGAATTTATGCTAGAGCTCACAGATCCAGTGAAAATGAGTCATCCAGATATCTAAGTAAGTAAATATCATGTGGACTTTTGTGAAAATTTTTGGGGTGTGCATAAAATTTTGACTGGAATTGTGATTTAACGTTTCATCCAAATAGGAAATGAAACGATGAGATGAAAATGTTGAGTTCCCATGCACACGTCTGAATTGCTTCCATGTTGCTACAGTTTATGAACATTCTTTAGAGTATATCTTTCTACTTCTGTTCAGCAAACACGAGGTGATATTTATATTATAATTATAATAATAATAATTATAATTATTAGTAATATTATAATTATAATTATATATTAATATAATATAATATTATAATTATAATTATATAATTAATTAATTAATTATATAATTAATTATAATTATAATTATAATTCGTATGAAATGCTGAGATATTTGCAAAACTACGGACCACAGGTGTATGCAGTGGAAAACGAACAAGCGCTGTTGTCCTTAGCGGGGAGCAGCGCACTTCACCACTACACCATCCAGGTCCTTCGCTTTGCATGTATCTCAGCTAGTTCTATCGATCTTTTTGCCGTCAGCAATCACCCGTCAACGGGATTGATCTGTTCGGGAGTTCGTTCTCCACTGCATACACCTGTGGTCCGGAGTTTTGCAAATATCTCAGCATTTCATACGAATTATAATTCGAAACATAACCTGCCATTAAGAAGAAAAAGGCAGTAAATAAAAGAGTTAAGATTATAATTATAATATTATTATAATTATAATATATAATAATATTATAATATAATTATAGTATTATTATAATTATATAAATAATATAATAAATAATTATAATTATAGTTATAATATTATTATAATTATAATTATAATATTATAATTATATTTATAATTATAATATTATCACCACTATAAGGACATGTTGATTTCTAAAGTCGGGTCGGTAGTCGATCGACTCAGGCAGGCATCAACAATATCCATTTGTCCTTATGGAATTCCAGAGTTGCTCAATAGGTCTTAATTCATGGACTGAAACGAAGAGAATAATATTTTTCTTTGGATTTTCGTGGTGTTCTGAGTCTGTGCTTAACATCCTTTGGAAGGTAATCGCTTACCAGCATTCTGTGGTTGCCCATTCCCGTTGACAACGTGTTTGCCTATATGTCACTTTGATACTTTAGCTTCTATGGTCTTTGATAGTCGACATTTCGGAGCGCCTGACTGCTAAGTGCCTACCACGTTGCATATATAGCGTCCAGATTCCTGGATACCTTTCTTCTTTAAGTACTTGAAGAAAAATAGCAGAGTGGGCTCTAAGCAGGTTGACCATTGCCCTATTCGCTACATCCTCGGTATTTTCACAAGCTCTCAAGGCCACCTGTTTCCTTCTGCGCAGCTCTGGAAATGTGTCGTTCATTATACTCACTTTTCTACCCAGAAAGATTCGGAGATGTTCATGCCCTCGAGCGTGGTTGAACATAGGTACGAACCAGTTTCTCATGAACATCGATTTCTGGGGGTTTAACAGAAGTCAGACTTTTCCATAACCGCTGTGGAAATCCGATAAACTTAATTCTTCCAGGCTACTTCCTTATATTGTAAGAAGGATGACATCGAAGAAAGCTATGATGTGGTTGCATCGAACGTAAATGAGAGTACCATTGTAGAATGTTGGATTATTGTTTTGAAGTTGTGGTATTCCTCATGAATGAGTTTTGAGTGTAGAAGCGAAATAAGTCTTAATTTTACGGACCTGTCATGATCGCTTTCCAACTGAGTCGAAAGCTTTCTTTAGGTCGATGAAGGATTTACAAAGCAATAGGTTGCTCAGTAATGTTGGTATATAATCAGTACAAGATACAATAAAAGGATAAAGCTCTCGGCGTTGATCAATGCGATCTGAGGGATCAATCTGAGGGATGCGAAATGCATTCGACTTCATTAAGCATCGTCGGAGGTGATTAAATAAATATCTGGCCCTTACAATAACTCTCGGTGGCCTACCGATCTATCGAGCTAGTGTTGCTATCCTCCCAGACAAGTCTATTGCCAATTTGTCCACCCCTAAAGGATCGAGAGCTTGGTAAGACTAGGGCGCGGGATCTATCCCATGTGTATTGCAGGGCGCCTCCGACCACTGTGCTACACGCGCGCACAACCAGTACTTAAGATCTGTAAATCATTCTCTTGTCTAGAGAAATTTCCAAAATTTTTTTTGCTATCGCTTCGCTAATTGATCTCAACTGTTTTGTGATTGTTTTGCGTTGTTTATTTCATTAATTCAGTGTTCCTGAACATTCTGTCTGCCATTCTCTGCATGAAACGGACGTGTACTTCGTGTTTCTAAGAGAAGCTCATCGGTGGCATTTCCCAACCTATTTATTCTCTATGTACTAAGTGAAATGCATTTGTGTTTATTCACTCATTTGTTACTTCGAATCTCGTCGGTCCCGCATGTTTCGTTCTGTCACTCGCCATACATTTTCTGTGTTATTTGTTATTCATTGTTGTTATTCACATTGAATCGAGCTTAGGCAAGTGGCTTTACAGTACTGCACAGATTGTTATGTCAATAGTTTTCAGTTGCTATTTTTGTTTGGAATAAATTTTTAGATTCGAGCTGTACTTTTCATTTCTTCATTCATTCATCCACTTAGGTGCTTAGATAGGTCAGTGTCGAGTTACTCACTGCACTTAAACTCAGTTCGCTTTCTACAACCATGGAATTGATTTGGTTCGTAGGTGGATTCGGCTAGAGCTTGAAAACCTATAGACTTCTTCATCGTACTCGCAGCTGTACTTGTGTACTCACTGGCAAGAAGATAGGAAGAAAAAGCCTTCATACTGGATGCACGGTGTGGTTCGTTTCCCGTTAGCCAGCAGTTCACATTTGGTGACCTGTGGCATGTGAAAAGATTAGGATTAAACGAGTTAAACAAGCTTGTCGAAGAAGGAATACATGTTGATTAGCCATACCGGGGTTAAAGGAAAGTTCGTCTCTTTTACATTGGAAACTTGAAGAATTCTGATCTCAATTTTAACTTATTATTTACTGCCTACTCTTTTTTTTAACGGCAGGGTATATTGCGAAATATTTGCAAAACTCCGGACGCAGGAACGCGTTACTCTCTGGAAAGGACAATAGCGCGTTCGTTCCCCACCGCAGACACCTGCGGTCCGGAGTTTTGCAAATATCTCAGCATCATTGAAATTCTGATATCATTGCCATGTTTTTCAAAACCGTGACCGTAAACAGATTCAATATCAAATGAATGCTTTGTAGAAGTCATATATAGGACTGTCGAGAATTTTACCGTCAGCTGTCGAAGAACCAGATTCGGGCGTTGTCATGTTGATGTAACCTAGGACCTCTTATACTTCGAACCCGCGATCACCCTTTCCATGTGGGTTCACGTGTTATCCGCTGCACCAACCACCGAGGTCCTTGATTAGGCTTTCTCTCTGCTAGTTCCTTTACTCTAAGAGTGCTATCAGCAACCACCCTTCAATAGGAATGATCTGGCCGCACAAATCGGCACTGAATCCAGTTGAGATCAAACTGCAAGAGAAATCATGATGTTTTAACTTTCATTTAGTGCCTATACTTTCTTCATGGCGGGGTATTATATGAAATACAACTACAATTATGCCTAGTTGTGAAATTATGGTTAAATATTCTTTATTTATTAATTATTTATATTATTATTATTTATTATGTTATTAATATTCCCTGATAGAGGAAACTCTAGCAACAAGTCAAGGATTAAGTTCTCGGCGTTGATCAATCGCTAAGGGATGCGCTATGCAATCGTCTTCATGAACTACCATTAGAGGTTAGTGAATGCATACCTGGCCTATACTCGCAGTGGCATACCGATATATCCAGCCAGTGATGCTATCCTCCAAGACAGATCTGGTACCAATTTGCCGACCACGGAGGGATGGCAGCCTTGGTGACCCGGTGGCGTGGGATCGAACCCATGTGTATTGCAGGGCGCCTCCGACCACTGCGCTACACATGCCCTTCCTCTTGTTTTGCGAAGTTGAGGTGTTTGATTTTTGCACGCGATTTCACCTTTCCACTGAAGGATTTGACTGCCTCCATTATTACTCTGAAGACAAGGAGTGAAGAAATAAAGAAAAGATGAGTGGACCAGTATTACGCCTCACTGAAGTGTTATCATTACCACATCTGTAACAACTGTAATCTTCCTTGAAAAAGAAAGGCTGATTTGCAATGGAATCGAATGTAGGTCCAGTGATTTGTTACGTCAGTACCGGGATGGGAAATATGGCTAGTTTCCCAACGGACTGCGATGGACGAGGGGGGAGTGGGGGAGGGGGGTGGATTCATCCCCTGGCAGGGTCTCCCAAGCTGAGGAGGCCGTCCTCTTCCGTCAGGAAGCCTAGCTAAGAGTAAACCAATACCAGGAATTCACCACCGTGCTGGTATCGAAGTCGCATGGTGGAAAATTTCCCTCTGATCCACAAGGGCTGCGACTTCCCGGGGTGATGAAAACCTGAGGCGGACTTTGGCTAAGCTGACCTCGGGGTTGTAGGGAACCACGATGAATTAACCAGCAAATTTCCGATAAACGGTGATTATGCTGGGGCCTGCACAACCAGTGAGGACGAGCCATTCAAGTATCAAGTAAGTAATATGACTAGAGGTGTAAATCTGTGATGTCGAAAATATGAGCATTAGACAAATTTATGTGGTTATTCCTAGTGAATGAGGTTAATGTCAGTGGAAAATTACTCCGACGAATAAGCAGTGCCTCTGAAGCGCGCTGAAGATTCAGAAGTAATCGCACATGACCTACGCTATTGTAGCTTCATTTAGCTGTTGTGACGACGTTCATGGCCAGCTTTTGTTTAAAAAAACAAACGTAATGATGTCTCTGGTGTTTATTTCCCATTATTTCCCAAGTGGATTACTCGCTTTCGTAAAACTTTCTGTGAATTTTAAGTTCGTGTAAAATTCAGGACTGATTTCCGCACCATATCAGAACAGAAGTTTTGTAAAGAGGACGGAGTAACTAACACATTGCAAAAATTAGTACTATAAAATTACAAGTGATTCAACTCCGATGCATTTTTTGCAAAATTTTGTTACACAGAAACTGCTAGAAACACTTTTCCTCTTTGTCTTTCACAAAGCCTGAAGGCAAAACGTTCGACGTTGATCCCCTGAGAAATGCGTCGTGCATCCGACGCCATACGCCATTTTAGAGGTGAATGAACATATATCTGGCATAGACAATGACTTACGGTCGCCTAATGAAGAATCAGGAATCGTTGTCCTCTAAGACAAATCTGGAAGCAGATTGCCGACCCAGCAGTGCTAACGAACTTGCTGGACCAGGAGCATGGAACCGCATCAAAGTGAACTCATATATTATAGGGTACCTCTGAGTACGGGAGCACATACACATTATCTAAGCAACTGATCCAGATAGAAAGACTATCAGTCGCCTAGACTATCAGACTATCAGCCATCAGTGCCCACCGAATCTTCCTCCGTTCATATTGCAGCACAATATGGCGCTATCAGCTCTACAATGTCGTGTTATAAGATGACGTGAGAAGGTGAATTAGTCATGATGTAACTTTGCAACTACAACAGTGGTTAGGTTTGCAGATTGTTTTATACGCTGACCCAAGTCTGAGGTACAACTAACGAGCAGAGTTAAGAACTTGTGAGCGTACCCAACAACAGAGAACAACAGGTAGCAATAAACAGCCATAAACACCAGCTATCCGACTAGCCTTTTTTCGACAAAAATTTTGCTACTTATTTAGATCGCAACGAAAGCACTGCTTATCGCTAAAGTGTGCAGCTCAACTTATTTAACACATAAGCCCCAAAACTGGTTTTTGGAACACTGACGGTAATTTCCAATCATTAGGGGACTTCAGCTATTCAATAGAACAAGAAAGATTTATGAAAGCGACTATGAACCATCGCGTTCCCTAAACTGAAGTCTTTGCAAAGACCCAACCCTAAGCCTAAAATGCATATTATAATATTCGATATTTATAACAATATAATATATAACAATATTCAGAATTAGAACTTCCAAGAAAATTTGATTACAAACAAAAACTGTTTTTTGATTTCCATAGAATAGAAAAGCCATAGCTGCTTTCGATAATACCACTTTGTTGTGCTGAACGAAATCGCGTTTGCCAGTTTGCTTTGTGTTCGTGATTTGAACAACGAGAAAAAGAGAGAACACTCAATTTTGTGGGCTTCAGAAATTCAGCATTTTAGCGTTACAAAACAAGAGGACTTGTATAATGTGGGCAAAGACCTGTAGATTCCAGTTTTGACTCCAGGAAACGAAACCTAATTGACCGTCGTTGTTACGATTTCTGTTTTTCCAGATGGATATTGCTTAGGTCAGGTGCAAGAAACTATGTCCTCTTTCAGAGGAAGAACCAAGAACCCATAAATGTACAAGAAACGTCTGCTAATGTCGTCCGCGCACAGTTATTGCATTCCTTTCTCAAGGGACTTCTAAGAGAGTGATGGTCAGCAAATCTCTCAATAAGACGTAGAAGATGAAAAAACACACAAATTACTGAAAAACAATATAGTTGCATACTCTGTAGGCTTAGTTCATTCAAAGGTGAACGTCTCTTTCTTATCCTGACAGAATAATGTCGTTGGTGAGAATGGATTATTTACCCTTCACATTGGAAGCTCTAGTACCTTGTAATTGCTCCGCAAACAAATCTTGAATGACCACTAAATTATAGACTTCTATAGCCGCTTCTTTTCTCAACGTATCATTGTTGCGGTGAAGAACGCTCTTAACAACGGATTCGAAAGCTTTCAGCAGTAATCTTCTTACGCAAGAAATTATTGCTCAGTGTCCTCCACCGCTCTTAAGTTCAATGTCGTTGCATGTTACCACGTGACATAAAAGCATTTTCGGTGGTTGGTTCATATCAAGAGATCGTCTGGTTAATGACTAGTCGGGTAGCTGAAGTACAGATCATGAAAAGAAATTTGTGGCTTTATGTGAGCTCAGTCGGTGATCGTTCCCCCAAGATATTAGGCGTTAGTCAATATGTCTCAGATCACAAAAGATCCATGTGGATTATTTCTGGAGTTCATTTCATATCATGTAGAGACATCGTTGCTTGTTTCCATTGAGTAGAGGTGTTAACTCAAAGTGGCATTTTTCATGATAACCTAGACATTTCTTCAGATTCCTCCTTTTGTTTGCTATTAAAGAGATTGTGATTACCTTCAATCACGTACAGTTCTCTGAAGAAAATGCTTGTTGAAATTTCGCATTAGTGATGAACAACTCGGACTGTTGACCCAGCACAGCTCAGCGTCTAATGCTGCTCATTTATGATTTTCTTTTTGTTGATGTTATCAGAACAATATCGACTCTGGTACGGTGTTTTTTTTCGCACTCATAACGCTTCTTAGAATCGCCATCAGTGGTTCGTAACTATGTGGTCATATTGTTATGGATAAGCTCAAAACGTCCGCTGTAGACAATTACGAGGATGCACAGTAGCTTATACCAGCTTTTAGCTCTTCGGAGAACGCATCAGCTTACTTAAAACAGCTGTGGAAATTTTAGAGTGGTAGCCTATAATAATCATTCTTCTGACGAGTAAAGGCCGAATAAATAACTACCATCATGACAACACATTATCCATCCGACAGTTAATGTGCAAAACGCATGCTAGCTGACTCGTGGTAGAACCAGTAAAAGCAATTTTTCGTGGTGGAAATAATACTAGAAATGTAGGAACCTACTTTGGTCAAGATCAAATATATATCGCCATTGCTAATTCTTGCTAAATACTAAGTTAAAGAGATCCAAAAAAAAACTTCATTCCTGCTCTGTGAAAACAACGCACGTGGGACGATGGAAAAAAGAGACCTCTTCCATAACATCTACCGTCCTATAGAAATCATGTACGATCCATGAGCTGCTTCTTGGCCGCATAGTTTCTTATTACCATACTTTTAGCAATTTCACGTGTGGGGCAGTGTTCGAAGGCACCCTGCAATACACACGCGGAATCGACCCACACGCCCATTGCCTATCAAGCCTTCCATCCCTCTGGGGTCAGCAAATTGGTACCAAACTTGTCTGGGAGGATAACAGCACTGGCTCGATACATCGGTAGGCCACCGCGAGTCATTGTAAAGGCCAGGTATGCATTCAATCACCTCCGACAATGCTTAATGAAGTCGAATGAATGGCGCATTCCTCAGGGATTGTTCAACGCCGAGAGCTTTATCCTTTATCCTTTTATACTTTTAGCATCCATTCAATGTTTTCCTAGCTTCTGCAGGCTCAACAAGTTCCTATATGCCTAGAAAGTCATAGAAGTTACTACGAAGTGAAATTTCTAATTTACTCTCAGTCACTAGTCTACCAGGAATACGACGGCAAAATACAATTGTCGGATACCATATGAGCATTTGTCACTTCTATTTACCTATATTTATACCAGTGGCTCAAGAGATAATCGCATATGAACAGACCAAGGCTCTTAAGACTTATGATCCCCACTGAAGGCTATAATAAAACCACAAAGATGTTTCCTTTGAAGAATCTTATGAATGAAAATCATCCATCTAGTAATTACAGCTCATGTTCGACTCTGTTAGATTTCGCGCTAAAAGCGAAGCAGATCCCGAATTTCATCTACACAATCGCCACCACGTGCACTGATTTCAATGCTTATGGAAAAGCACGACGGGTGCCGCACATTGGCTTCGATTCCTTTTCTTTTCAGTGACTAAGTGGAGAGATTGTCTATGTTATTATTCAACTATACGTTAGTGATAAGGGTGGAGAGTTTGTAATTCCTCATCAGTTAGATGCTGAGATAACGAAAAAGCATATTGAAGATGCTTTCCTCTATCGCTCATTATCTGAAAAGAAATTGAAAAGTCATTACCGAAAATCGAACAACGATCTCAACTCAACGTTGAGTTATTACCATGCCATGCATTGTACTTATCAAAAATCGTAAGTTGGTATCCGTTGATGATCCTGCGTCTGCAGATCCATTCAAGGTTAGACCCATCATTAAGCGTGTAGATGGGCCAACGGCAAGAATAACATGGTTTTTAACCCTAATACTCACCCAGTTGTTAAAACTCAGTCCAACCCATCATAAAAATAGATGTTCGTGGATCGTCTACGTAACGCGGGTCCTAACAGTGCGTACATGATGGAGTCTTTCGCGGTTACCGCCCTTTATACAAACCTGTCGAATGACTTCGCTATGAAAGCCATCCTTGATCTCCTTATACAACATGGGGAAGCAATAAACATGCACGGCAACTAGGTTGACTAGCTCATGGTCCCCCTAAAAAAGTGCCAAAGTTGTTCAATTTTGAGATTGTCTGAGAAGTATTTCGCACAAATGAGAGGGTTGGCAATGGGACGGCGACTGGCATGAAGCCTTGCCACTGCATCCATGCCTAGGATGGAAGCACCAGAAATCGATCTCCGTCTACTGTAGATATATAGAGGACTACTTCGTCATTTGCTCTGCACAAGAGGAAATGGACAGATGTCTTAAGTTATTGAATGAACAGTCAGAGTACACTAAGTTTACCCGAGAAAAATTCAACTTATCCGAAAACGTTTGCATTATGAAGTAGTACCGATACCCAGGTAGTGAAAACATATTGGTTCGTCACCTCTCCTCTCGCGACACACAAAAAAGGGCGCTTGTGAGAAATATGTCTTGAACACAACGTTAACCTTTTATTTGCGGCCTGCTATAATTTTTACGGCAGGGTCTGATGTGAAATACAACCACAACAATTTATGCCCGGTACATGGAAAACAGGATTTTCCTTTCAATTTCCATGTACCGGGCACAAATCGTTGAATTGGAAAAATGGAGAGCCTGTGAAAATGTCGTTTCCACTTCATCGCTGCTCTATCGTATCTGCTTACTACACTGAATTGCTCCACTTCCCTTTCAGCGCCAAACAGCGGGTCCTCCTCAGATCTAGCAACTACGAAGAAATGGAGCAGTCGATTCAATCTCATCCTTAAAAGAACCACTGCGTTAAGCTCTCATTCTCTCTCTCTCTAAGTTGTTAGCTGCAGTTTTGGTCCGCTGGTTCCTGCCTTCCTCTATCCAATGACATTCGTTTGTGTTGAGATCTTCGCGGATGGTGGATGCGAGGAAAAAAACTGGATATAAGAAGTGCTAGGATCCGCACAGTTGACGTGAAGACGGACCAAATAAAATAAAAAAATAAAAACGTAATCTTAACCCTTTTTATTTACTGCCTTTTTCTTCTTAATGGCAGGGTATGTTGCGAAATATAACTCGTATGAAATGCTGAGATATTTGCAAAACTCCGGACCGCAGGTGTATGCAGTGGGGAACGAAAAGCGCGCTGCTCCCCGGTAAGGACAACAGCGCGTGTTCGTTCTCCACTGCATACACCTGCGGTCCGGAGTTTTGCAAATATCTCAGCATTTCATACGAAAAAAACATATTTTCTTCTTGTTCAAGTTTGCTGTAGTTTCGGAGAATTCGAGAGAATTCTCCAACTTCCGCAGTTTCGTTAAATAATAAGTAGTTCTGCTAAAGAAACTCAGTTTTTTGTTTAAAAAATAGGTTGTTCCATGTAAGGAAATGATAAACAACTACCTTGACCCTTCAGCGATGAAGCTGACTTTTTGCAACTTCCGATTGATAAACTATCCTAGTAGTTCGGAACTCTGTAAATTCACAGAGTAGACTTTACACTATCTTTAGCGTCCTTTTAAATTCAAATATGTTTAGCACAGAGATTTTCAACAAGTTGAAACACCCCCCCCCCCCCCCCCCNCAGAGTAGACTTTACACTATCTTTAGCGTCCTTTTAAATTCAAATATGTTTAGCACAGAGATTTTCAACAAGTTGAAACCCCCCCCCCCCCTCCCCTGTTAGGATGCTTTCGTCTTCGAAAGACCAGCCTTCGAGAAGAAAAGTGGAAGATGGTTTCCAGAAAGTCAGAATTTCACTATGATAAACGAAGTTCTACTTTATGGGCAAGGAACTGCAGATCCCAATTGTTTTTATTGAAACTGATAAAATCCACCAAGACCTAATAGATTTCAATTCGAAGTTGCAAGTGGCCGTAATTTCCGACTCGTATGACTCCTGTGGAAGTCATGCCGTCGCATAAGCGTTGTAAACTAAGGTTTCCACACCGTGCTGCTAATGAGGTTGCTCTCCAGAATAAAGTCTCAGAAAAAGTGAACGTCCGAAACTCCGCTCTCTGGTGGTTGGAGTGGAAGCTCGAGGGACGACGGACGACTCCGTGCCGACGGGAGTGCACTGCGCCAGCTGTTCCGTTCCAGCGTCGGCTACAACCGATCGATACCGCATTGTTCGCGTTGCCAAGCCGGCGCGATACCCGACGGTCTGGATCCCGTTCCTCAACGCAGGACTATCCCAGCTCTGAACAAGTTCAGTGTTCGGCTCTTCGCTCCCACTTGCTACTATTGTTGTTCTAAGCAAACCATTCTGTCCACTTCTTTCTTGTTCGTGACCGTCATGATCAAATATTTTCACACGCTCCGTGAAATTCTGCGGTAGTGTCGTACAAGATTTACGTTTATTTTCGTTCCTTTTGTTTTGAGATTTTGGTAGTGTGGGTTTCTCTTCAGAGTTCGGAAATATTTAGTAGGTGATTGCTGCCGACCGACCTTAGTCCTAAAGAAAAGCGAAGGGTCAAGTTGTTTAGTCTGAAAGGCGAACATATCTTGATATATTTGGTCATTCCGGTTTAACAAACCTATGAAATTTAGAACAAAATCCTCGTGATTTTTCCAGCACTCCTTTCCCTCAAAGTTTGGTTTTGGAAATTGTTCCTTTTTTCTTTTTGATAATTTTAGGGTCTTAATTCTGGCGCATCGTCCTCCAAAGCGCCTTCGTCTGAGTTCGGAGAACAATCGCAACGATTGCAGTTTGGTCGCCTATACCGCAACTATTTTCGGTTCACAAATGAACAAACTCAAGTCTGAGCAAAAAACGAAGGTTTGTGTTGGCAGTTATCCTGGCTTGCTCAGTAGAGTTTGGGAACGTTTCTCTTAATAGAGTGCTCAGAATAGCGTGTACTGTCCTGTCCCCGTGTTTTTGCTCACGGTCTTAACTTAATCACTGTGTGGTCGGTTTTCAGATCAAGAATTTCGTTACGTGGACTCAAACGAGCGAGCAGGTCGCCTATGCATGTCTTTCCAGAGCCAACTGGAACATGGAATACGCTGTGGATTTGTTTTATCAGGTACACAAGTGGCATTTGTGTATAGCGGAGATGTGTTTCGTACGCGCCATATTCATCATAACACCTTATTCGGCGAAATTTCTGTGACTGCAGTAGTTCCTTAAGTGGTAGTGAGGGTATCTCGTTGAACTGGCCGTCTTCATATGGATTCCTGTCTTTCTTTGGAAAATCTCTCTGAAGCGTGTGAGTTGGTGACGGATAAGAGGTTCTTTTGTTTGTAAAAGACCGGATTTGAGATTAGCAATTGAACTAATTGCAATGCATCAAACCGAGGGATAATAAATAGATGAAGGATAAAGCTCTCGGCGTTGAACAATCCCTGAGGAATGCGCCATTCATTCGACTTCATTAAGCATTGTCGGAGGTGATTGAATGCATATCTGGCCTTTACAGTGACTCGCGGTGGCCTACCAACGTATCGAACCTGTGTTGCTATCCTCCCAGACACAAGTCTGATACCAATTTGCCGGCCCCAGAGGAGATGGAAGGCTTGGTGAGCCACAGGCGCGGGGGTCAATCCCATGTGTACTGCGTGGCGCCCCTGACCACCGCTACACGAACCGAGGGAACTATTTGAAATGTGGAATGTCATTGTGATGATGTTTTTCACATGTTCATTCCATAAATCAGTAAAAGTTCAATTCAGCTTGTATTTCGAAAAGGTCTTGCTCATTTGAATAAGGTTGAAATATCACGAACTCGTAGATTTCCTGAACGTTTGTGTGCACAATAGTGATACGAAAGCGCAATAATTGACTAGCTTAAAGTACGCCTGCCTTCGTTAAGCATGCAAAAATTTAGGCATTAAGAGGAAGTAAGTGAATGGATGCTTGGAATCTGAGAGTTTCGAAGTCACTCTGCTCGGGTCATTGTCGATTTTCAGATCTAGTCAAGTAGCCATAAAAATTTAGAGTCCGCGAATGATTCAACAACAGCAACAACCTCCCGTAGACAAGTACAAATTGGAAAAGATGTTCTCAGCATATGCTAACGGTATCCATTTTCCTTAGTTCATCTATTTATGGCCGCTTTGGAGGTATATATTTCAAAATTCATAATATCATGGAGAACAAATAGTGCCTTGGTATCTCACCAATCATTATTAGTTCAGATCCACGTGACGATGTTGGTTCTGGACGCATAGGACCCAATGGTATGTTACGTCTTCTGAACGATCTTCACTTGGATGCTTCTGACCGTCGCGTACTGATATTGGCCTGCAAACTTAAGGTTTTTCCTGAAACAGATTCTATAAATTTTTGTTCTTCCACTGGTGTACTATAGCGTGTTCCAGGTACTCAGACTTAGCTGTAACATGTTATTTTATTGCGTTTTGCTTTTGTTTTATAACTGGTTAAATTCCACTGAAAACCGCCACTTTTCCACTTCCTTGTTTTAGAAATATCCTCTCCTTCCACTTTTACGTAATCACTAGTAAGCACTTTGTCAGTGTTTTGATAAGAATCAACTCGGTAGGATATTGGACTTCGTTAAACTTTTATAAAATAGCGGAGCGGAGCGTCAACTTTTCCTATCATCAGCTTCAAATTACTTATTTATCTCTTTAATTGTCCTTGCCCTATGCAGTCTTTGTCCTCTGCAGGCACAAACGCAGTGCGAGTTCAGTTGGGAAGAATGGCAACAAGGGCTTTCAGCATTGAGGTAGTTGCATCGCTCTGAGACAGTTTTTCATTTAACCGTAACCTCCATATTTTATTCGGTGACTACAATAGGTGGAAGCTTTTTCTGTTTGCAGAGTTGATTCTATGGACAAACTTCGTGAACGTTTGCAAGAACTCGACACGGAGTTGGCTGAACCAGCTGCTTTTCGCGAACTCTACTCGTTTACCTTTACTTACGGGAAACTGAGCAGCCAGCGTAACTTAGATCTAGATACAGCACTTGCTTACTGGAAAATATTATTTAGAGACAAGGTATTGTTATGTTTCTTTAACCTAAGATGTTATCCACCTGTACTTGGTACTTGATACTTGAGTGGCCCGTCTTCATTGGTTGTGCGGGCCCCAGCATAATCTCCATTTTTCGGACATTTGCTGGTTAAATCATTATGGTTCCCTGGAGTCCCGAGGTCAGCCTGGCCAAAGTATGCCGCAGGTCTTCACCACCCTAGATAGTTCTTGTGGATCAGAGGGATATTTACCACCACGCGACTTTGATACCAGGACGGTGGTGGATCATGGTACTAGTTTACTCTTAGCTAGGCTTCCTGACGGAAACGCCGGACTCCTCAGTTTGGGAGACCCTGCCAGGGAATGAATCCCCCGTTGTACATTGCAGTCCGACACCCAGGAGCACCTCCCAGCCACGATGAGGCGTTAAACCGCTGAGAGGTATCCACCTATATAATATGAAATTCCATTAATCGTTGGTTGGCACGCTTTTACTGCTCCCTGTCTGCACTTTTTGGCTGTAGGGCGCATATAAGTGGTTGGAAAGGTTCTATAGGGTTGAAATATATAGAAGGAGGTAGGGATGCTCACTGATAACTTGTCAAACTCTCCAGAAGTAGGCATGAAGTTAATTGCTCGAGCCTACACCGAAGAACCTCTCGAGTACTTGGAATCCAATTAAAGGCAGGTTTTGTCCGAATCTATAGGAAAGGTATGCGTACAAGAATACCCAGAGATGTTTACAATCTGTTTGTCCACGGAATGTCCAGATAAGTCTATTAGGTATAGAACAAATAGGAAGCCTATTCCCACATGATTTTCAAAGGGGGAACGCAGTCGTTATTCATCTTCCTATCCAAAACGTAGGTACGGACCGCATGACCTTGAACGTAGCCCGCTTAAAATCTTTTGTATGGTGATGTATGAATGGATTTCATTAGACTTTAGAAATGCATTCTCAGTGAAAGGCTTCATACATAACTATTTTGCAGTTTCCTCTGCTTTCACTTTGGGAGGAGTTCTTAGTGAAGGAACATGGGAAGGCTATTTCAAGGGACACATGGAATCTTTTGCTTGATTTCTGCCTGACGATACGACCTGATCTCACTAACTACGATGACGAGGGCGCTTGGCCAGTACTTATCGATCAGTTTGTGGAATATGCGCGAGGGAAGCTAGGTCTGCCGCAACATGAAGCATCAGTAGTGACATCCTGAGGATCGTTGGTGGCTTGTTGCCATTTAACACTAAGAATCCTGCACTATAGTCCACAATATGTGCAGGATTCCTAGTAGAATTGTATTGAATGTTTTATATTGCCAGCTTTGGTGTTCTTTCGCTCCAATTTCGTACTTGTGTGCATTGTATCGACACTAGTTTTCTTTTTGTTTCTCACAGCACTCGTTTTACTTGTACTTTTCTGTTGTTACTTTCCCTATTCATCGTGAGCTAAACGGGTTCATGCTTAACCCGGTACGTATTTTTGGTGATGCGAAAATGACTGTCCCGAATGTAGGTGTTACGTCTTTGTATTAGCAGCGCTGTATTTCCCTTTACCTCTCAGGACAATTTTATATCTGTTCTCGTGAATAAAAGGAAGTACTGTCGTGTGATACCCAACGGAACTGTCCGTCGTATTGACACTACGAGCTAAACAAGGACTTCAAGTTTTTCAAGGACTTGTCTTGTCGTATCATCTCAAAGAGGTCTTAAACTAACAGTCTAGTTATTACCAGGTGATACTTTTACAATATTTCTTCCATAGCATCTTATCATTAAAACATTCTAAGTTCTCATTGTCATTCTTATAATGGATTCGAATGATTTCCTTGCAAAGCAAACGGAGCTTTGATACTACGCGGGATGTTTATACAGTTTATGTATGATCATGGTAACTAGAACAGCACGATTTCACCATCAAAGGCTACAACATATCACTGTGTCTGCGATCAAATCATCACAATGATAGGTTGGACAACTGCTTGGATACCCTGTAGTTTCAACTACTATCATCCAGTCGAAAATTTCATCCTCATTGCTACAAATAGGTATTACTAACATGCCATATAAAATGTACAAGACACGTTGGCAAATATAAATACTCCGATGAGTTCTTAAGGGTGAAAACGGGCACTGGTTAGCATGATGGCCTGGACATGATCTGAACACGTGCGATGTCTGCCAACCGTTTCTGGATCCGATGGACGAGATCCTCACCATCGGTAACAATGCACTCTAGTTCTCGAGCAACCTAAGACGAAGGAAATTTCTAAGAAGGAATACATTCATGAATTTATGAAATGTATCGTTTTCTAGAACTAGGGATGTTACTACTGCTGGAATGAGCGTAAGGATAAACGAATCTAAGACCGAGACCAATACTGAATTACGTAAAGTGCTCAAACGAGAATTATTGAGAAATTGCATAAATAAATATCGCAACCTCTTTGCACGAAAATAATTGGAACTCCTAATGGATAGTCCTCCCAATGGTTTACCGCATCATCTTGCCTGGGAGGTGTGTCTGGGTGTCGGGCTGCGATGTACAGCGGGGGCAATCATCCGCAGCAGGGCCTCCTAAGCTCGGGAGTCTGTTTTTCATCAGGAAGACCAGCTAAGAGTAAACCAATACCAAGATCCACCATCGTTCTGGTATCAAACTAGATGTATGGTGGCGAATCTCCCTCTGATTCACTGGAGCAGACTTAGGCTAGACTCACCTCGGGATTCCAAAGAACCATAACGGCTAAACCAGCGAAACTCCGAAGAAAAAGATGAAAATTACGCTAGGGCCTGTGCCAAAAGTTAGAACGGCCCATCCAGGTACACAAGTAAGTAGTAGATAATAAGTGTTACGCTCGCTACCGATTAGGTTATTCTTTTTCATATCTTGAGATAATTCTTCACCATATTTTATTTTGTTAATGCGTTTCTGGTTTAAGAAAAAGTTGTTCTAAAGGAACAATGGCAATGAATATTATTCAAGTCCGGAAAGAGTTGTCGACAAACCTTTGCCCTCTCGGCATCCACCTGGAGTAACTGTTCCACAGTGTCTCCATTTCCAGCATCTTCAATAGGGAAAGAGTCGATCAGCACCTGAAGAAGAAGCGGTAACATCGATCTTCCGTGAAGTATGACTATCATTTGTACCGTTCATTCAAATAGTAACTTTTCTTTAATGGTCATGTTTGAATCCGCGAGTATTAAATGAAAACCACATGAGTGAAGAAAATGTTAGTACTAGATATATCAGCTCTCGTTTCCAAGGTAATATGGGACAATACAGAGGAAATCCAAAGATGCTATGGAATATGAAAGCAGATGGAGTAGCACGTGATTTAATGCAAAGCGCAGAAGGTAATAAAAAGTCGAGTAAAATAGAGCTGCTCCTGTGGGATGGCTTTCGGGGGTAATTGTTGGGAAATACCTAATGCTGTAAGAAAAAGGTGCATTTCTAGCGGTACGTAACCGAATGACAATCCATTCGGCAACGATATAATATTCTTGCGGCTGTTACGTTTGTTTCAGACCAATAATGAAGGTTAGTTTGACTTTTTTTCAAATTAGGCTTTCCTTATAACAAGTATTATCTCCTACAGAAAGTACGTTGCGTAAAGAAATGATTTTCACTTGAACGTGGAACTGTAGAGCTCTAAATTGTTAAATATGTCCATAACCAGAAATTTCCAACTTCTCTCGAACTTTTCATGTCCTTTAAATGTATAGTTATAAAATACCACAATGATGCTGAGATACAGGCAAAATTTCGGACGACAGGTGTCCGCGCTGATTTGTTAGATAAAAAAAACTAGTTGAGAGAAAGGCGAAATGAAGGACGCACATGGTGTGGTGGTGAACGCGTTAGCCTCCGGAAAGGATAACAGCGTGTTGGATCGTCACCGCTGATATTTGCCGTCCGGAGTTTTCAAACATCTCAGCATCACTGTAGTCGATTTTGCATAATACCCTAGCGTGAAAATTGTAGTCGGCAGCAAACAAAAAAGTTGACATAGTTATAAAATGCTGCGTGAGTCAAATGCTACATCACCTCAATCAGTTGGCTTTCAAAAAAAAAAGAAAAAAAAGAAATGCAAGAAAATTCAATGCAAGCGCAACAGCAGCAAGCACCAGCAGTACATTGGAGAATACTGATCTTCGGGATCTTCTGGTTCCCCAAAGAAATAAATTATAGCACTCACTTCGACATCCTTCGCCGTTCTCGCTATATGTGCCGCAAATAATTGACAGTTCGTCTCCTCTTCCAATTCCTAGACAGTTGTGAATTCCTAAGCGTTAGCAAATATATTTATCCAATTAAAAGGACAATAAATAAGCACTATGAGAGTAATGACTAACCGGATTGCTACGATCGAAGTCACATGGAGGAGCTGTGGCTTGCAACACACCAATGGCATTCGTCATGAAAGACGCCAACTCATTAATGAGATCTTGCAATTGCGTTAGTCGATCCGACATATCGACCACTCCAATATGGGTGGTGTTCACTCTCTCTTTAACATTACCGATTATACTATCCACACATTGTTCATAAGTACAACTGCGCTATAATTACGGACCACAACTATACACAATATGGCTCACACCTTCATCCTTTTGTTACAATATTACCCTGCCGCACTTTTGCATCAATTTATTCCCAAACTTTTTCTTTTACATCTACCACGCGAAAACCATAGATACGTTGGCAATAAGCCGATCACAAGGCTGGAAATCTCCCTTCGATCAACAAAATACGGCGAGTGTCTGTGGTTACGACTTAGTGTGGTCCTAGTTCAGCCTGTTCAAGACTCCATGGAAATGAAATGTTGCTCGACCAGGCATCAGATGGAAACTGTGCTAGGACTCCCACACTTCTTAATGAAGACGGACAGTTCATATGAACAAGTATTACCGAAAGTAAATCACAAATACAACTTCTTCTATTGGTCGCACCTAGTTTCGATTCTTCTCGTTCTTTTCTGGCTTTTGAGATCTTTGCTAAATCCTTATAATAATGTAACGGTTGTGGCCTTTGCACCAACAACGGTCCTTCCAGAACAGCCAGTTTAGTTCGTGTTTCATCAATTTAACCGATTCGTTACGGCCTTTTTTTCCTTTTTCCTATCTGAAAATTTCGATTGAAAATCTCATCTTTAGTGTTCCACTAACAGATTACTCCATCATAGTGAATCTTCCCAGCATTCATTCATTGTCTCCACAGACTCTGCCGTACGAATTAGTTTTGTTCTCCATCCTTCGCAATGAAATCACTTTTTCTCAGGACCAAATTCGACAACGAAATAATATCTGTGCAATTACCGCCAAGAGATCCATGCGGCATGCATTTTAACTGTGCACGACTAGCGGACTCTCGTTCACACCTTGAATAGCTTGATGTTATTCGTTCCACTAAAATGTATTTCGTAAATCTTTCCGTTCTTCTTCCGCAAACACGAGGTGTTACATTATTCTTTCTGACGTTTCCGCAGATTTCGCCTTCCTTCGTAAACATCGTACGAACCTAACACAAAATACACAAGCATGTAGTGATTTCTGCGAGGTCTACGGATTATACCAGGGCCAATAGTTGTTCAAATGTGAGCAGTTTCACAACTTAGAATAGAAGAGGATTGCGGCTAGGATAGATTTAGACCCCAATGATAAAATTGCAGCATTCTAACCAATCCCACTCGAAAGCTGTCAATCCTAACGAATGTCTTTGTTCTTCTTCATACCCGATCGTCCCATTCATCAAACACTGCTAATGATTAATGATAATAAATAGAAATACACTACTCCTGTGTATTTAGACAATTTGTTGCTCCACTGCAGACTGATAGTCAGAGATTCAGATGTTGGAAGACACTAGACTGTTTCACTACGCATCACTGACCCATTTTCGTCACCATTTCATTGTCTCCTCTGCATTCCAAGTGTTCGGCCTTATCAACTCGCTTTTCAATCACAATGATGTGTCTGCAATGGTTGACATTCAACTTGTCGTTTCTGTGTGACATAACTCAAGATTTCTCAGTTCCGTACGGCAAAATAGTACGGCGTGCTCTATCCCCGTGTCCAGAATCAACACAAGCGGGGAACGACGCATCTAAATTACCAAACAATGCAAAGACACAAATAAAATGTCTCAGCCCAGCATCACGAAGCAATGATCGATACCTTAGATGACTTCGGTCCCTGCGAGTGAACCAAATCCCTCGATTGGATTTGCAATCACAAGATGATATACCTCGTCAAATCCGGTAACTGACTCAAGTACAAAAAATAGTCAGTATAAAGGGAAATAAAACCATATGTACCTCTTTATGCAAGCACTCTCATATGCGAAATAAAAACACTTTAAATAGTAGGATACTGAGACATGATCAAAACTCGGCACTTCAGTCCGGCTTCGAACCCGCAATCACCCCCACCGAGAGCTCACTTGCTATCTACCATACCAACTGAAGCCCCTCTGTCGTTTTAGCCACGTTTCTTCTCTATTACTGTCATTAGCAATAACCCATCAACTGGGATGATTTAGGGTACAGTTCGACGTTGATTCTGACTAAGCTAAAGCAACACTCCAAATGATAATTCCTTAACCTTTTATTCCATACAATATGGGTGAAAGAAAATAAAAGCCAGGGACTTGGTTGTTGTGGTGGACAGCGTATGAGCTCCCAGTAAGGCTAATCGCGGCTTGGAGGCCCACTTGAAGTCCCGAGTTTTGCTATCTCAGCACAGTTGTCGTATTTGACAGAGTACTCTGCCATGAGGGAAAAAATAATAGGCAGTAAACAAGAGTTAGGACTTCAAACATGAATCGGCAATACGAAGAAAACCACACTTTTTCGAAACACAGTTATTACAGCGAGAACTGGACTCGCCGACGATGCTGAGATGACCGTCGGTAAGCTACAAGCACGCACACTTATCAGTCAAAAAAAACTATGACCACTCATTTTATTATTTATTCGCTGATCTTTAATTATTGAGATGGAGAATCGAAATACATAAAAGCCACCGATCAATATTTATACTTGGTGGAGTAGTCCTTTGGAGATACAACCAAACCTCGGCCTTTCCGTGCTCCCCTGGAATAACGAACGTTTTAGGAGTGCACATTAATCTGAGATTTAGTATATTCACTCAATACTACCAGTTCCAAACCTATAAACAGTTTCGATTATGTCAATAAGTTCTTGTCCATCAGTGATGGGCCAGTTAATCTTGTTGTTGTTACCCGTACCTGTAATTAATATAACTCATGACCAATTTGAAAAACACTGTAATTTCACGCAATGCAAAACAAAAGTTCTTTATTAACCTCAAACTGCTGAAAAAAAAACAAAGTAGAGTAATCCAAACATTCACTATATGTTGATGCAAATATGTACCTATCAGTAACCTAAACACATAACGCCCACCATATTTAGCGTTCCTGCCGCAAGGAACGAGAGCTAATTTTCAAACTTAACGCGGGTTTCCCAAAAATACTTAGGCACTTGGATGGTCCGTACTCACTGGTTGTACGGCCCCAGCACAATTCCCATTTTTTTCGAAGTTTTGCTGGTTTAGCCACTGTGATTCCCTGGAATCGTGAGTTCAGCCAAGGCGAAGTCCGCCCATGTTGTCACCACCGCAGGTAACCGCCGCCTTTGTGGATCAGGTTTGCGGCCACGCGACTAGTTTGATACTAGAATTGTGGTAGACCTCGCTATTGGTTTACTTTTAGCTGGTCTTCCTGATGGAAACGCCGGACTCCTTTTCAGTTTGGGAGACTGCTGGGGGGATGAATCCCCACGCTGAACATCGCAGTCCGACACCCAAGAACACTTCCCAGCTACAATAAAGCGGCAAACCGTTAGGAGGATTTTAAACGTAGACGACTATATTTCGATAATCAGCGGACCTCAGTGGTTGTGAACGTGGTGTAATTGTAAAACAGACATCGCTTTATGGATATAAATCGCTACTGGTCTACTACTACTATATGTTGCTATGGTGCATCATATAAACACATAGCACTCATGATTTGAAAGTGATTTGCAACTTATGCTGTCCATTTTGGTTTTTTCATATTCACACATTCCACAGAGCAATCATGAATTCTCATAGCGAATGAACAAGGGAATAAACAGCTTTATGCAGATAAAACAAAGAAAAGAAATTTGAGACTTGCCTAAATCTACCATGATATGCTTGTTTCTGAAGAAGAACATCACTGTGCAAGGATCGTACAATTCATACATTTTGTTGAAATCGGGAACCTGGAACAATGAATTTAAAACAACAAAAAATGAAAAAAATATCCCAAAGACACAGAAAGGTCAGAGAGACGGAAATGATAGTTACTCAGATTACATGGACAAATCAAATTTTACATTCTCTATGCTATTTTAGTTCCTTAAGCTTGTTTTTTCTCCTTCATAATATTGCAAATCATCCATGCAATTCGAAATACCTCTCCAAGCATCAAACAGTAGCTTGTAATATATGTTAAGAATTTAATAATTCAAAAAACTGATTTTCTATGAACTTCGCATAAAAAATTGATTTGTTTACATTACAACCAGTCTATAAGACCATATAAATAAATACATGTTACGACCTTGAAGAAGGCCGATGCTAGTAATATCAAGAAAATAAATCAAAGAAAAAGACCTCCACTTAGGACTTAAAATAACACCTACCTTGGTAATATCAACCAGATAAATCACAGAGAAATTTTTCACTTTAGGAGCAATCTTGAAAAGCGTCTGCAAAAGACATTTGGTAAACAGGGCATCACAAGAATAGTTAGAGACACAGACGTACTTCATCCATTCGCATACACGTGGGATCCCAATCATGACCGAATCTCACGACAACAACACGATCTTCCTCAGCAAGAATAGCTTGGTCCACCTAGAATCCCCGTTGATGCACCATTTCTTGGAAAAATAGTGTTCGCTGTTCACTAATTTTTGTTTTATCATAAACTTGTATGATAAACGCTACTTAATGGTTAAATAAAAGGTTGAGGTAAAGTTATATATTAAATGGAAGGTCAATGAAATGAGGTTAAAATGAAATTCGGTTTACAATGATAAACGCTTCTTACTGAAAAGCAGATACGACAGCTTCCACTCAACCATCTTCTGATATAACCTTATGTTGATTAAGGTTGTCTAGAGAGAGTAATCTCAGGGAAGTTAGTGATCTGAAGTAACCCATCAGTTCTGTTACTAAACTGATGGGATGCAGGGGCGGATAGCACAGTGATAGTTATGTTCATCATCAAAAGCATGGTACTAGTTCTATTGCGTTACGGGCCAACCAAGCCTTCCATCTCTCTGGGGTCAGAAAATTGGTGGGAAAAACTTGTCTGGGGAAAAATTGCTCTCTGCAATCCAATTCGGAATGCTCCAGCCCGGCTACCTCAAGACTCCAGGGAGAATTGCTCAACCAGCATTCCACATTAAAGATGAAATGAAAATCCTCAAGCAGCAACCGAAGCCACATGTAAAAGTTGGAAGGTCTTCGTGGACAATGGATGGACAAGGAAACGAATCGAATGTGAGAGGTGCTGGTATCCATCAGTAGATGTGAAGACGGATCACTAAACCGTAACCGCCTATACGACCGTCTATGTGCAACGCAAAATTGCATGATTTGCCCCAATGGTAGAGACGGTGACTGCATGAGTTCGGGTACAATCTATCTGATCTCTTGTAAAGCGTGCGGGGACGAATACGTTGGCGAAATGGGTAAACCACTCTGCGTCCGTATAAAAGAACACCTAGTTGGCAAACGCAAACCAAATACTCCACTAGGCCCGCATAGGACGCAGAAACATAACGGAGAAGATTTTGAAGTAGGGGTCACGATCCTCGGCAGTAGGGCAGGAATCGAGAACGCAAGCGCGCAAAACTCTAGAGGCATTCTGGATTAATTCCAAGAATCCGAAAATGAACCGCAAGGAGGAATGCCTCATTATCACGCGTGATACTGGGCAGTATATAAGTCTGTTATTTTCGTGAGATGGGCACAATACGATTCCGTGTGAACTCTGTGCGGTTGGTCTCCACGTGACATATTTAGTGGAAGACTCATAGAAAGCAGTGAGTGTGCAGAGTTATGTTAAATGTGATTGAAATTTTGGTTCAGCGTTTTCTCTGTTTGGTTATGGAAGTGTTTGGCCGTGTATTGCAGTCAACTTGACCTTTCCAGGCTCTGAGGAAGGCAAAATCCGCCGAAATGTCAGCTTGTACGTAAATAAAGAAATAAAATAACACCTCGTGTTTGCTGAACAGAAGTAGAAAGAATTATTCAATCAATGCCGAGGTTAATAGAAAGTTGGACGTAGGAGTTACTATAACTCTTTGAATCGTACAGCTTACACGACAACCCCGTGTAAGATGAAGAATTCGAAGAGTTGTAATACTTCGAAACTGACTTTCTTTTAACCTCGGTGTGACTAATCAATATGTATTCTTTCTTCGACGAGCTTGCACGAGGTTGATAAATATATTTGTTTTCGACTGACGTTTCGACGTTTTCGTCTTCACCAGAGCCAATGGCCCGAGTCTATGGTCCGAGTAGAAAAAGTTTTACTGATCAATCAACGTTCGTTAATGAATTTGATTTACTTCACAAATAATCCACACACGTGACAATGTTAAGTGATCTTTAGATGACATCCTGCTAACTTTCGAACACCATTTAGTTTTTAAGAGCTAAGAACTTTTAGAAAGCCCACCAAAAATCTACGAGATCAATGAAAACGAGAATACGTACCTGCCATCCATTCTCCAAATGCGGAAGCATATACGACATGGCTGAGGTGCTGTTTATGAAAATTCAGCGAAAAACTGAAACTCATAGAGTTGAAGCAAAAAGGAAGAATGTAAAGAACAAGCGCTTGGCAAAGCGTACAGGACGACATGCAGCGATTTCAATGCACACATTTACAAGGAAGACTTTGCTTCTCAACTCAAACAAGTGCAACTTAGCCCACAGTGAAATTGGATAAATGAAATAGAAACTATTAGAATCCACAGATCTTTGCTAGCACATACAACTTCAAATGTTTCACTACGATAAAACCTAGATTTCTGCCAGGCACGAACCGATTGAACAAGTCGGATTTAACCCAGAGCACTATGTATTGATATTGTTGATGGCCAGCACTGCTCACACTGGAAAATTCTCGAATTTCAACCACAAAAACGAACTAGGATAGAGCAAACGGGTTAAAATGTTTACATATAATTTTATAGGTCTCCTCTATACAAAATGGCCAGTTACGATACCTCTATAGTAGCTTAGCGGACAACAAATCAATATTGCTGTCCAAAGAACCAGTATCGTTGGCATGTGTTAATACGAGAGTGAAACAGAGTCGGAATCATGAAACGATTCAATAAACTCGCATTTAGAGGGCTTCAATGAGAAGACGAATCCCAGAACGAGAAACTTCAGCAATTTCACAAGCGAAGAATTCAGTGGACGAATCTGTACGCAGGAAAAATCGAACTGCTCGTTCAGTGATTTCGAATACTGGTAGTGCTCAGCCGTGCGTTCCGCATTTTGAACTTCGAGTGTTCGCATGAACATCTCAGCAAGAACAGATCTACTTCAAGGTACCCTGCCATGTGAAGCACACAAGGTCTTATGCACGCAAGTCGGGCTCAGAACAGGACCAGCCATTGTGGGCATCGCTATGGTTGGGTCATCTTTAATGAATGGAGCACATCGACGTGAATTGTTTACTCTTTCTCTCTTTCTTTTATCTTTGCAGTTTCAGTCTCCAAATTCTTTCCAGTTTCCTGAGGCTTACCCGATCTCAAACAAGTACATCTGTACGTGCTGTGTCTGGAAAAATAAGGCGAAGAAAACCAGACGAGGTTTATCCAGGCAGACGAAATTCCTAATCGAGCTTTCCATTCGCAATAAATACGTCCATACATCCACCATTTACTCATATAAATCGTTGTGCCGTACAAACAACATCATTTTCGGACACAAATACTAGTTGAGAGAAAGGCGAAACGAAGGATCCGCATGGTGTGGTGGTGAACGCATTAGCGACCTGGAAGGGCAATAGCGCGTTGGTTCCCCACCGCAGACACCTGCGTTTCGGAGTTTTGCAAATATCTTAGCAACACTGTGGTTGTACCACACAAACACTATTGTCCGTCATTTACCGAAAAATCTTATTTCATCACTTCTTCCCTTTTTTACTCCTTTAGCCATTTTGGATGGTACTGTTAGTGACAATATCGATAGATATGATTGGCCTATCGAACAGTAGTGCTATAGAAGCCAATGTCTAGAATTCTTTAGCGGCGATACGTTCAGATCATAGCTTAGGAGTCACAAAGTTCTTCTAATTTGCGTTTGATATTGTAAGACTACACGAAGAGGTAGTGAATGTTCTTAGGAAAGAAGAGCAGAAGTAACGACCGAAGCTCTAGTGGTTATAGGCAACTTCTTCAGAATCTGCTTTGAATTCGACAATTATAAGTCTAAATGACCATCATCTGGTGTGGAGACGGAATATTGAGTGTACGTATCAGGGCAATCGAGGTCATTTACAACTTCCAGTCCTATATTTTACATAGTGACATCCACCTGATGTCAGGTGTGGGCATGTCACATAAGCGGATCTCCTTTCCGAATGTCATTTCGTCAACTACCGTCGAAGGGATTGACTCGGAAATCTGAGGTTGTTGCCAGTACTCGCCTCTCCACATATCGCCTCTTAGAGTTCCAGGTTCCAAATCGATAGAAAAACAAAACCAACGTGTTGTTATGCAGAAATAGAAAATAGAGGATAACAATGGCCAAACCTGACTTGTTTCTGTCGCCCATTACCTCTTGACTTAAACCATCCAGAACAGGATAGAAGAACACTAGATGAGGAACAGCTAAGGATCATATCCACACGATGACGAAACTCATGTGTGTATTGCAAGAGTGTACGATGCCGCTTTGTTCAACTTCCAGTGAATGAGAAGATGCGGTCAGTTCAGCTGAGAATGAATGAGTATTGGAAGCTCTAGATAGTCACTGTGTCCCTGTTCAGCACACAATAGTCCATTACAACACATAGTAGAAATATCTTTCTACTTCTGTTATATATTCAATCAGTGCCGAAGTTAATAGAAAGTCGGACTTGGGAGCTACATAGTAGAAATGTTTATCCACAATTTCACCACTCTCCAACAGTTTCCTTTGCAGACATAAAGAGATGGAGAGCTTCGACAACAGGATGCCATATCACCAAAGTTGCATAGTGTCTTCCTTAACAACGTTATTCGAAAATTGAAGTGACACGATATGCGAGTGAAAATCGATAGAATGGAGATACACCATCTTAACTCTGCTAATGATATAACTCCTACAATCCAAGAATTGGATAAGTGGGATGAATAGTGGACAATTTCGACAGCACCTGTGAAAAAATCGCTGTTCCGTTGAGCCTTCAGAAAACGATATTCCTAGAAAACGGTTTGTGATTCATTTGTGATGCTTCATCCACAAACGAAAGAACATATATTTTCAAATGGTCCAGTTAGGTTTATCTGGGTCGAGACGTCAACATAGCCAACAGACGTTCATATCTGAGTAGGAGCAAACGAGCACTGTGGTTGGATAATCAGATCCCCTGGTGCCAACGCGAAAAGAAGAAAAAAACGAACTGAGTTGGCACCTCGCTTCCTGCATTTAACTTAGAATTACCCATCAATACGTTTTGCAAAGAAAAATTTTTCTTCCTATTTCGGGGAGCAACGCATCATTAAGTCTATTTCCTAACCGAGTTGTTGCTTGTGGTTATACAACCACAACGTTGCTGAGATATTTGCAAAACTCTGCACCGCAGGTGTCTGCGGTGGGGAACGAACGCGCTATTATCCTTTCCGGGGAGTAACGCGTTCACCACCACACCATGCGGGTCCTTCGTCTCGCCTGACTCTCAGCTATTTCTACTGATCTTTTTGCCACAGCAATCACCCGTCAGCGGGGTTGATCTGGGGAGCGCAAATCGGCATAGAACCCAGCTAAGCTATGGCTGTAGTTGAAATCACAATGTTTAACGTTTTATTTTCTGCCTTCTATAATTTTCATGGCAGGTTACTAAGCGAAATACAACCACAACGTTGCTGAGATATTTAGCGTTAATGGCGCGAACTCCGGAAGAGGAAAACAGCAGAGCTGGCATTCGCTGGTCTCAAGAGAAGCCAGTGGCCCGTTTGCGTACGCAGAACAGTAAGTCCATATTTTTGACAGATCAATATGCTGTCGATACGCGTGGCAGTTAAAGTGTGGGCCACGCAGCAAATAGAAGGCGGTTGATGTTTTCTGAAATATAACCAATGAACATAAATAAATAATGCTGGATGGTTAGCCATGAACCTGCAGTCCCAGGATATCCCCAGTGTTGAAGACGGATGAGGATGGTAGGGTGAACCCAAAGGATACCCGAGCCTCTAAGTGCGCCCACATGCAAGTGGACGGAGGAGATTTTTGCAGCTCATGTGGACTCGCTGGAAACAGCTCAGGGGCAAAAGGGTACTTGCAGACACTATGCACGACACATACCTCCATCGCGGATAGTGATTCTGAGGGAGCGAAACGAATCGAAACTGTTTTGCCCACGATCACGACAATGCAGTACTAGGTAGAATCCCAAATTTCCGCATATTTGGCTTCCAGATAAAGCTCCGCTAGATTTGTGAGTATGCGTTGTGGAGTATGCAAGACCCCATGCATTTGACGATCCACAGTGTTTACTTCAAATCACGTGTCTACTTTCCACCGTTCATTACTACAAGGAGCAGGTGTACTTTCACCTAATATGGATAAACGAACATTACCCACTCTTATGCAGAAACGAATTTCCATCGTACGAAACAATACGAACAACGACTACTCCGGTGAACTTCAGCAGAGATGAAATAGGAACGTCGAATCACCTGATCATGTGTGATTAATAAGATAACATTCGCGTCTCTATCTATTCGGTCTTCAGAAAAGAAACCGAGTTGAAAATACGCACTTCTGAGGCTATTTGACTATAACTGAATGCCACCAACTGTGATTAGACTCCACCTCGGAACCTCCGAAATGAGGCTTAACGTAGTGAACAAATCTTGTGGTTACTTCTGTTAGTAAGTGTCCTAGTTTGTACAAGTGAAATAGAACCTTCAGAAGAGTGGGCAGGCTACCTTCCACAGTGTGTGTAACCATAACCTTGACTTTTTCAAGAAGCGTAAGTGTACTCTATAAAATCTGCGTGACGTGATTACGAGTGCTGTCGACAAATGCACTCTCTATCGCACAAATTATTAAAAAAGCTGACTCGTTAAACGAATTCTTGAATCATAGGTGAGCACGCCTTACTTCTGTGTTCTTCCAATGAGATCCATTTCGGACGTATACCATAACGTTTCCAACGTAGGATTACACTTTCATAATGATTAGTTGCTCTTCCTTGAGACCCATGTGTCTTAAGAAAACCAACGAGTCCAACTAAACATTTATTAACAATGCCGTTCAAACGCGATTATATCAACGAGATCAACTAAACACCGCCAAATGTGCGAAATAGTTGCGAAAAATCAGGCCTACCGGAAAATCAACTATATAGCTACGAATTCTAAAGCGACATCAAATGAACAAAAGATTAATCAAGCTATCCATAGAGAAACAAGAGGCACGCTGAAAGGTCCAAAGAAGGTATCCATAACAACAACTGAAGACCCAGACGTTTACGCATTATCACCACTGAAAACTTTATAGTTTCATAAACTTATAATATCGTTAATAGTCAAACAAACACCATTGACACACAACAGCCAACACTCAGATTTGGGTGGCTGCCACGCGAAACTTTCAAGAACGTCATGTCGGTTACGGACTTGCTAGTTTTTTGACAATAAGCAATTTTTTGATAAGTAGACGATCTGAGAGGTTGTAAACATGACAGGATTGTAGAGGAGACTTTCCTCTATCGTTCTATGGGTATGAATGGTACGTAGGCTACTATTTCCTGTATGCTAGCACGGTTCATCGTACAAACACATTGCTGTCAGGATTTCCAAATACTGTACAGTATTGTGTTTGCTTCGCTACGTTTCATAGATTTCTATCCCAAACGATAACTGCGATTCACTACAGCGACTGGAAAGAAATAACTGTCAAATGAAAGTCACATTACTGGTTATAGAGATTTCTTTTAATACTAAAACGCAAAAAAAGCTCAAAAGCTACTCCTAACCTAACATTTGTGTTGGATAACTTATCGACTAATACAAAAGGCGCGACAAAAAAGAACCTCTGCATCAAAGTAAACCACTAAGAAGAAAGCGCATGGTCGCAATGCACTTCGCCCACTTCGCCACCCCTCGCGCATGCACACCGTACAGTTCATCTGGACGCAGTATTCAAGAATGTCATTTTCAAATGTGACAATGTACCGTTTTAGAAACGACTGCTCTTAGCTTTGGAACAGAAATTTGCCAACACTGTTTGTGGTGTTCCTCTAGAAACAAATGACAGATAAAAAACTTACAAGTATTTACGAATAATGTCACGCTGATCAGCAAAACAACCACGAAGAACTAATCGATTGAGGATTAAACTTAGTGATGCGTTGTTCACTGGAATATCCCATTTCTCTTCACACTGAAAATTATACGTTCATGAAAAAAAATAAAAGAAATGAATCAACAACACAGAACATTTTGACAAGAAAACATAGCATATTGTTCTAAATCACTGAGCTGACACGAGGTTGGTACAACATCATTTATTCAGCAAACGTTCAGCTGTCTTCATTTCTTTCAGAGTTGGATTGATCCGAGTCGAATACAGTGAGGTCAAACACCGCTCGAAGCGTAGATGAGACTGGTCGAATAAATATTTTCATACCAAACTCGCGTCATACATAGTAGTTTTTTTTTATTCTTTCCAAAGTTCAATGAAAATTACCTATTTAAAATAAAACATAGATTGCCTGTATCACCCAATCGACTACACCACTGCTCGTCGAGTGGCTAAGGCTTTAGCAGCTCCCAATCCACCACGTCGTTGTTGCCTTGTGGGTTCTCTTCATTCGAAACATGCAAAAGGCATCACATTTACCTTCTAGGATCTTCAGAATGAAGTTGGACATACGCGACTCTTCTTGTGCGCTTAACATCCTATAGGACACAGCCGTGAACGACGTTTGTTCCTTGTTTCCATTAGGAGTATGACATGTTTCATATGATTTATACTCAACCCTTGGCCAGTGTACGCATAGACAATCGCGGTAAGCTATTTAAATGTCAAACTCTGTTGAGAGCAGTTGCTGTGCGACTGCTCAGCGACGAAATAGTATGCAGGAATTCAAAAAGGAAACCGGTTGGATTTGGTCGCATAAAAAAATCGGTTTAGAGGTCGTGATTGGTTTCCTGTGGGCTCATTCACCCAGTGACGACTCCATCTACACACCAGATGATGACAGATTTGATCTCGTGTTTGGCGAATACGCAGCATATGCTTTCCAACCTAGCTGCCTCAGATATTGTTGTATCACTTCCCGCTTCACAGAATTTGGTTGAGATCTCAAACGGTGTACCAGCTCCAGTGTTTCTATACATGCACGTCTCTTACTGATTTTAGAACTTTTGGCTTCTTAGCATTAATCTGAATTTTCTGAACAAGCAGGTCACATCCCTGGTTGATTTTGCCGATAACGGCACCACCTCTAATCGCTGACTAAAGCTGTGAACAATTTCTATCTTATAACGATGGTCGAAATTCGTTTATCGGATTCTGCACGTGTCTCTCTTTTCGTTTTTCTGAAAGGAAAACCTCACGAAGCAATGTTCTGAACACATACAACAGCAGCGCCATTCGTTAGTAAAAACGTACAATTTAGAATGTGGCAAACCTTACTACGGTATTAAAATAATAAACGTTGAGAGAGCAACTTCTGCAATTGTGAGTTACAATGATTGGCCATCTTCATTATAATAAATTTCGACACCTTTTCACCTTGTTCGGTTCATTTCAGTACATTATTCCCAATAAAAAATTCTTCAGACGTTCCTTCAATTCTAATTTTAGGCCTTGCAGTCGCAAACGTCAAAGAAGGTACGTGGGATGATATTCTAAGCCCAGGTGGAATAGTGTTGCTTGGTGTCTTCATCGTAGTTTTACATCAGCGCGTAAGCTAGAAAAATTGCCAAGACGCAATAATACAACTTTCCAATCGCGAGCGATCAAACCTAGTTCGTCAATTGCCTAGTTGAACAAATGATGAAAACATAGACATATTAAAAGCAACCTTTACAAACCCTGCTTGTGCAACAAGATTATTGAGTAGTTGGGCTGTCGATGAAATTGGTCGGCAACGGAACGCTTGCACGAGGCGGACCACATTCTCTATAACAGCGCTGAGCCAAATCTGAGAAAACGGTGCAACAGAAAAAAAACGTACGAGCAACGTCTAGCACCATTTCGACAACTTCATTGTTCTGTTTGCTTTTCGCTATGATGTTAGCTAGTTCCAGTATCAACCTCGCTGCCTTCTCTTGTGTAGCAGATTCAAACTGATCCTATAAATATTAATCACCTATCTACAAATAAAATGAATATAAAATGGAACAAAATACTGCTGGCGAAATACCACTCAAAAATCAGCTGCTTATTACTGTAAACGGGCACACAGCTAACGGCAAAACTTACTCTACCTGAGCTCTCTCCAAGCTGATTCCACAACATTTGATGAGCGATTCTGGATCGGTATCATGCGAATCCTAAACCAAGGACGTTAAACCAATAATTGTTCCGTATTCAGTTTTACTGTTTCTTCACCATGAAAGGAAGAAGGATAAAGCTTTCGGCGTTGATCAATCCCTGATGGATGCGCCATGCATCCCGATTTCATTAAATATCGTTAGAAGTGATTGAATGTATATCTGGTGGTCTACCGATGTATCGAGCCAGTGCTGCTATCCTCCCAGAGAAGTCTGGTACCAATTTGCTGACCCCAGAGGGATGAACGGCTTGGTTGGCCATGTGCGCGGAGATCGATCTCAACTGTATTGCAGAGCCCTTCCGACAAGAGCATCACGCGCGCCTCTTCTCCACCATATTTATCATAACTGAACTTTTTCACCACAGAGGAATCGGGAACAATGCAAAAGTGGCTCCTATAGTGCAATCAACTGTGTTCTATCAAACCGTCTATCGTCGTCTTTCCACTTAAACTGGTGTAATGCAATAAGCTGTCACTGTAGAAACCTCGAATTTAACCCAAGCCAAGTAAGTGCTCCAATCTCAACGTTGATCATCAAGTGATTCAAGCGGGTAAAATTTCTATTTCTCTGTATCGCATGAAAAGTTCAGTTTTTGTGAATAACTCTGACTATCGGGTCGGTGGCCTTCCTGCAGTACGTTTAACATTCCGAGCAATCCATTTACTAACGACTCTTTTCCATCGGTTGACATTCATACGCATTACGTGTCCAGCCCACCTTTTCTTCGACTGTTTGGAGTACAGAACGGCATCTTTGAATTTTGATCGTTGACGCAGGTCGGAGCTTCGGATCCCATCCCTTACTTGTGTGAAACGTGATACTCCTAGCATCGTCCTTTCGACTGCGCGTTCTGTAACGCTTAGTTATGTATCATCTCGCGCACTAGACACCAGGTTTCTGACAAATACGTTAAGGCAGGAAAAATCGTGAAGTTGAAATGGTGAACAAGGAGTCGGGTGTTCTTTGTTCTCTTCACTACATACCCGGTGCTCTCTAAAGCTCCTTAAGATGCTGGTTTCTTCCTATTGAAGCCTGGAGCAAAGCATCATTTCGAATTCCCGTCCTAGACAAACGTACTTGGAATATATGGAGATATTTATTCCGCTAAGGACCAATCGATCACAGAAAACCAATCAGTTCTTCATGAACGGCGCTTTCTTTTAGATTCAGTTGAAGATTAATCTTTCTACAAGCGCTATAAAAGTCAGCAAATTTTCTTTTCCCCTGACTTGAGCGTAGTATTGTAAAAACGACGTCATCAGCAAAGCGAACATGGTGTAATTGCCGACTATCAATGACCACTCTCATGATATTCAATTTCAAAGCTCGCATGACGTTCTCGAGAATGGCGGTGAATAATTTTGGTGAGACGTATTGCCTTGTCTGAATGGTCTTTTGATGCCAATGTTAATATCGTGGTACAACGGTGACACTGTGGCTGTGAAGTTTTATATAGTTCACAAGGAATTTTTATATGATGAGAAGTTCTGGCTGTCCAGTTTCCATGACTGCTTCTACCCCAGCTAAGTCAATACCTCTTTTTAAATCGATGAAAGTGAGACAAAACGTTCTGTTGTATTCTGGAGATACAACATTGAGTTTTGTTATCGTGTGGATGTGCATTATCGTACTGTTTTCGAAGTCGTGCTTGCTCAAATGGTTATCTTTCATCCGTCGTTCTGTCAATGCTTTTAGAGTGACTCGAGTGAAAAGTTTGTAGACGACGGACAGTAAGCAGATTGGGCGATAGTCGGCTATATCGTGGAGGTCACCCTTCTTGAACAACACGGCTCTGCTGGTCTTCCACTGAGTAGAGACCTTGCATTCTGATAGGTAACGTCTGAAGAGTGGAGTCAGTGTGTTGATAAGGACTGGCAGAAAGTTCTTCAGGTGTTCAGGTCCTACATTTTCGAATTAGGTGTTGCTCGATTCTTAAATGGCAAAATAGCATATCCGATTTCGGAAGGAAGAACTGGTGGAGCGATACATCCATCAGGGGAATGTGTCTACTAAAGACATCTGAGTAGTAATGGCGAATGATTTCTATTCTCTATTCGGAAACTGAAACTGTTCCGCCTGGGTGTCCAGGTGCAACCGCCTTGTTTCTGTAATTGGCGAACGCAGCTTCGACTACAACTGCTGCTATTCTCTCCTTAAGTTCTTCTTTCATTGCCTATCTGCACTGTTTTGCAAGTTTGGACATGAGTTGGCGGTTGTCTGTTGATCGTACGATTCAACGTTGCCATATCTGCTCGAGTGTTTCTGTAAAAACCTCTTTAGGAGGCTTCCCAACTCTCAGCTTTTATGGAACCAACGCTAGGATGATGAAAGCACCAATCGTGATCCTCGTCGATATTATCAAGAACGGCATCTTCCCAACAGCTTACTAATGAAGTGGATACCACAGTTTATTGTGGTTTTGCGATTTCGCTTTTCGAATTTGACGGCTTTTTCTCCCTTTCACGGAAAATTATATCTTGTAGGAAGGAAGTAATAGTCCGATCCTTTTAGAATTTTGGGACAACAGCAACTACAGTTAAATAAAACCTTCGATTTACTACGTAGTCCATTTTGCTATGGTAACTCCAATGGGAGACTCTCACATCCAGCGTTGAGAGTGGAGCTTGTAGAATTTCGAATTACTATTCAGGGTTTTGATCGACATGATAAACTCGAACAGCTGCTCACCCTACTGGTTTCCTCCTAATCAGTGGAACCTAATGTGACGTTCCTCTGGATCCAATCTTAGCGTTAAGATTTCCAGTGATCACCTTAAAAAATGTATGATTTTCTCTGTAGAACTTCTCCAAGTCCACATAGAACGTTTTGACTTCGTCTTCGTCATCCCTTGATGTCGGTGCGTGAACGACGAATATTGTCAAAGCCGCTAATGATTCACATCTCTTCAATTGCAAACGTCCTATTCGGGTTGCTAGTTGTTCGAATGAGTCGATGTCCATGATCAAACTAGTGCTGACAAGAACGCCGACGCAAACGACTCCTCTACTACGTATGTTCCGAGGAACAGTTCTTCTCTAATTTTATAAAAGGCGTTAAATGGGTGGCCTCTACTCGTCTAAGCTAGTCCGACGACGTTGTACCTTATGCTTCTTACCTGCACCATCAGGTGCTCAGTGGAGAATTCAGCTGCAAGTGAGCGTGCATTCTAGGTAAAGACAGTCATCTCAGTCCCTCGAAAATTATTCAGGCAAGAATTCCCCAAATATTTTATGCAACCTAATCATACTCGCGCCAATTAACCATTGCTGCATCAGAGGTCCTTTCGGGATCAAGGGAATGCGGCCCACACTTATTCTCCAGTGCTTAGTGTTCGGCACCCACGTATAACTTGCTGAGTTCTGAAAGTCTTGGTTCTATACAATCACGAGTAGCTCTCTAGTCTTTACGGACGGCGAGTTTGTTGGTCGGAGGAGGATCCTGACTGCCTCCCTTATAGTTCCTTCTCACTAACCTAACTGCAAGCATTTGAACTGACTTGTAGAATAGAATCCGCACAAACGTGAACATACCCGTACATGCATGCAAGAATACATCCTTGCAGACAGAAAAGACACAGGCATGTACCAGATCGCAACAGAATCACGGAGTCCATCTCTGGATCCCCGTACATCCTAGGAACGCATAAAGTCGCTACTGATCAGTGATTAACCCCCTATCCGCCACATGAAGACGCACCACGATGGCTCGCGACTTAAAGGCATGAGAAAGTTGTACGATGGAGATTCGTGGAAGACTTGCCATTACGAGACAAAATGACCACGCCATCTACGGTACCTATGCGAATGTTATCACCACAGACGATAACCACACTCTCAGTTTTTGCAAACTTTTAGATGGAACGTTACAATCTATTATATCGTTCTTAACAGCAATTAATCACTATGAGAACCTCATGAAGTTTAACTTCTATCCACTATACAGGTCAGCGCAAGTCATTCTATAGGCCAGAAAAGCACTCGATCACCTCACTGAAGTCGAATGCATGGTACATCTCTCCGGGATTGATCAACACCGAAAGCTTTATCGTTTACACCTCTAGACTGCTCAGTTAATTTGCTCACAAGTGAGGTCGTAACGCAAAAAAACACAAGAGGAGGAATAAAGGATATGTTTATGGTAGCACACAAACATATGCATATAGATACACATACGTACACATACTTATATACATACGTACATATATGTATATATATTAATATATGTATGTATATGTCGTTTTCTTGTTCAGCAATCGCGAGGTTTTTAAACAGCATACATTTACTTCCATAAAAACACAATACAATACAACGCTAGCTGACGTTTCGGCAGTATCGCCTTCTTCAGAGCCTGGAAGGGTATACTGATATACAATCTACTAGGCCAAACGCTTCAATAACACTTACACAAAGACGAAAGGCTCTTTGGTAA
>UYYA01003878.1:9059-280178 GCA_900624975.1 Angiostrongylus costaricensis | reverse complement strand
ATATATATATATATATATATATATGAGGCTCTTTCAAGTTTCAATTTTTTCAGTCATAAAATTTTCAAAGAACATGATGAAATTCGGATTTTTGAAATTGTATTTCATTAATACGCAAGGGCTACTTAAACAAAGTAGGATAGTGAACATATAAGAGGGGAAGAGTAGCTATCAATGTATCGCACGTTGTCTATATGGGGTTTTGATATCGTTAGCTTTGAACTTTTCAAAAAATGAAGAAATAAGGAATACTTTTGCAGATCTCACATTGCGAAGAACACTGAGATATGAGGAATGATGACTTAAGCAATGTCATGAATCATGTATAACACTTAATGCTAAGTGGAAGTTCGAATATCTGTTTAAAAAAATTTCTTAATACTTTCGCGACAATGCTGGTTTTTCGAGGCTAGCCAATTGGTTACAATAACAAGGGGGACTTTACAGGCTTGTAGAAGGGACTTTATCACTTGAATGGTACCTACGGTTTTTAGAGGTGTTATTTTATATTTTGAAATTACTGATCCAAGCGCAGCGAGCACGAAAAGGATAGATTTATTCAGGGCCATCGTCATATCCTACTGAGCTAATATTCGTTTGTTCATTTACCTTAATATTCGATACACGAGTCTCTATTGAACAAGGATTTTTAAACTCCAGGAAATCAGAAGTTCATCGTGATGCGATGAAGTATTTGTGTTTGAACGCACCTATAGATTATGTATTTTAATTCCAATTGAAAAGTACAATATGAGTTGAGATGTGCTTGTTTTATATATAACACTCGATTAATCCTGCGTGGCGACCACGCGGTACGGCACATAATTTAATGTCGATTATAGACTTTCTACAACTCATCCACTCTGCTTTTTGAAAGCTAAAATGGCTCGTTGCACAGCACCAATAGATTTATATGGTTTGTTTATCTCCGATGTGTAGATATATAGATAAACGGTCATATACGGAATTTGAAGAGATGTGTTATGGGAAGTGAGAAGTGTTGAAGAGATTGAAAAACTCATTCGTCCATACCTTAAGGTTTGTCTTATTAAGGTGTCACATCTCAGGGTTGTTGGTGCACCAGTCAAGCTGTTGTATGTCATTCTACTGAAGCTGGTTTTATGAGAACGAACTTGAAATCTCGCTGGTTAATCTCCATTTTGGTGACGGCGCATTTGATAACCGACGGGCTAGGTTGTACAAGATTAGGCCGTTGATCCATTTTATCAACATAACTGCAGAAGAATATACTTACTAGCTTGGATATTTGGAGGGCTGGTCTTCACGGGTTGTGCGGATCCAAGCATAACTTCCATTTGTTTCTCAAGAAATCGTCGTCGATGGTGGTAGTCTTCTATCAATAGAATGGTATAAACACCTGAGAAATACGTATTGATTGGTGAGTCGTTTCGTTTAGAGATAAACGTACAGGTAGAGTGCGTATTGCGCTTGTTTATTCTACAGAGGGAGAGGCAAACACTGTCTCAATTTATCCAAACTGTGGTCAAGAACTGCATACAATTGCAGAGTTTTGGCGTATTTTCGTTGTGATTACTCCATAACTGAGGATTTGGCTACGTCTGTAAGTGATTAAGCTCATGTAAGATTACCTGGAGAAAAGTATCTTCATTTCGATAAATTATGTACAAGTGTTATCTTTGCTGCAAACTTACTGAAGAGAACTATCTCCGATGTTAGCGTAAGAATAAAAGAAACCAAGCGGAATATCCACCTTAAGGAAACAGATGCAATGAGGATAGTAATTGGTGCGGTATAGTGGTGTTTAACAGTAAACATACACTGTTATGATGTCAACAGTTCATAAGGCAGTTTTTTACCGCAGTTCATAGAGTTATCAGGTCATTGAAAGCTACAATCAAGGAAGCTGTTCGTGGAGACAAGCATGAGTCTGCATTATCACTCGTACGAACTTGGTGAACACATTGAAGTCTGCAATGAGCACATGCGGAAAACCTCTCTGAATGACTTCATAATGGATGGTGTACTTGCGTTAATCTTGGGACGGAAAGCTTCCATATCGTTGGCTTTTAATTTACTTGAAGAGCGCAGTACTAGTGAGCTAAGAATATGGAGTCGATGTGCAGCAGGTTACAAGACGATACCAGAACGTTATGGTTGTGTATATGTTGCGAAACATGCTAAGTAATATTTTGATTGTTTCAATACTGATCCTATAGAATAGACAACATAGCTAAAACGTTCAAACCTCTAATATAGAATTCCACGTTTTGTGCAAGATCGTTATAAGAGGGTTAGATTTGCACCTTATACTTAGAAAGTCCTAAAACAATCTAGAATGTGTAAATTTTCTGTGCTTTTAGATCGTTTTTGAAGTTTCGAGTTAAAAACTAAATGTTTTTGAACAATTGTTCGAAACACCACTAGTTGTTATAGCATAAAAAGAACAAAAGGATTGTCGTTGTGCTAACATGAACAAATAACTGTTCTCAAAGATAAACCACGTTGAAATGCATTCATGATTTCACACTATGCGAATATAAGAGCATTCCGAATAACTCTTTCTAATAATTTGCCATCTTAACATCTTAAAAAGATTCCGCTAAGTATAGAATTTCAGTGTTGACGGACAATAAAGAGGAAATCTGTGCACCTTTTCCAGTGGAAACAGTCTATTGGTACATACCTACCTCACCAGCATCAATTCCTCGCTTAGAAATTAACGCGTCTCTTAAACGTTTTTTTTTAAATGTAATTTATTATATGTAAGTGTAAGGTTTTACTTGTCATGGCGGAAACAACCTTATCAGGTATTTTGTCCAAAAAATCTGTGTGGCCAAGGAGAAACCTGAAAAGGAAACGCGTTAGGATCCACTTCGTACACATTTTACGAATGCATTGCATCCAATACATTCAGAGAGTCATGAATAGAATCGGATGGCAAATTTGTTTTCATCCACTTGTTAGCTATATACGGGTCCTATCCTCAGAATCCACGAACCTGCGTCATAGGAGAACCTCATGCCGGTTAGTTGCGAGGCAACATAAATCGTCATCAGGTGACGGATAGGAGGTTATTCGTGGACTTAAACCGATCTTATGCTTGTCTGAGACGCAAATGGATCCAGGATATGAAGTTTCTTTTTCTGCAGCGTCGATTTGGCTTACACCTCTGTTTGCGAGGGCATATTTATGTTTCCTTACGCGGTGATGTTCTCGTTCATGCGGATTGCCTTCTATGGGCCAATTTGGTGAAAAGACTACAATCAGATGACAGAAAATTATAGGAGAGGCAGTTAAGGGTCTGCTGTAACATTTCATCTGAGTACTCGATAGAGGACTTGATCATGCAAGCAAAAAGGATGAGGTAGGACGTTATCGAACAGGGTAAGATGAGAAGATGCCACTCATTCAACGCCACCTATGACACTGCTGAAGAATTGTTCTTCGGAACATTCGACAGTAGAGGAATCGGCGTTCTCATCAGCATGGGTTTGGCCATGATCATTAATTCATTTGAGCAACTAACAACCTAAATCGGACAATTACGGTTGAAGAGGTGTTGACCATTACCAGATGTGACAGTCTTCGTCGTCTACTCACCGATATCAATCTATGACGAAGATAAAGGCGAAACGTTCCCAATCGAGTTGGAGAACTTCTACGGGCAAGACCATACATTCATTAACGTCATCAGTGGAGATTTTAATGCTAAGATTTGAGCCAGAAGAACGTCGCATTGGGACCCACCGATTGGAGTGGAACGAGTAGGGTGAGCGGCTGTCGCAGTTCATCATGACGACCTAGCCTATTCGTGGTAATTCGCAATTCCTGAAGCTCCACCCTCAGCACTGGACATGGAGGTCATCTTCCAATGGAGGGTATCCTAGCGAAATACACCATATCATAGTAAAATCGAAGGTTTTGCCTTACCGATGTCGCTGTTGTCCCAAAATTATACACAGGATCACACCATCGAGTCCGTACAAGATTTAATTTCTCGCAGAAAAGAGAGAAACCTGATAAGTGCGAAAAATGAACTCCTATGGTAACCGTACGTTGAGACTTATACAGTTCATCAGTGAGCTGTTAGATACGTGCCGTTCTTGATTACGTCGACGAGGAATACGATCGACTTGTTCGGTATCTTAACGCTAGGGATATATAACTTGGTAAATCGAAAGTCTCCAAGAAATCTACTTCCAGTAACACTGAAGCTCATACGCCAACGTAGAATCGCACGTGCGGCAGACAAGCGTTACCATATGTCGGAACTTGCAAAACAATGCAGAAAGGCGCGAAAATAAGATTTCAACGAGAAAACAGCAGCAGTTATGGCTGGAGCAGCAGAGACTGGGAAGATTCGCAAGGTCTACAGAAACTTCGTCAATTACAAAACCGAAATGGTTGCAGATCGACGTCCAGACCAACAGTTACAGCTTCCAGAAAAACTGGAGAAAATCACTCATTGTTACTACTCGGATCTCTTCAGTGGTCACGTCCTACTTCCCTCATATGAAATAAAAGGATCAATATATCGTTCCACCGGTTTATCGTTCCCTAATCTGAGATAATATTTCTTTGGTAAAGGATCGAACAGCACCAGGTCGGAGCAGAATAAGAACCGAACACTTAATGAACTTTACACCAATCCTCATCAACACACTGGCTGAACTGCTAACACATTGCCTGTCAGGATGCATGGTTCCTAATCATTGAAAGGTCAGCATTACCGTGCTATTGTTCAAGGAGGGTGATTTCCACGATGTGGGCAGCCATCTCTCAATCTATTTGCTGTCTGTCATCTACAGTCTCTCGAGTCGAGTCATACTATACAGGAGTGATAGAGCACTGGACGAAGTACAGCCATGTGAGCATGGATGGTTTCGAAAATGCTTCAGTACGATAGACCACATCCACGTAATAACAAGATTCATTGAAGTGTGGCGATAGTACAAGAGATACGTTTGTCTCATTCTTCGATTTAAAAAAGGGTTCTGACTTTATTAAATATAAGTAGTTGTGGAAGTCTTGAGCAGCCAGGGCGTCTCTACTCAGTATATAAAGGCTATTTGTGAGCTATATAAAAATTTTGGATCAAAAATGTCACCATCTTTCAATAATATTAACATCTACGTCAAAATATGAATTTGGCTGGGGGTACCATCTCGGCAAAATTTTTACTGCCACCCTTGAACCGCTGTGTGAACACAGACAAAACGGGAGTATAAATCGACGGTCAGCAATAACACCATCTTCTCATTGTCGACGGCATGGTTTTTATAACACTAAACATTAGCCAACTGGAACGAATGCTTGCCGACATTGATAACGCCTCTAGAAAGAGTGGTCTTCGACTAAATCTCACAGAAACAAGGTTTATGAAAAACGGATTGGTTTCGTATGGGCTATTTACGCTCAATGGAAGGAATATCTTCGAGTGCTCCAGTTACTTCTGTCTCATTCGGGAGGTCAACGTGATTAGAAACCTGGTCTCCAGGTAAAGAGGATCCACGAACACTCGGCCTTTTAAAACACGCAGTCGAAGGACGTTGCTAGGAGTCTCCTGTACCACGCAAGTGGGAGACGGGATCATAAGCTCCGATCTACGTCATCGATCAGAAGTCAAGGATGCCGTTTTATATGCCAAGTCGTCGAAAGTAAGTCGGGCATGGCACATAATGCGTGTTAATAACAACGGATTGACAGAATCCGTCAGGGATATATATCCCTCGGTATATCAAACGTGACAATGTCAAATGTCCTCCCAATAGTTTAACTCCTCATCGTGGCTGAGAAGATTTTCTTGGGTGTGGAGATGCGATGTACAACGGGGGATTCATCCACTAGGCGGGTCTCCCAAACTGAGAAGGAGTCCGGCGGCGAAGCCTAGCTAAGAGTGAACCAATACCAGGATCCACCACCGTCCTGGTATCAAGCTAGTCGCGTGGTGGCAATTCTTCCTCTGATCCACAAAGTCGGCGACTACCTGTGGAGGTAACAACCTGGAGCAGACTTTGACCAGGTTGACCTCTGGACTGCAGGAAAACACCTTGGTTAAACCAGCAGAACTCCGAAAAATAGAGATTATGCTGGGGCCCACACAATCGGTGTGGACGGGCCGTCCAAGTATCCAAATAAGTATATCAGACGTACTGCTAGAAGACCACCAACACCAGTCCACTGGTTAAAGTTTTTCACGAAAACTCTAAAAGAAATATGATGCTCAACGAGTCTCTAGAGCGAACAGAATCCACTGGGCTACTTTTGCACGCGACAGGGAGAAATGGAAAGTTTACTGGCACTTCGTTGAAGCACTTGGTGGTCAACGGGACCACGGGTGATAGAGGTGATCCTCATAATTCGTGAACATCTCTGTGTCGTTTATGTTTAAACATATTACGATTGGTCATATATTTCAGTAACGTAGTGTTCATTGTTTATTTCTCTGAAGTTAGTCTTCTCTTTAAGTTGAAGGAGTATTATTTTAATTCCATTTCTTGTTTTGAAGTGATTGGTCTAAATTCAGTTCATGTTCAACATTTCTTTGTACTTTTATTACTTAGCGTATATATTGAGTACTTTTTAAGATATCACATGGATTATAATATCGTACTGGGCTAAAATGAAATACTCCATGTTCATCCAGTTATACACTTTACATTTGCATATCCACTTAGTTATGTAGTAAATTAAGTGGACCAATAGTCTAACTGTTTCCCTCTTCTTGCACCAAAACTGTTCAGTTAGTACCGCTTAGTCGAGAGGCACGAATAACACACATCTCATTAATGTTATGCTCTTTTTTCAAATCATGACGTAGCCACGGGCGCCTCATAAGTTTTGCACTTGCGTCTTAGGATTACTCCTGAGCTGAAATGAGCTTCCGGATGATATTATCGAATTCTTTTAGTGTTTATGAAAGTTTGTTGTGATTTAAACCCAACTGTACACCGCAGTTCCACAGAAAAAAAGTACGCCGCAATCGCTGTGAGGCAGTGAACAATCACGTTTACATAACCGGTGGAAATCTCTTCACTTATCAGTTGTTACTTATTTGCTGTTTATTATTATTTGTTAGGGGCCTGTAACAAAGTGATAGTGACACCATTCATTATAGTAGTGGCCCAATCTACCATGATCCTGGTGGATCCTGCGCCGGACGCACCAAGCCTCACATTTTTCATTTTCAAATTTGGTTTGGGGTTGGGATATTGGTGCCAGACTTGTCTGGGACAACCTTACTTTCAGTAATCTATATAGAATCCCCGTAGCACTATTATCTCGGATTTTTAAAAAAGATTTCATTTTTATTGACTCGACCACCATTCAACGATATTCCTGACCAAGCCGAAAAATTCCTTAGGCAACAACCTAAGGGACACGCAAAAAGGTTTCAAGATCTTCGTGGATGACAGATTCGAGGAAACGAATGGAGTGAAGCAAGTGCTGCGAACCGCATATACGTGTGGTGTCGCTTCACGTAATAATGTTAATAACCGTTGTTTTTTATAGTAGTGGCAACTACTGACCTCAGTGTTATTTTCGATGCATTTTCGTAATTCCGTGTCAAGAATGGGGTTTGGAAAACTTACCGAAAGTCGTCTGTGAAGCTACAGATGTGAGCAGAAATATGTCTCTTATTTACGAATTTCATGGCTTGTATGAAGCATATGTCCAGCATTTAGAACGATACAGATGACCAACTACAACTCAATTTTCTTGGTGATTGTCCTTTTATGGCATTATTCCTCATCAGAACTTAGTTCCGAAAACGTCGACGCCCCTTCGAGGTGTGAATCGTGTGCCATTTTCGCTAGAGATCTGCAGGCCTCCGTTGACCGAACAATTCATGTAAGTTCTGCTGCTAAAGAATTTAAGGACTATAACGTATTGTAATAAACACTCTTTTATAGAGGTCTGAAAGTTCTTTTATTGAGTTGATGGAAACATTCTGCGCCTCCATGATAAAATACAAGGTTTGCAAGTTACATCCTGCTATTATTAGCATATTAAGCCACCCTGTTTTCCATGTTGTTGATCAATGGCTTTTAGGTTCACAAAGGTCGCACTGGCTTGTCACGGTTTTGTACTGAGGAAAGTGATACGATGAAAGCATTGAAAGATCTGAAGAACAAAGGAGTAGAGGTAATCATTCATACTGTCGTGCTGTTTTTGCAGCTTCTTGTTTGGTAAAAGTGATTTTCTAGAGGATTCTAGAGAGTTATTTCTTCTATTGTTTTCTTTTTTCTTACCGTCAGTGGTTTTCTGGGCATAGATAACTAATTGGCACAGATCAATGGTACGCGCAACGACTTGGTTCGAGTCCAGTTCAAGTCAAAGCAAGCTTTCCATCACCCCGAAGTCGGGAAATTCGTAGCAAACTTTTCTAGAAAGTCAACTCCGATTTACAAAGCTGATGGTTAGCTTCCGATGATGATATGGGAACACCCTAGCACAGCAATCCCAGAATTCCACGAAGAGTAGCCTATCGTTTAACGACATTCTTAAAGAATTTACCAAAAATAATCAAGCACCAGCCAAACTCATCCCCAAAGTTGGATGATTTAGAGGAATCGAACCGAATGAACGTGGCGGCGTCCGGGCAACATGTGATATAAGACATACGAAAAAAATAAAATACATTTTGAATTTTGAATTTGATGTGGATCTCTTTATTTGGTTAAAAATAGACGTCGTAACTAATATGAATAGTAGCCTACAACGTACTCTTTTCACTATGTTATTTATCTATGCGCTCTACCTATTTGAACGTGTTAGCTGTGGAGCTATTTATCCTTGTTTTAGCTCTCTTGCAACGCTCCCAAAATTCGCACTCGATCTGGTTCCAAGTGGTTTGACTCTCCTGTCTAGTATTATTATGTTATAATGGTCTTCTCGCGCCTCTATTCTGCTGAACCTGTTTCACTATTCGACCACATTGCGCCTCTGTCCTTTGTGAACTACCTTTATGGCCTCTTTCCGCTTCAACTGTCGCAAATGTTGTTTTTTTGGGCGGTCAATTATAGTATGGTGCAATTTACGCGCTGTGTCGAATTTACCGTATTCGCTTCAGCGGACATGGTACACTATTCATATGGCGTATGTAATTACTGTAGAACACTGTACGTGACATAAAACTACTTCTGTAATGAATGTTCTAGGTGAATCTTGGAATGCCTTATGAGATGTGGCAACTTCCATCTGCAGAGATCACTGTTTTAAAACAAGACTGTGAACGTATTCTAGCTCTGCATGAGGACTTCCTGGAGGAATGGTTTTTAACGAAATCCAACGACCCACTTGAAGTGAGAATTGATATGTTATGATTTATTAGGCAAAATGATTATTTACTTTTTCTTATTCTGTTCTTTTCGAACTACTCATCTGCTTGAGTTTGTCAAAGTTGCGAGTGAGTTAGTTTTTATGCCGTTAATTTCGTAGGTGTTACTTTGTCGGCGGCGATTTCTGCGCACTGATGAGGATGACTGTCTATTCAATGAATATCCAAACCACGATCTCTAAATAGATAAATACATAATTTCAATTGATTTCTGTGAACCTTGAACATAAATTTACATAACTAAGAATGCCATAGATTGCTTTTGAATCTCCATTTGCAAAATGTATCGATTTTGTTTTGTACGTTAATAATGGTTGGATTCATCTTATACTTCATTATGATTAATGTTCCCTTTTATTCACTATATCCATAACTAAAAGGGTGCATGTAGCACAGTGGTTAGAGGTGTCTTGCAATACACATGGGTTCGATCTAGCGCCCAAGCTCACCAAGCTCTCAGTCCACCGGGGGTCGGAAAGTTGATACCTGTCTGGGAGGATACCAGCACTGGCGCAATACATCGATAGGCCACCGCGAGTCTTTGTAAAGGACAGATATGCCTCTAGTAACATCTAAGTATGCTTGCTTAGATCGACTGCATGCTGAATCCCCCAAGGATTGATCAACGCCGAAAGATTTATGCTTTTTTAATCCTTAGCTAAGAATCCTTTGGCTAATGTGCAAACTGTTTATGGTCACTGTTCGCGCGTTTTCTGCTTTCAGATATGCTCCCCATTCCTGTGACGTTGAAATAATAGTAATATTGTCTGCAGTGTAAATAAGTGTACTGACTCGCCTACTTGGTGGCATCTCATGACACTATGCACGCCAAATTTACAATCACTACCTGAGTTCTGAAATCAGCCACAATTTCTGCGGAAATTTCTGGGCAAGAATTTAACGGCATGGACTTTTTTCACTAATTTCATTTTACGTTAGTATTACTGGAAACTCGGAAATCTTACTATTATAGGCATGGGCTTTCTTTTTATAGATAGCATGCTTACGATTCAGCTGATCCTTGAATATCGATGCTAGCGAGTTGGTTTCAATTGTACACTATTTAGCATCTTTAATCATCACTTTCCCTAAATATTGTTCAATGGTGTACTGTGATTTTTCGGCTGATGAAGAACTTGTTGGTCTTTGGGTGTCTGTTGGGTTTCATTCGTTCATGGCGTTGCTCAAAGCAGTTTATGAGAGTGTAAACAGCGGAGTTATCTCTCCGTTGGGCTGCCTGGATGTTTTGGTTCATGGCTACGGTGCGTGTTATGTTTGTGCGCGAGAGAAGCGATTATTATGTCACGAAACGCGCTTAGCTATTCTATTGGTATTACACATTAGCCATGACGACGGCTAGCCTGTTTGCCAACCACTATTCTCCATGTCTCAAACGCATGCCTGTTACAGTGTGAAATATCCACTGTCCAGTACCAACGATGGTTGAACAAAAACATATCTGCGAATAACGTGCAAATTCGGAAGCTTTATATTAGTAAAAATTAGGCCATGCTTAGTTTTAAAAAAGGTTCTGTACAGCTACACATCAGCTGAGGTAGGTGTTATATTAAATACCGAAAAACCCTCATCATTCGAAATAACTAAATATCAATTCCGTACACCGGTTTATGAAAAAGAAATCCTTGACAAATTGATTTGTCGACATACCTCTGTGAAGGAAAGAATGTTGTGGATTTAAGCAATGTTCATGGTTAAGCAAATGATACAAATTTAGGAGAGGTTAACGAGAATACCCTGTGGCTTTTGCCATCGTAGATTGTTATAACTTCAAAATCGGTTAACTGAGGAAATAATGATATGAGGGTACGTGGGTGGCGAGATTCAAAAGAAAATGTCATTTTGGATTCGACAACTAATGGCAGCAAAAGTCATGAAACTGTCATATGTATAGATTTTTCGAACTGCTAAACAAATGCACTTTTTTTTCAGCTCCATAGGAGTCTAATAATAATAATCAATCTCATTGTGTTATATGAGGAAACCAGTTGATGATGCAACATTGGCAAAAGATAAGGAAAAGCTAAGTGGCCGTAGTATGAAAGCAATGAGAGGAATTTAAAATTTGCTAACTTGAACTGAATGAAGCTCATTTACAAAGGTTGTCCACCCAATGAAGGTAGCATAGGAAGGAGACCTGCAGCAGCAAGCCCACCCGGGCCTAACAATGCTGTGTATCTTTTCCAAACCATATCCATATTCGTCATGTTGGCAGTTACCCTGCAAATTGATTGTTTTCTACACTAAATTTGCGTTTAAAATGTCCTATAGACGGCTTAATCTTTGATACATATGAATTGTATAAATTTAATCATAAATTGTTGGACTTCAACATTTAACACAGGTCTGTCTGCCTTAAAATAATTAGCAACAGAGCTGTATTTTAGCTGTTAAGAAACTTGTTGAAAATAAGTAGTTGGATACTTCTTTCAAAGGTGCAGAGCTACTTGTTACGAATGAAATCGTATAAAAATGACAGCTCCACCTGTTTGGTCTTCCTTCACGTAAGGTCCAGTTTCTAACCTTGGCGTTATTTTTCAGATGACTGAGAATAAGTTTTGCCTTGCTTAGTTGGTTTTCTTCTGGAAGTGCATCCCATTTAAAATATCGCATCGTGGCTTCCACGACTAGGCGAATCTGAAAAAAAAGTCGTTGAATTACATGAAAGTTGATGAATGCTAGGGAAGCTGCGCACTCGAAATCGGAACCTCTCGAGTGTTTTTACAATGGTCGTTCGACGGCGACCCCCAGGTTTGCACTTTTCTGTTGCCCGGTTTCATAAAAAAAAAAACTGTTCGGGATCGAATGACCTTCCCGGTTAGAGTGAACCGCCGAAAGACGAGATAAGTACATTACGGTAGACTACAACCTTCAATTCATGGTATATTTAAATCTTTCTGTAATCAAATAGGAGTTTGGCCCTAAGTTTTGGAAGTTGCTTGAACTTTTCTGCGATAAAAAAAGAGTCAGAAACTACAAACCTTCGGAAGCTGCCTACTGAGAAGATGAGAAGCAGTTTCTCCGTGAAAAGTACGGAGGCTGATTTGCACATTGCGCAGCTCCTCATCGGTCACTGACTCGCGAAGTATTTGCCATGCAAACACCTGAAATTCACTTTTTGGTATTGTATAAAAACACACTTTAATTTACATCGTACTCTGATTCAAATATCTCATTTCAATAAATAGTTCATACATTTTTTGCGAAGTGGCAATGAATAATTGCGTCCTCAAGATCTTTGTATTGTAGAGTCCCTGGTAGTTTCATTGTTGTTATTCTGTTTCAGGCACTTGTTGCTCTGGCCTGCACCCGGTTTTGAAACGCCGAGATTGTTACATAACAAAAAAGTTATGGTAAGAACTGGTTAGGGTGCATGGGCGAAAGCGCAAAACATGGAGAAGACTCTTCGATAATTCGTACCGATCGAGCATTTGAATTTAATAGAAGGACTTTAGGTTCTGTTTCGAAAAATCATTATGAGGAAACCTTCAAATGGGTATTGTTCAAATACCATTTCGACAATAGTAAAGGACGCGTATTGGATGTGCTAATGAATGAATAGCGATTGACATCTGAACGGGGTGTACGAATGTATATGAGTATATGGTAGTCCCAATGCCAGGACATAACTAGCTAGATTTTGGAAGCAACTAATTGCTTTTGGGGAGGTATCGAAGGCATGGAAATCGATAGGGTCTGGGAGCACGCGGTGTTCGTGGAGTATTATGCGACATTCATTTCCGGATCATAAAGCGATAGTCACCTAATAGTAGTAATTTTCGTCGTCATTCTCATGCTAAAGTTTCTTCAACTTCGTATCAGCTTCATTATTGTAGAATTTTGAAGTGAAGCGGAACATATGAGGACGACGAATATGACGAGGTAATGGTTTTGAGGATGCGCAATCAGCAGTGAAGGATAAGTACGCTCATACCAATGCGCGGCCCACCTCATACAAGTGTTTACGTTTCATATAGGCAGCAAGCGTGAGAATTCGACAAAAACTCATGGGAACGTTCGAAATCGAGACGAGTATCACTGTAATAAATCGTGAACTGAGCGCGATAACAAGGACATTATAGAAATAAGAAGAAATAAAGAAACCAAGTAGTTGCTCTTTTAAACGAATTGTCATTTTAAACCAAGACACGGAAAAAATTAGCCATTCTTGTGGCTGTTGTGGTGCCCACTAAACTTAGAACGGTCTCGCAGGGTGCCCACTAAACTTAGAACAGTCTCGCAGGAGTTCGGATAATTAGCTCCATTCGATGCACACTTTTCACATCACAAGTGATGTATTCCTATGCCATGAAGCGTTCGGGTTTGATATACGCTTACCAGAAAGGTGACGATACATTGATTTTCTGGCACTATGCGGCAATATGTTATTTAGTTTGGAGAATTTCCGGTCATCAAAGTTAGTTTTGTTTGCCATCCTTCTAAATATTGGGTGCACACCAGTTTTGCACGCACAAGAGCGCTGTTTGTGACTTTGCTAACTGGTCGTGTCGTTGGGGAAACAAAAACAAAAAAACTGGGTAACATCGGTTTTTTTGTTTGCCAAGTTCTTAGAAAGTGGGCAAATGTATGGCAAAAATTTGCCTTTATTTCATTCAAAGGCACATTATAGTTTTCTATTGGAATTACTTGTTAGGGTTTACATACCACTGAACTGTGTTATGAAAAGCGTGCAAAAACATTTGCATTGGAAAACTGTGTTTCGAATGCTTGCAAAATAACGAGGTGCTCGAAAAATGGTCTTCTGCGTTCATTCCTTCATTCATTCATTCTTTCGTTAATCTACGATTACGAAGGACAATCGGTCGTTCCGTCGTTCGGTTAAGTGCATTCATTGGTTGTTGTAGAAGATTGCCGAATGTCAAATGAGCACCAATAACGAAATGCTCTTCATCAATACACAAAAATTGGAAGTCGAGAAATGGTAGCACATTGTAAGCTTTGTTCATGCTCTCAACAGTAAGCCAAGTATAGTCATTTGGAATATCTGACGGGAATAAAACAGATATATTTCATGGGCAATGCTGTAAATCAGTAGACATACGGAATTATACTCTGAAAAAAGGACAAGATCAACAATCAGGTATCAGAAATGAGGGCTTCGGTGGTTAAACGTTTCTTTTCAAGGCAATAGTTAGGGCGACATTTATATCATAAGGAAACAATTGCTAGATCAAGCGTATTACAGACGCTTTCTTACCTTAGGTTGTGTGCTCTGGAAGCTTCGAGCAGCCTTTTCTGCAGCTCTTTTCACTGCCCCTTCAGGGAAAGGACCATCAGACAACTGCGATCTTTCATCGTTCTGAACGTCGAACTTGCTCTTCTATTCAAAAACCTAGAAGCGAACAGAACACAGCGAGGGTCACCTCTTTAGGTGCGCTGTCGCTTTGTTGATCCTGTTCGCAAAAATCTTCCTCAGCGTCATTTTCATTATCGCCTTCCATGTCGAGATCTTCATCTGAGTCATCTTTGCATTCCACCTGAATATCGTTCTCATGTTCTTAGCCGTCATTTGCGCTTTAAAAGCAGTAAAACCTTAGGAGATTTTGCTTTATCGGAAGTGGAATTTCGCCCCAGAGTTGTGAATGTTTGCGATGGAGTCTCAGATATAACTGTTTGTGGCAAAGAGGCGAATATACTTGTGAGTCTGTAAAAAAAATATCACGTCAATATAAATACTCATTTAGCGTACAAATGTAGTTTCATCGCTCCAATATCAAGTTATATGGCGAGTTAGAAAAAAACAGCTTATTGTTCAAGCAGCCCTGAGGCGATTGGCAATTTGCAGAAGTAAGATCTAAGATAGCGAACTCAGTTTTTTGAAATCGCTGGATGCAGGAAACGATACGCGCTGGAGATTACATGGATGAAGACAAACCGTTGATCAGGTAGCCTTGTAGCGAGTAATTCGAGTACAATGCTGAGCTTCAAGTCGATGTCATTGAGTCGTAAGTTTAGCCTACTGAGTAGAGATTTTGAGTCTGGATCAAGTGTGGCGACTGAGGGCACTTGAGCCATAGCGGTAGAGTTTTCAGACAGTTGTAGAAGGTGGTTGAGTCGCACCTGTATGCAGCAGCGGTCGCGGCGGCTGGCGCGTGCTATCGCGCCCGGCTTGTCTACTGCCATGATCCGCCCACCAAAGGTACTGTATCTATCATAACATCCTCGAACTTCGACGTAGTCACTTCTACACAGGTTGCTTATCGAGATTGATTTCAACCTTATTATTTCTATTATCTGCATCTTTACAAGAAGGACTTACATTTAATAAACAGCAAGCATAACCTAATCTGGTGCAGTATCCCCAAAAACGTAAAAGCACCTTGTTCCAATGAAGAATTCATAGTTTTCTTCTAAATGATTTCCCAAAAGAACACTTACGAATCGAAACTTTTACATTCGGCGTGCTCTCGCTTCCATGTTCGTTGTTTCTGCACGTCTTTCTAAAAGAACTATAGCGCACTATCCTATTTACCCGCGCAGAAAACCGTCCTCGCATGGGGGTTGATCCTATTTTATTCCATTACTGTCACTGTCTTGAAGCCAGCATCTATCCGTGTGGTCGCCGGATTCGTATGTGGGTTCAGTTTTGTCTTGAGGATTTGTAATTTGTAACTTCCCTTCATTTAGATATTGAGTGGTGTATTTTCACCTAATATTGCTGCTCACAGAAGGCTTCACCAGAGGCAGTTGCGGGTTCTTCTGAAATGGAGTTGATTTGCTGCCGTGCTACTATGATTCTGCAGCGATGCTAAGGGTTACTGTGATTGCCATAAATCCTACAATAAGCCAGTCTATGCTGAAGAGTGCTTAAAAGTCAAAAGCCTTCGAGTAATTTACCTTAGTCACTTGTAGACAGAGGTCTCCAAAGAAAAGATGAAACTTACAAAAAAATGGGTAGATATGCATTAAAGTGACGAGAAGGTCGCAGAAATAGTTTACGAACCAGGATTAGCGAGTTTATAACACAGGGATATTATGTTTTAACCAAGGTGATGCGAAAGAATAACATTTAAATGCTGCACAACAAAGAATTTCTACGCTAGCACCTACTTATCAGGATATTACGATTATTGCTGCAAATGAATCTCTGTGTACAATCAACCATTCGCTGTGAAAAATAAGAAACTTTGTGAATTTTAATGAATATGGGAAAAACGTTTCTTGTCTCTTGCTATGCAGCAAAATCTATGCATACCCTTGCATGCCGCGTTTAGTATGCGGGTGAAATCACTTCTGGGTAAGCTCCAATACTAACCAGTAGTAAAACATGAAGGTCAAAAATGGGTAACCCATAGATTACGATTGTGTTTGGATCTGTGAGAAAGCTATATTATAATCTTTCGCGGTGTGAAGCAAATTTTAGGAATAGTGGTATTTCTCCCCTTTATTACGTTCACTTCTTTTCACAATCTTTCTTCAATAGATCATTATCAGAGGAACAATCGAGAACTCCACGTACTGTAAACGTAGATTTGAGAGAAACATAGACTATTATTCACTATATCTTAACAGATCCATATTTCTATGAACACAAAAATAGCAACATTACATTAAGTTCTCAGAAATATTATTTGAGCCTCTGATCTCCATTGCTGACAGATCCTCATCGTGCTACTCACTAACACCGAATAGGCAGACGTGTGGTAAACACTGGTCAAAAGGCACATTGTTGTCATCTCACTGCGCTGCTTGGACTACTGAATAAGTCTTCTGATCGAACTATGCTGAACTAACATGTAAATTTTTGCATTTGTACACATATAGGCGTACACATAAGCACATGGTGGTTGTCTATATGTGGATTGGATGTCACATGAACTGCCACAGGAGTGGTTCGGTTCCCATATAACAAAGGAGCTTCCCTTCTACTTTGAGAAAACGCAGAAAATCACCTATGTGTGCACTCAGTCTCGGCTTTCCGACAAATACTACAGACATGAAGGGTCCCGGCTTTCCGACAAATACTACAGACATCTCTTTATTCTCACAGGAATCATTGAGCGATAGCGTTGGGTGCAAGGAGCACGGAGAGGTTCCTAAAACCTCAGGGCCATCTTTGAAAGTCTAAACCTGAAAGGTCTACGACGGCGATCTGCATTTACAGCGAATGAGTTTATGTTGCAAGCTAAAAAGGTTAAGCACAGCGGCATCGAACTAGCCGACACGAAAAGAGCGTGTCCATTAACCACAGTCGACAGTATTGTAAATGAACTTCATCTTCGAACATGTGATAGTAGATCACAAAGCGACAGCGCACCTAAAGAGGTGACCCTCGTTGTGTTCTGTTCGCTTCTAGGTTTTTGAATAGAAGAGCAAGTTCGACTTTCAGAACGATGAAAGATCGCAGTTGTCTGATGGTCCTTTCCCTGAAGGGGCAGTGAAAAGAGCTGCAGAAAAGGCTGCTCGAAGCTTCCAGAGCACACAACCTAAGGTAAGAAAGCGTCTGTAATACGCTTGATCTAGCAATTGTTTCCTTATGATATAAATGTCGCCCTAACTATTGCCTTGAAAAGAAACGTTTAACCACCGAAGCCCTCATTTCTGATACCTGATTGTTGATCTTGTCCTTTTTTCAGAGTATAATTCCGTATGTCTACTGATTTACAGCATTGCCCATGAAATATATCTGTTTTATTCCCGTCAGATATTCCAAATGACTATACTTGGCTTACTGTTGAGAGCATGAACAAAGCTTACAATGTGCTACCATTTCTCGACTTCCAATTTTTTATGGATTTATGGCAATCGTAGTTTTTTCTTCAAAAATGACATAGCTTTTAAACTTTGATTAAATGAACACGTCTTCCTTCACCTTTCAAAGCTTTACTGCTTCATCGCGACTGGGAGGTGTGAGTTCCTAGCTGTCGGACTCCACTCCGATATACTGCGGGATGCTCAACGTTCCAGCAACGTGTTCCAAGCTGACAAAGAGTCCGTCGTTTCCATCCGCAATCCCGCTAGGAATAAACGAATTCCAGGAATCAATATCGTTCTGGCATCAAACTAGTCACACAGTGACAAAACTCTCTCTGATCCGCGAGGACGACGATTACATGGGGTGATGACGACATGAAGATGTCCTCAGCTAGGCTGACCTGCGAACTCTAGGAAGCCACATTGGCTAAACCAGTAAACCTTCGGCTTCTCACCGGAGGCTGCCATCTGCGACGTCGGGCTGTGAGACAATTGGTGAGAGTCGACAAAATCTCAGGTTGCACATGACATCATTGGAAAATGAGAAAACGAGCAGGCTACGACATGCCATAGACACTACTTCTTGCTGTTCACCTATAACATTGAGGCAGTCTCTTCAGGAGTTGATCTTTACTCTCTTTTTGAGGTCGCTGACTGCATACGTTTCCATATGATCTCCTTAGAAGCGACGAAAAGCAGGAAGACCGGCATACACCATTTAGACAACGGACCTTTTGTAATTCGTGGAAGGGAATTCTCACTACGAAACGTTGGAGGTGTTGTCTTTGCCTTATATACACCAATTTCACACTAAGTAGCCTGATGCGAAATCTTGCCATCGCGTTCGGCCGACTCTTCTTATTCGGCTTGTGCTTAAGAGAAAGTCGTTACTATCAACTGTTATTCAGCATTTTCGACAGCTGATGAGAGCCTGGACGCGGTCTACAACCAGTTAGAGGAAGCAACGAGAAGTATAAATCGTTACTGGAGACTTCAATCCAGATTGCGAATGGCTAACAAAAATGCTGAACCAATACAGGGCAGAAAAATTCGGAATAAGATAACGAAACGAGGATGGAAGCCGCCCTATTGGACCCCTGTCCTCAGTACATCTCCTCAATGGGAATTCATTTTTCGACAGAAGAGAAAATCGTAGTTGGGTATGGAATTCTCCCAAGGGCACGATTCTTGTGGTAATCGATCATTTTCTCATGAGCAGAAAATGGTGCCTCTTTGACATCTCAGAGGGACCTGGATTCGGTACTGAACCTAGTCAGCGCATTCTTTCTGCGAAGAATTAATTCAACCAGAAGCTGTAAAGAAACTCCTGTCATCGTCTAAGAGAAACGAAATAGGTTGTTTATGATAAGGACATTCTCAATGCAACCCTCTCCTCATATAACTAGTATATAAAGGAAAATTCGAGCGAGATCTACAAACTGCTTGTCGATGGACTTAAAAGTCGTGCTGAACTCGCCTCAGTTCCTCAAATACGAAGTTCAGACCGCATTCCCATTACCACTAATAAGTTGCTAAAAAAGAGAACGACGATAGAGTGTGATCCTATTGAACACACCTATTACGGCTATAATAAGTTTTCTCGGTTTTTGTTTCTTGTAAGGCCTCGAATTCTTTCGCAGGTGAGCGATTGTTTCCGGTGCACGATCCGGGATAAGAGGCTTAAAATACAGAGTGTTGGCCATGGTTCATTGTTTGTGACCAATTCGCGGCTCGTAGACGCCCATGGATGGCCTAACTGAAACTTTCAACAAGTCATCACCACAGTCGCCTGACCTTCTGGATCCAAGAAAGCTATGCTAAATTACAACTAGCTTGATGCTAGGAAGATGGTAATTCATGATTTTGGTTTCCTCTTAGCCGTGATTCCGATGGAAAGTGTAGAGCTCATTCTCAGCTTAAAAATCCTGATAGGTGATATAACGCCCACTGTACAGCCCAGTTCGACACCCCAGAGTCATGTTGAGACTTAGGAACATCGCAAAATCATGTAAAAAAAACATATTGTTTAGTAGTGCTACCAAGCTTAAATGGTTGTCGACTTTTAAAGCATTATGTCTGTTGATTGTACTACATGAGAATTTCGTCTTCTTTATGAATGTTGCATCAGTTCGTTCAGAAAAAATGAGTATTTTTAACTATATTGTTCAAAATGTTCCTCCCAACGGTTTACCGCCTCATCGTGGCTGGCAGGTGTTCCTGGGTGGCGGACTGCGATGTACTGCAGGGGATTCATCCCCTGGTAGGGTCTCCCAAGCTGAGAAAGAGTCCGGCGTTTCCATCAGGAAGCCTAGCTAAGAGTAAACCAATACCAGGATCCACCACCATCCTGTTATCGAAGTGTAAATCTCCCTCTGATCCACAAGGACTGAAATTGCTTGTGGTGATGAAGACCTTGGGGCAGACTTTGGTCAGGCTTACCTCGGGACTCCAGGGAACCACAATGGTTTAACTAGCAAATCTCTGTAAAATGGAGATTATGCTGGGGCCAGCACAACCAGTCAGGACGGACCGTTCAAGTATCAAGTATTCAGAATGTCGTAACTTTCTTCAAACGAAACTTTATTAATCAAAATGAAAACCATTTAACTACACATTTTTGCCAACGAGAAACAAATTTATTTACACCAGTTGCATGAAATTCTGGAGTTCTGGAAGCGACGAATTCGTTTAAGGCATTTTTGCGTTATCGGGGCAGGTGAAGCATTTCTCGCGCAGAAAGTTGTGAAGGTGCTTGAATAAGTGATAGTGGGTAGGCGAGAAGTCTGAAGAATATGACGACTGAGGCAAAGTTTCGTAGCCCAACTAGTTCAGCTTCTGTAGCGCTGGTCCCGCAACACGAGGCTGGGCATTGTCATACAGAAGGATCGGTCCATTCCTGTTGACTAATGCCTGACGTAGTCATTGGAGTTTACGGCGCACTTTGTCGATTTGCTGGCAACACTTCTCTGTCGTAATCATCTCCTCCGGATTCAAAAAGCTGTGATGAATCAGCCTGGCTGCAGACCACCAAACACCGTCATCATAACTTTTTTTGGTGGAATTTCGGCTTTGGGAAGTGCTGTGGAGCCTGATCTTAACCCAACCAATGCGCTGAACGTCGGCGATTGTCGCACAGCTTCCCGTCGTACGTCACAATTCGATCAAGAAAAGGATCGCTTTTGTTGTGCAGAATCAGAGCAGACGGCGCTTCAAAACGGCGATTTTCTTTATTATCATTTAATTCGTCGGGCATCTACTTGTCGAGTTCTTTTGCCTTTGCTGTGCGATTCAAGTGAGTGGAAATTGTTTTTATAACCACAACGTTGCTGAGATATTTGCAAAACTCTGGACCGCAGGTGTCTATGGTGGGGAACGAACGCGCTATTATCCTTTCCGGGGAGTAACGCGTTCACCACCACACCATGCGGGTCCTTTGTTTCGCACGTCTCTCACCCGCATGGTGTGGTGGTGAACGCGTTACTCCCCGGAAAGGATAATAGCGCGTTCGTTCCCCACCATAGACACCTGCGGTCCAGAGTTTTGCAAATATCTCAGCAACGTTGTGGTTGTATTTCGCTTAATAACCTGCCATGAAAATTATAGAAGGCAGAAAACAAAACGTTAAACATTGTGATTTCAACTACAGCCATAGCTTAACTGGGTTCTATGCCGATTTGCGCTCCCCAGATCAACCCCGCTGACGGGTGATTGCTGTGGCAAAAAGATCGATAGAAATAGCTGAGAGACGTGCGAAACAAAGGACCCGCATGGTGTGGTGGTGAACGCGTTACTCCCCGGAAAGGATAATAGCGCGTTCGTTCCCCACCATAGACACCTGCGGTCCAGAGTTTTGCAAATATCTCAGCAACGTTGTGGTTGTATTTCGCTTAATAACCTGCCATGAAAATTATAGAAGGCAGAAAACAAAACATTAAACATTGTTTTTATAGTTTTCAGGATCGACTTTCTCTTAACCTCGGCATTGGAATATGAATGCGTCGTTTTCTTCAGCAATCGCGAAGTTTTTAAACAGCATACATTTACTTCCATAGAAAAACACAATACAATACAACGCTAGCTGACGTTTCGGCAGTATCGCCTTCTTCAGAGCTTAGAAGGGTATACTGATATACAATCTACTAGGCCAAACGCTTCCATAACACAAAAAGACGAAAACTCTTTGGTAATTACATGATCAACAACTTCTCGAAAAAACCCACCGCTTTTTCGTGACTTCCAATGAGGAAGTTTAGAACAGCTGATTATAGTCGCATGTGGTTATACGGATACACAAAGGTCTTCCTGTTTCGCCAATATATTCATCTTCGCAATTATTACAAGAGATCAGGTATATCGTACCTGAACTCATGCAATCACCGTCCCTGCCGTAAGGACAAATTACGCAATTTGTTGTGTCACACAGACGGTCATATAGGCAGTTGCGAACTAATTGGCGACGTAGAGTAGCCGGTGGTATTTCAACTGTTGAAGAAAAGAAAACTTTACGAAAATTCATCTTTGACATTTAAAATTACAAAGCTCAAAATTTGAAAAAAAATTTAATTCTTGACAAAATATAAAGACTTCATTAGAAAGAACCCAAAATCAACTTCCTAATGACGTATAGTATTGCAAGGTATAAAGAGTATTTTATTGGTAAAAAATGCATTAAAACAGTAAAAATTTTAAAAAGTTCGTCTATTTCTGAATAATTTGATAGAATACTGGTCGAGACGATTCTCTTTGCAATCTTGGGGATACCCAACTTAGAGCATTCCCACGTGAACTGGTGTAATGAGTCTAGATAAACTGGATAGACTGCATCACAATCACTGTGTCACTTCTTCTCTCCTGCACTGTCATGATGAGGAGGTTTATAGAACGTTCCTCGTTGCGACTAATCTTGCTGACGTCCGTTACACAACGTGTTGTTATCAGAAGCGCTTGGTTAAATTCGTTATACGATTAACATCTCAGTTGATTTGTTAAATCACTTCAAAGGACGTTGTAGAGTATTGATTAGTGGTGAAGTCCACTAAGAAGAAAGATTCTGGTTTGACCCCTTTCTGAACGCTCTCATCCACGTGGAAGCCTTAGCTTGGCCATCTCCATGATTGCAACGAGAATCTGCTCGGGAAGCATTCTACGGCATTCATGAAGAAGAAGAGATCCCCCATGCAGCAGCCGAAACAACTAATGTCCATTTCAGATTCCATTTAGGGAAAGCTTTAACAAAGTGCATGACACACGCGCTCCAACTACATGCCTTAAAAACTACACATTTTCGGAAAATTATCATGGATCTCGTTTTCTCAAGTAGTCTTTGGTGAAAAGATTGAAATTCCTAGACTTTTCTTTCTATTGCGTTAAGCTTCTTTTATTAAACTCATCGTACACAGCGTTATACTGAAGTTCAAATATGTGTGCATTGAATGGGTGGACGTTAACTAACACATAAAGTGATTACTACAATAATTTTCCCCATTTTTTGCTGAGCAGGGGATGTAGCGCACTTGTTACAGCTGCCCTGCATTAGTACACACGTACTCGGTGGTTCGTCCCAACGCTCTGGGGATACCAAATCTTCCAACTTTCCGGAATCTGCATAGTGGTATTACGTTTTCATGCGAGGACAGGAGTACCGACTTGAAGCATCGTTAGGCTACCACAAGTCCCTGTATAGGTCAGATATGCATTCAAACTAATGATTCTTAGTAAGTTGAACTAGCCTTCACAGGAATATCTCCATTCTAGGCAAGTTATTCCGGTATTCTCTTCATCTGAGTATTTTTTCAATAAATAAGATCGTCAGTGTAAGCTGGAGTTTTTTATATTTAATAAAAATCTGTTCGAAACCTAGTCTTATTTGTGAAGTAATTATGACCGTATATTTTGTTCGTATTTTTTGAGCAAACGCGAGGTGTTATTGTTCTTTGTTCACGATTAAGCTGACGTTTCGGCGAATTTCGCCTTCTTCAGAGCCTGGAAAGGTCAAGTTGATAGCAACTCACTCGGCCAAACGCCTCCATAACCAAGCAAAGAAACTCCAAACCAAGATTTCAATCACTTTGAACACAGCTTTGCACACTCACCGCTTTCTATGAGGTCTCCACTAAGTATGTCACGTAGAGACCAACCGCACAGAAATCACGTGGAAGTATAATGTGCCCCTCACATCAGAAAAGCAGTTTCATATACTGCCCTATATCACGCGTGATAATGAGGCATTCTTTCCTGCGGTTCATTTTCGGATTTCTGGAATTAATCCAGAGTGCCTCGAGGGTTTTTCGCGCCTGTGTTCTCGATTCACGTGCGAGGATCGTGACACATACTTCGAAGTCGTCCCCGTTATGTCTCTGGGTCCTATGCGTGCCTAGCGGGGTATTTGGTCTATGTTTGCCCGCTAGGTGTTCTTTTAAGCGGACACAGAGGGGTCTACCCGTTTCGCCAATGTATTCGTCACCACACCTCTTACAGGAGATCAGATAAACTATACCCGAGCTCATGCAATCACCGTCTCTACCACTGGGGCAAATTATGCAATTTTGAGTTGCACATAGACGGTCATATAGGCGGTTACGAACTAGCTGGCGCTTAAGATTACTCGGTGGTATTTCAACTACGCTCACCGAGTTCTCTAAGCCCGCCCTTCTTAAGCAGCGTTTTATAGCTGTACTTATATCATTTGAGATGAAGGGTAGGATAAACGGGACCCTTCTATCGCTAGAGTTGTCGTTTGGAGGCCTACGATTTCCTCTACACCTATCCTGAGCTACAGTTTCGTAGCCATTAGAAACGGCTATTTGCCGTGCCAAGTTCCGGGACTCCTCTCTCTGCTCTCTTCCCGTGCACACGTTGGTTGCTGTTCGAAACATGTTTCTTATAAGCGCCCTTTTCGTGTGAGAGGGGTGAGAGGAGAGGTAATGAACCAAGATATTTTTACTACTTGGCTTTCGGTACCACTTTGTAATGTAGCCATTTTCTGATAGGTGAATTTGCACGTTCAAAAATGGAAGCCATTTTTCTTTCGGCTTTTCTCGGGTGAACTTGATATACTCTGACTGCGCGTTTAACAATTCGAAGCATTTGTCCATTTCCTCTTGTGTTGAGCAAAGGACAAAGCAGTCGTCTACATACCTACAGTAGAGTAGCGGCCCGAGATCAGTCACCGGTGCTTCCACCTTAGACATAAATGCAATGGCAAGGCTTGGACTTCCATGGACTTCCATGGACTTCCGCTATGACCGTATATGTCGGGAAGGGTGCATGTAGCGCAGTGGTCGGAGATGCTCTGCAATATACACATGCGATCGAACCCCGAGCCCAAGCCTCACCAAGACTTCCATCGCTCCGGAGTCGGCGAATTGGTACCAGACTTGTCTAGGCGGATGGCAGCACTGGCTTGATACATCTGTAGGTCACTGCTAGTCATTGTAAAGGCCAGATATGCATTCAATCACCTTCAAACGATGCTTTATCAAGTTTAATGGATGACGCATCCTTCAAAGATTGATCAACGCCGAGAGCTTCATCCTTTTTTATGCGACGAAATAAAACTTTGGTAAAGTGTGTCACAGTCAATATTATCTCGCAGAGCGCCAATACTATAGTACAACATATTCATTGAAATTACCATTAGTGAACAAGTGAAATAGTTGTTTTTTTTACGCAAAGGACTTTATTATGAGCACAGCCACAATGGCTCTGATGTATGCGAGAATTTATTTCGCCTATTCTTCAATTTTGCAATATTAATATAATTTTTGAAAAATTTCAAGGCATACGGGAAGCCAATCCACGAATTTCCCTCATCTGAAAGGTCTCGATCCAGTTATTCGCAATACTAGTTGGCCCCTCCCTTGTACTAGATAGCGGATTCAATGGAAATCAAAAGGGACCATGTTCTTGTCTAGCAAGGCAGCTGGATTAATCGAATAAGTTTCCTGTCTCACTTACGCCTTCAGCAAATATGTAATCACATTCAAGCAAACTTACGTGAGAGTTCATAATAGAATTTGTAGTTTTCGCAAATCCTAGAAAAAATACCAGAAAAGTAGGCAACTCGCATCTATAGTTCTCAGATAATCGCCAATTTCACTAGACAAGCTAAAAGAATATTTGAATATTTTTTCTGTGTCCCGAAATGTTTTCAGGAATACTCATGCATTTATTTATCAAGGAAATTATGGTGATAATGAATGAACTGTTTAAACGAAGTCGGCACTTTCAGCACTGTTGAGCGAAACATTTCGGATGTTACATTGTTTGGAAAGTAGTCCAAAATCCGTTTTAGTGCATTTTTCGCAAATTACATTTGCCTTGTGGGCAATATTTAAAATTAAGTTTCTGAAGACATGATGAAATAACGTTGTTTGTCCCAATGTTTCAGTGCGGGCAAAGTTTCACAGAATAAGAGCAAAAAGTTGCGAAAGAACACTAGCCAATTCTTGGTGCTCCATAGTAGCCTGGATGAGATCCAAACATGATTCAATCGTAAAACTTCCTTCCCCACTTCTTTCAAAATAACTAACTTGACAAGATACAACTCATATCATCATTTATTGCCAGGTTTTCGCCAGTTTTAGAAGCAAATTGGAGACTCTTTTTCGGAAAACTTCTCATACTATGCAGAGAGCACAAACAAAGTTTTTGAGTGTGTTTCACGTGGAACATCTCTAGGCACCCCCATTTCTAAGCCAATGAAGAAAAACGGGAAATTTTTGTCGGAGTTAGCCTTCTATTTCTCCGTATTTCTAACTTTATATTCCGCAGTGGTACACCACCGAGGTGACAGCATCAGTACACTGATCTCATTCTTCACAATGACCTCGTTAGAAATCTTCTATGGCGAGAAGAATTTTCACCAGATGCGCTTTTAGCTTTTTTTAAAACGTTAAACAATTTGTATCTGTGCAGTGAATTTTAGGTTAATTGTATTTCGAAGTTACAAAGCTGAGTCACGTGGGAAAATCAAGCTTCGCATATATTATCTATACCACCTGCATATCGTTTACAGGTAGGAATTTAGTGCAGCCAACAAATAAACCTATCCTACTAAGTTAACTTGTTCATTTTTTCACTATTTAATGGACAAATGATAAATAATAGAAGCGTTTTCAGCACCAAATCTACGGGTGTGCTACCATTTCTTCACCGAAATTAGGTAGTAAACTTCAGTACAGTGACTGGTTGTAGGGAACAGATCGTCATTTGGTCTGTTGCTTGTCATGGTATTGTTTCCAGTGCATGTCTTGCTGTTGGTGTTTTCATGAGTATTTCACTTAGAAATCTCTTTTCTCCAAATCTATGTATTGACCTTGAAGCCAATAAGCATGCTGTGTAGGTCTTAAGTATTTAGTACAGCAAAATAGCATATCAAGTAGAAAAGTATAACCAAATGTAACCTCGTTGTGTTACGAATGTAAGGACAACACATGTTATGATTAAAAACATCAACAAGGGACTTTCAGATGTTACAGTAGGAAACAACATTAGATTTACCATTTTTCAAAACAGCGTTAGCACGTCTGGTTATCGACATCAATGTATCGACATTACTATCCCATCTTAGCGCAAGCATCAGCATTTTTGCTCTTCCAATGAACTTGATAATTTGGTACCACCTTAGATGCACTCACGACATTTGAAGAACAATTCTTTCTACTTCTGTTCAGTAAACACGAGGTGTTATTTTATTTCTTTATTTACGTACAAGCTGACGTCTCGGCGGATTTCGCCTTCGTCAGAGCTTGGAAGGGTCAAGTTGGCTGTAGTCTACCTAGCCAAACACCTCCATAACCGAACAGAGAAAATGCTAAACCAAAATTTCAATCACATTGAACACAGAGTCTTTGCACACTTACCGCTTTCTATGAGTCTTCCGCTAAATATGTCACGTGGAGACCAACGTGGAATTATTCAATCAACGCCGAGGTTAATAGAAAGTCGGACGTGGGAGTTATTTGAAGAACATTTCCTCTTTTTGGTAGCAATGCTCAGAGGAGAGGTCTTACTTTGGTGAGGAGAGTAAGGTAAAACAACTCTTGCATACCAATTGTTTGTCCACCACCGGTCTCCTTTGGCTGAGCAATTTGTTTATCACTTGATAGCAACATTCTCTGCATGACTGCTATTCAACCTTCACCATTTCATGCATATATTGGCATGTTTGATACAGCCTAACTTGGTACATATCTCAAAGATCACAGCATTGCATCTACGTTATCAACATTTAGTACGTAACCAAGGCTTTAAAAATTGTTCTTGCTGACACCGCTTCATTTACGGTGTAGTCAACTACTTTCTTATCTGAGACCATCACATCGCAAAGGTTAATCAAAAAGAGTTCTCCAATAGGACACTAATTAAACGTTTGTATTCATACCATACTTTTTTCTTACCTCTTTTGTTACCAATTTCTACACATAGTGTGAACCAGATTTCCCTTTCCTCCATCAAATACAACTTCGTATTCCATCTCGCCCTCATTATGGTTAATGAGCAGAACGCGGTGCTGCAGTGGAACCACATCCATGTACTTCGTTACTATTGATCAATGGTTGGTTAAAGCTTCTGCATAACTCTCTATGCATAGTGATAAATTCACACCATTATTTATTGTAGACTTGTTGAAAACACAGAAACTCCTGTGATGTAAGGAAGGAGATTGAGGAGCATGGTCTAGTTGATGCTGTCAGGCGGACGTTTTTGGTGGACTCTCTACAATGTGAACTTCGATCTTCGGTAATTTATGTATTCATGCACAATACAGGAACAAAATCCCATCGATAAATGTGGAGACAGTACAGAGAAATGGAGAATGGATTGTCTAATACTTTGACGGCGACGGATAAGGAGAACGTTGCAGTGAAATGAATGAGGAAACACGTCAAGGAACAAAACGCGCACACAGAGATTATGATCAATGCGCAATATTTCGAACTGACAGATCTCGAATATCCTGAATTAGTTGGTCAGGGAATTACTAAGTTCATAGAAAAGTAGAGAGTGGAAACTTATTTCTGTTGCATAAAGAATCATCCATATGAAACAGCGTAGTCTCTGTAATATAATATCTCTCCATACTGAACTAGACGAGGTATGTTTGTTGGAAACAAGCCCAAACCTTCCCATGGAGCTCCAACTTACATCACTACAGGTATTTGGTCAATTATATGTGGAACATGCAATTTGCATCTATGGATGCACAGCCAAACGCAGCAGAAACGAAGCGACTGACTGTGGACCGTGTTCAATTCTCATCTGTCATATGTAAACGTGTCATGTAGGTTTGCGACTAGCCTACCACATATTTTGTCAGTCTCACTTTTCCACTATGATAGCAGTGGAGTTCACGTTTTGTTGTATTATGTCAGATGTGTTGTTGTTGTTGTTGTTGTTTCCCACAATATCACGTTTAGAAAAAAGGATTGCCGAGGAAATAAAAACCTTGACCGTAAAGTTTATTGAACTTCTCCATGAACACTTTTCTCAGAGAAAATTCACTCGGGATAACATCGCAATCACGACAAAAATGTCCGCTATCTCTATTAAGCATTTTAATTCTAAGCAATGCTTTAAAAGCTGCAGTTTTAAAAGGTCCTAGGTGAAAAGTACTATTTTGGTTCTCACTTCTAGTTCCAACGTTAAGAGGTACTGCTCCCCACGACATGTTCACTTTAAAACACTTCTCTGGCCAACATCGCTCCAGATCCTGATTCTGGCCGATGGTCTTCAAGTTAGCCTATTGAGGCGGTCCCTCAGTTTAGGAAATTTGCTAAAGTTCCTATGAATTCCGGTCAAGTTTTCACTGCTCAACACCAACGCTGTGGGGCGGGATCTCCGCTATTCCGTTGCCCTCACACATTTCGGCAGTTATGCACCAGGCAATCGCGCTTCGCAATCTGCTTCTAGTATTTCTCACTTTCATTTCTGGTACGTTATCATTCTCCATAGTAATATAAGTGATTCTCTCCACAAGAAATCCTGAAGAAAAACGTTTAAAAAACGACGAGAACAACGTAGGAACTATGACAGAACATAAATAAATCAGTTGATTTACTTAACTCTAACAAACTGTAAAAATTACAGTCCTCTCTCTCAGGAGCAAGAACTCACAGGCTATTCACACTCGGCAATTCAACCTGCTCCAAAAAAATCTACATCTTTCTATTTGCTACCTAATTGTATTTTTAGCACCTCAAACATTTCGTTGACATCTGCAAATGAAGAAACGAGAATTCCACCACTAACATAGAACTTCAGATATTAACATGCAGGATAATAAAAAGTGCCCAACAGATTACTAATTATTTCCTTCTATCGATACAATGGCATGTATTAGTATAGCATCCATCTCAATGACAAGAGTTCTACAATGCGATGAGTTCTACATTTGTTAAAAATCCGAGTTGCATGTTTGTCTTCCTCATTCGTCGAAAGGAAGCATCAATGCCGCTTTAAGAAAATGATTGTTGAATTCTTTATAGTAATCTGTACATATCAGACCGAAATTTATGGAGTTCTGCGAAGGATATGAACGTAGGAGCGCTCGTAAAATTTTTTAATAGTCCCTTACTGCTACTATGCTTAAACTTAAGGCGAGCCACTTTTCTCTACTATATCGCAGCCTATGATATGGACGTTAGTGACCTCAGAAAGACACTAAACGACGTAACACACGTGGACCAATACGAAATTATGGCTTTGTGGTATCCTATTTAATTACAATAAGTTGGGAAATTCGATTAGAAAATGTAACCATTTTGTGAAAACACCAAGAATAAAGCATGTTTTAGCTCGAGCTTTTGGTTGGGCACAAAAATTTGTCACGTGTGTAGAGCTTTGATAAAAATCCTGGAGAAGTAATGAAAGCAGCCTTCTTGGAGAGTTTCTACTTATCACTATGCTACACATATTTTCTCAAAAACAGCGACAAATCCTACCAAAACTGGAGAAAAAGTCGTATGATTCGTCTAGAGATTTCACAAACATAGTCGCTTTACAGAGTACTAATTGTATGCTGGGAATAGCTTTCAGACGGCTAAATTCAAAATAAGAATTCATGAAAATTGAAAAAATTCAAAAATTCAAAATTTCATTGAATTCACATTCAATGAAACTCCGTCAATAATTCCTAAATCTCACGCACTCTACCTGCCACAATAAGTGGTCGTCATTGCACTTAAGGCGGTTGAAGTCCAGCTTAATTGTAAATCATTCTTGCCTCGTAAACTCCGCACTGTTCGGTGGGAAAAGTGTATAAGTTATGAAACTCTTACTATATTTCCGATTTATCGATCATACTGGATTGTTACAGAAGCCAGACCTTTAATAAAATGCGTGTAATGGCGACATGATTCGCACGAAAATAAGACCTGTCGAGTTACTTTTACGTATTTTGGAATATATAAGCAAAATAAATATAAAAAATAAATGCAAATATCAAATATATATATTATATACTGGTGCAGTGGTCGGAGACGCCCTTCGACACACACACACACACACGGGATCGATCCCCGCGGTCGTGGCTCACCAAGCCTTCCATCCCTCCGGGGTTAGAAAATTGGTACCAGACTTGTCTGGCAGGATAGCAGCATTGGCTCGATAGATACATCGGTAGGCCACCGTAAGTCATTCTAAAGGCCAGGTATGCATTCACCTCCGAACGATGCTTAATGACTCAGGGATTGATCAACCCCAAGAGCTTTGTTCTTTTTACTTTATCCTTTATTCTGGAATAACAGCATGAACATTACTTTCACATAATTTCCATGAAAGTGAGGCTGTCACCACTTATGTATTTAGTGTTAGCGCATACGTCATTGGAGGATGCAAACCAAGATATCGACTTCGTCTACACGGATCCCTGGCAAGATATTGTAAGCGTTTACTGTATTAGTTTATTCACTGAATGCGTTCTTCCAACTGTTATGTTGAATTGGGCATTTGCTTGACCCGGAATTTGTTTCGGTTATGTCTAGTTCTTAGATCATCGACCTAATACGTTTAGAACGTTCCTGTTCTAAACGGCTGAATGTCGAGCAGCCTTCTATGGAGCTCTAGAAAGAAGCAATTCACCGTTAAAATTTTGTGATGAAGTATTCAAGTTAAACAACCATATCAGTAGCAATAACAGGACTCCAAAACAGCAATTTCCTGCCAATCTTAACTTTTGCAAAAGCACTTTCAAATTAAGAATGATTTCTTGGAAGAAAAAAAAACTAGAAAATTACAAACGGTGGATGCAAAGCGTCCTATGCAAATACGATATGATTATGTTTAAGCCTAGCTTCCAAAGACCATACCAGAAACGATGGGCGAACCAAGTGCGATTTGGCAAGCGGGCGAACAATTGGGCATCATCGGTGCGATTCGGACGATAAGTTCCAAAGCACATTGCTTTTCACTACCAACAGCTGATCATTCATGTATAGTAACATTACATGTTCCATACAACAAATCTATTCTTGCTCCGATATCTTCTAGGTATTCACTTTTCTCTCTCCCAAGTCTCACAATCACCTATATCCAATGTTTCAATTGTTTGCCAACGGAATAAACCACTCTGCAGTATATGCAGCACAACATAATTTAATATTATGCGAAATTGTGCTAACGGTTCTACACTTGTATGGATTTATGGCTAGCATCAGGTGAAACGAATCTTCGATTCGGAATCAGAACACGCTTTCAAGTGTTGAACTCCAACATATCCGCTCAAATTGAAGCTGACGATAAGGATGCATAGTTCTGATGAAAAACATAATAATAGTTCCTCTCAGTAGTAAGATGTGGGGTGATAATGGCACATATGTTAGCACATGAACTTAGTTTACAGAGTTGCCATAAGAAAGAACGATCACATGAAATACCAGACCAGCGTATATTTCATCCTTTTCGAGATAACATAACAGAAGAAAACTGTATATGATCATTGAGGACGTAAACACAATAACGTCAAAGGAAAGAGTGACCCGATGAGAAGCTTTGGTACTGACCGCCAAAGGAACATTATTAAAGTGAGCACAATGCAACGGCAACATTCATCACCACAAAAAAAAACTTATTGTGCAAATAAAATTATGAGTGTCGTAGTAGCACCAGTATTAGAAAGGCTGGAAAGTATTCGGTGAATATGAGAAAAACTTTGAAATGATGAACACAACCAGAAGATGGCAAGATATCAGACATTGAGGAGGTTAACAAAATACTTCTCGATATTGAACATGACCATACTCGGAAGAAACATGAATGTAAACGGCCAATTGCTACCACTTGGTTTAAAGTGAATTCTAAGGAAATAAGCATCAAAATTAGCGACTGATGAGCTGCAGTATTTGACGGAAAGTAACTTCGAACTGTGGAATTATATGTGATTCAGCTAAATCGGGATTAGTTGATGTATCCGATGCGCAATTCCTCAACTGACGCACGAAGACTTCAAGCCGATTCAACAGTTCACTAAAAAATAATATCAGGTTAAGAAGACGAACGCTAGGTCAGGAAATAGACTAACCGATATCTAAATTTGCTATGCGGTGTAATCTGCTCAGCATATATGGCACACGTAGAGTGGAACTGTTGCATAACATCACTCAAACGTATCAACATTGCTAGGCGGGAATCACATCGAGACGATTGAGTAATGCGCCCCACTCTATCATTGCGCAAATCTTGCAAACAAACTTCTAGTGTCCGATAGAGAGAAAGTAGTGCTTCCTAAATGCTATGAAATTCACAGAAGAAATCATAATAAAAGAGATTTGCAGAACTATTGCACTTTTATCCCGAGTTATGCACTAACCTTACTGACGCTGTGTTGATCACAGTTTGATGCCGACGGAGCAACTAGTTCATCAGTAGTGTTTGAAACCGATTCATTTGGATTCGGTTTCGACTCCAAAAGCGAGAATCGTTTGTTGGTACCACTAGTTGCTAAGCCTGCGCGGACTGCCACACCACCTTAATTACTGACATAAGACGTATCACTAATTCTCAAAACGGGACAGCTTTATTTCTCACTAAAAGTAACCAAACAAAAATGGAGGTTCCAAAAGTAGAATGAGCTTATGGCTCTAAATAAAACAACACAACATTAAACCAACATAATTAATCATTATGATTCATTGTGTCCAATGATTTACTAACTAATGGATGCTGAAAGTTGCACAAAATGTGCCCAAGGTACTTCTTAACCTCCAAATGGAACAAGCACCACCAGACTATCGAAATTTAGAAAAATTGTCTAAAAGAGACCTCTATTAAAGTTCTATCGATATGTGCTAGAAAAAAAATATAAGCATGACTCAAACAGTGTGAAGAAAGAAGAGGAATGTGTCATATTTTGACGAGGTCGCTAGCATCTACCGATCACCATTAATCAACTTGCGAAAACACATAGCTTAGATTACGTGTATACGCATAATGAAGGCCGAATTGATATGCGCCAGTGAATAATCTTCCGCTCCATCCGGATTACAACCACATCCCACGTCCAATTAATTAACGTTGAGGCCGACAGACGTTATTTATGTACGAACAGAAAGTATGGTTAACTTTAACCAAACCCGTAGCACAGTTGTCGCATGACGTACACCTATACATTAGAAAAATAAGTAGACATACAATGATATGTCACTACGTACTTTTCGTAGGGAGAGCCGCTAGTTTCTCAAATTTCGTAGTAATATCCCTCAGAGACTGAGCTCGAACCATACCCGAGTCACGTTCTTCGTTGGCAAAAGAGATGTGGTCGTTAGAAGTTAGTTCCCAGATCTGCAAGAAACCCCTTAGCAAACAAAGTAACAAATGTACATTTAGCTATACCTAGAACGAATAAAAATGAACATTAGAGCTATGAATGGCTAAAAGTACACTTTTAAATAACCTTTGGTCTCTGAAGAGTACTAAATGCACGAGGTCCATCGGACTCTAATCCTCTACTATCTACGTGTTTCATATTCACAGCTAACGTAGAAGCAGATGAATCTGAATCGTCAGAAGATCCTTGAACGGAAAATGGACGATGGTGCTGCAGAGGAGCCACCTTAAAGAAGTTGATGTTAGCGACAGAACGATCTCCTACAATCACTACATCCGGAAATGCATTACGTTGAACTAGATTCGCACTAATAGTTTCATAAATCAGGATTCGGAAAAATGTTCAAAACTGGAACTTATCTAGTACACTTCTTAAGCATACAACGAAATTATTTCTCTCACATTTAACTTACCTTTTGCGTAATAAGTTGTCGAACTCGGGCTACTTCTGGAACTGAGGCCGACACTGGTGAAGCGGCCTCACCAGCTACTGTTACTTTTTCATCTGGTTTGCTAACATGGCGTAGCGTCCGGATCCTTGCCTTCAACTCACCCTCTGCCAACTCGTCAGGTTTGCCATCATGCTTAATTTAAGTGTTGGTAGTCAATCCTCTGTATTTCACTAGCACAAAAAAAGGATCACAAAAGGAATACGACCATGAAAAGAATGTTTTTGATAAAATAGGCTCTTATTTTTTGGAGAGTACACGTGAGCAATTTATGGAGCAACCCGGTTTGTAAACCCCATTTAATAACGATTTGCAATAAGAGGACAGTTTACAGATAACATAAGGTTGAAAATGCAGCTAAACTTCAAAACCCACGGCACCAGAAGACAGTAGTGTGGGCTCGATCGAAGGACAACAGTATTGAAAAAGGCAAGAAACACCTATTAACTTGCCTTTTCCCCTACAGATTTGACTGCTGCTGGTGGCACTATAAAAGAACCAGAGCGAGTAGGAGGATCGGGAGTCGGTCGGCTAACCACTTTACGCAAATTATGTGAAATCGGCCGATCAATCTGACTACTAGACGAAGCATTTTCTGTAGAAATTGGGAAAACCGAAGACGTCTTTTTTAGACGAGATTTCAGCTGCACGAGAACCTATAACAAAAACAAGAAAATAATGGATACTTTCATAAAAGAGGACTGACAACAAACCGGGCAGCTTCCATCAACTGAATTTGGAACAGAGAGCTCATCAAGAGAGTCGTCAGAAAGAGCATTGTTCATAGCCGCTTCAGTGTCTCCGACGCCTGATGAGTCTAGAAAACAAGAAAATTTAATTACACTCAGAATAAATAAAACCATGTTCTCACCAGGTCTATCTCTTTTCATTGACTCTAGATAAGCGTCTATGCGGTCATTTTTTGGCAAGGTGCCGAAGCGACTGATAACCTTACGAAGATTCTTTTCTGCGAGTGGTGATATCAACACTTCGTCTGAACATAAGTGCTTGATAAATTTCACAGAAAATTTTCAAACGAACGACAACCATTCGCTGATCCCTTATCAACAAATTGCGTTGCATTGCTAAGCGCTGTCTTGAGTAACTTCGGCTTAGAAGATTGCGGTGGAGTAGGAAGCGGAAGATGACGTGGTACATGTCGAACTTGATCCGAGGTAGAATCACGAAATGATGAGAACTGAAAGAACATCGCTAGAAAAACAATTTCACAACTATATGCGAAAATCTTAACCCTTCGTTTTTTCTTTTCAATGGCAGGGTATGTTGCGAAATATAACTCGTATATAATGCTGAGATATTTGCAAAACTCCGGACCGCAGGTGTGTGCGGTGGGGAACGAACGCGCTATTGTCTTTTCCGGGGAGTAGCGCACTTCACCACCACACCATCCGGGTCCTTCGTTTTGCCTGTCTCTCAGCTAGTTCTATTCATCTTTTGTCATCAGCAATCACCCGTCAACGGGATTGATCTGGCGAGCCCAAATCGGCATTGAACCCAGTTAAGCTGAGGCTTAGTTATAATCGCAATCTTAACCCTTTTATTTCTTTTTTTATTTATTTCAATATTTCGCAACATACCCTGCCATTGAAAAGAAAAAGGCAGTAAATAGAAGGGTTAAGATTGCGATTATAACTAAGCCTCAGCTTAACTGGGCTCAATACCGACTTGGGCTCACCAGATCAATCCCGTTGACGGGTGATTGCTGATGGCAAAAGATCAATAGAACTAGCTGAGAGACAGGCAAAACGAAGGACCCGGATGGTGCGGTGGTGAACGCGTTACTCCCCGGAAAGGACAATAGCGCGCGTTCGTTCCCCACCGCATACACCAGCGGTCCGGAGTTTTGCAAATATCTCAGCATTATATACGAGTTATATACGCGGAAAGTTATATATGGATACATTGGGAAGCACGTTATATTCAAAAATAGAACAAAAATTCAAAGTTGGTTTACCGTAGGCTGAGTTAACTCCTGCTGTGAGGTTTCATGATGCGGCAAGCGTACAGAAGGAGGTGGAAACAATTCAGAATTTCTCTGTAAACTTCCCGGGCCATTAAAAGAACGTCGGTTGTTGGAATCTTCAAATCGTGCTTGTTTAGTTAAAACAACATCACTACGACGCGAACGTCGCTGAGAGGTAAGACGAGATTTTTCAAGCTGACGATCGACCTGAAATCGTCGTATTAAGTCAATAAAGTCGAAAATAAATCAAATTGGTGCTCAAAAATCTGTAGTAACCTCCTCATCAATACTCGAATGTGGAAATAACGATTCAAGGCTAGCATGAATGTCTCGAAATCTGGGCCGATCGCTAGGAGACCAAATCCAACTGAAAATAATATGGCCAAAATAAACAATACGCGAATATTAAGTTCCTTATGACCCAAAGCACTCACCATTGCAGCATAAGGCGGTACACAGTAGGAGGACAACCAGGTGGCGAATCCATGCGAAAACCCTTCTCTAGTAACGAGTATACATTGGACAATTCAACCCCAGGATATGGTGCCATTCCATACGTTGCGATTTCCCATAGTAAAACACCAAATGCCCACACCTGCGCAAATTCCTTTACAGTTAACACTTATCAACGTTACAAATTCACCAATTTACGATTGAAAGCGAACCCACAAAAAAGTTACTCAAGACTCACATCACTCTTCGTACTAAATGTATTGAAAGCTAATCCTTCGGGGGCTGTCCATTTAATTGGAAACTTAGCACCAGCATGCGCCGTGTATGTGTCTTCTCTCATGAAACGAGCTAAACCAAAATCAGCCACTTTGACTATGTTTTCGCTACCAACAAGGCAATTCCTTGCAGCAAGATCCCTGAAAGAATTACGTCGTTTATTATACTGCTACACAAATGAATTCGTTAATGAACACATTATAATTCGCCTGTGAATAAAATTCCTAGACTCCAAATATGCCATAGCGGATGCAATTTGAGTTGCCATATACATCAACACCGTCGGCGGAAGCTTTGAACGGTCCGATTTTCTATAAACACTTCTATCAACACAATTAATACTATCCCAACGGTTTACTGCCACATCGTAGCTGGGAGCTATTCTTGGGTGTCGGGTTGCGATGTACAGTGGTGGGATATATCTACCCAGCATGGTCTCCCAAAACAAGAAGGAATCCAGTGTTTCCACCACGAAGTCCCGTTAAGAGTAAACCAATACCAGAATACACCACCGTACTGGTATCAAACTAGTCGCATGGTGGCAAATTTACCTCTGAACCACAAGGGTGGCGACTGCCTGTGGTGGTGATGACGTGAGGCAGACTTTAGCTTTGCTGTCCTCGGGACTCCATGGAACCACAATGGCTAAACCAGGAAACCTCCGAAGGATGGAGAGTATGCTGGAGCCCGCACAACCAGTGAAGATGGATAATCCAGGTATCCAAATAAGTATAAATTAATACTACTAAAGAAAGGACAAAACAAACCTTAGATATTCGAGTAGGTTACCGTTCGACATGTATTCCGTAATAATATAAAATGGAGCCTCCCGTGTACATACTCCTAGTAACTGCACAAGATTCTTGTGATGAAGGTCTTTCATTATAGCAGCCTCGGCTAAAAAGTCGTGCAACGCCATTGCATCCTCCTGTGAAAAAAGCAGAGATGGTCGAAAGGCGATAAACAAATAGCAGATACACAAATTCGAAGTGATAGATACCTTAAGTGTTTTTACAGCAACCGTTCTCTCATGGCGTTTCCAATATCCTTCATATACGTCACCATACTGACCGCCACCTGTAATTTTTTTTCTCAGAATTACAAACTGATTTTCAAGCGCGCTCAATTCAAATGGCACAACGTAACTAGTAGAACACAGAATAAACCACTTTTGAGGTAATAAAAAACATCTCGGTATTGCTCAAACTCTGAGGGTTCCGCCATCCATTCGATTTCACTAAGCATCGTTTGGAGGTGACTAAAAGTATATCAGACCTTTACGATAACTCACAGTGGCCGACCGATGCAACAGGCCAGTGCTGCTGTCCTCCTAGACAAGTTTGGTACTAATTTGCCGACCCCGTAGGGATGTAAAGTATGTGGGCCTGGGACGCCGGGATCGATCTCATGTGTACTGCAGAAAATCTCCGACCACTGCGCCACATGCGCCCTTTTTAGGTAATAAGAGATTAAATTGCTAACATGCGCTACATAGTAGAAAACAGCTAACATACGCTACATGATAAAGAATTAACTTAAATAAGTAGCACCTTCAAAAGTATACACGAAGGTAGTAATAAATCACCTTGAACAGCGGGACTTTTACAGCATCGCCAACTACAAATTAACAGTAGATGATTTCGATACATATTTTTCTTTCCTTATGTAATTTTCTTCCTTACTCTATCCTGTTTTTTGAATTGGAGTTCACCTGCCAATCTGTCACACATAGTACGATTAATACAAAAAAATAGGAGCCTTCAATGGGTCCTAATTTCATGTCACCACACTAAAATATGCAGTACATACCCATTTTGCTCAAAAAGGCTATCAAAAGAATGTTCACAAGCGCTGATGGTTGTTGCATATTATTCGTCATAAAATATCTTGCGCTTGCACCTCAGTTAGCCTTTTACATCAAGGAGTATGATGCACCATCCCTAATTCTGGATCGTTGACGTTGTCCAAAATTCCAAATCACTTACTAATTTATTTCACTTAAGCCACACTAGACCCTCCGTGGATACTCTGTCGATGGCATATTTTACAACTCTCACGATATTTTTACACTTTTATGTAGCTCACATTTTAAGGATGAAGTGTTAGATCGAAGAAGTGGATGACAACCTGGATGTTCTTTGTCAACTTCACTATATTCCGTATATTCTTGTAAACTCAGCCAGCGAGCCACTTCTATTGGTTAAACTCAGAATCTGAGCAGTTCATCATGTCGGTATTCCGAATCAACTATTATACACTAAATTATTAACAACCTCAAGTGAGCATATCAATAAATAAACACAACGCTCATCCAAGCCAAGGTTAAATGAGAGTCGATATTAAACATATTACTTTGTAACATGCCAACCACAGGCATGTGTATAGCGCAGTAGTTTGAGGTGCCCTGGAATACACAAGTGGTCTTTGATTCGATCTCGAGCTCCGAACTAACTATACCTTCTCTCTCCAGGGTCGCAAAATTGGTACCAGACCTATCTGGAATGACGGTAGCATTGACGTGATACATCGTCAAACCACCGGACGTCATTAAAAAACGCCAGATAGTTATTCATTCACCGTTAGTGAAACTAGATGAAGATGCCGCGTCCTTCAGCGATTTATCGATGCCAAAGCTCTATAATTTCATATGGCAGTTGATAATAATACACCAGCGGTTGGATGACTTGGCCTACCAAGTTTTCCATCCCTCCGGAGTCGGCAAATTGGTACCAGACTTGTCTGGGAGGATAGCAACACTGGCTCGATACAACGGTAGGCCACCGCCAGTCATTGTGAATGTCAGATATCCATTAAATCAGGTTCAGAGATGCTTAATGAAGTCGAATGAATGGCGCATCCCTCAGGGATTGATCAACGCCGACAGCTTTTCTCTTTCACTAAATTTGACACCTTTTTTCAAAACAACTCTTATGCCTCAATGTTAGCAGCACCTTAACGTGCAGTGTTTTACCAAATGTGAACGCGACAACCGCAATATCAGTTTTGCATTTGGCAAGGCCGGCGCTAACGATTGTAAGACATAACAAAAGTTCGTTTTTTAGCGATGGACGGGGCTTTGAAGATGATGAGGATTGGAAAAGATCAGAAGCCACAAACTATGATTATTTCAACAAAAAAATTCAAACAGTTTCATTTCAAACAGAAGCAGATCTACGGACCGCTGTCCGTCAGCGGAGTCAAAAAGAACTCGACAAATGCTACCGAAAAAACGTTCGACAACTAAGTCGTGGCCTACATTCGAAAAACTCATTGCTTGACGAACTTCAGGACTGCACTTTATTAGAATAAATTAAATTGTATTATGCTAAAAAGATCGGTCAGTATTTTCCTAAAAATCAACATATTTCTGAAAGCCTAAAATTCTTCAAAAATCTATAATCACCATTCCACCATGCAAAACAAGGCGGAAGGTTAGTGTCGTTACCAATCAACCACCCTTAACTATTCTGATAGCGATTTCTCTACAAAGAGCAAAAACGAGTAAATGAGAGTCTGGTTTATTCAGCTTGGAATGTCGCAAAATGACCAGGGGGCGAATAGCACAGTGCAGTGATATCCGTCATCACGAGCAAGGTGTCCGTTGGATTCCACTCCGGGCCAGTCAAGCCACTCATCCCTCCGGGGTCGGGAAATTGGTGCAGGACTTGTCCGGGAAAAAAACCACTCTCTTCAATCCCACTGGGAACACTCCACACCGGTTATCTCAGGAGTACAGGGAGAATTGCTCGACCAGCATTTTACGACATCCAAAATGAAATGAAAATCCTCAAGCAGGAACTGAAGCCACACGTAAAGTTGGAAGATCTTTGCTAACAATGAATGCGAGGAAACGAAATGAATGTGAGAAGTGCTGGGATGCGCACAGTAGACGTGAAGACGGGTCAAAATAGAATAAAATAGAATAGAATAAAATATGGATGACTAATATTAAACTGAAAACATATTCAGAGCACACAAAAGCGCACTCTTAACTCTTCTAAACACACTAAATGTAAATAAAGACAAATCGACATATTTGATGTTCACCCGGCCCATGCCAGTTATTTGATAAATAGTGATGATTTTTCGATAACTAGAACAGATCAGGCGTTCATAACTTGTTACACTTATATGACAAGCATTGCTCTGCTATCGTAAGGTTAGTTTTCACCAGCAACCATCCCACCTCAAAAATTGTTTAAGATCGAAGTTCCCAAAGACATCGAAAAGAAAAATTTAGTTCTCAAAATTTCCAAAGCAAAAGCAACAGTGGTGAACAAGGACTCATTGCGGGATGCGATATTGTTCAGTTAGACGAAATCCTATTTGTTCACCCGTTGTTTTCACAATATAAGCCATTTCCCATTGCCGAATAAAGAGATCTATGGTTTTTAATGGTTTTTATTTCAAAGAACAAAGTCCATCAAAAGGTGATATGTGTTTTCTCTATGATGAAAACTGCAATTGTTTTCGCACATGAATTTAACGGATATAAGCACTTATGCATTTGAAACAGAGTCGACAAATGATATGGAACAAACCTAGCTTGTTACGCATGACGATTTCAGTACGTTCCACTTCCCACTCATCAGGTTGCGTTGGACCAAGCGAGAAAACACATGGTGGACAATCCTTTTTAGGCGCAGGAAACATAAGACTACCTTAACGGACGCTTTAAGAACAATTTAAAGCAAAAGATGAAACAGCAAGCAAAAAAATGAAACCTTACAAATCAAGCCATCTGCCTGTACGCTGTGATGATGAATCAGTTCACCTAATGTCTTGAATTTAGCATCTTGCGTAATATACAGCTGTAATAGATGCCATTTTCCACCAAAACTTCATGAAAACGTAGAGATAAAAGCATAAAAGATAAATCTCTTGGCGTTGATCAATCACTTAGGAATACTCCATGCATTCGAATTCATTAAGTATCGTTGGAGGTGATTGTATGCATATTTTATTTTTACAATAACTCGCGGTGGCATAGCGATGTATCGAGCCAGCGGTGCTATCATCCCAGACAAATCTGGTACCAATTTGCCGACCCCGGAGGGATGGAAGTCTTGGTGGGCCAGGTGCGCGGGGATTGATTTCATATGTATTACACGGAGCCTCTGACCATTGCTCCACACGCGCCCATACAACGTACAGCTACGTCCGCAAAAAAACTTCCAATCTTCCGTAAGAAATATAAACTCTTTCATTCACTGCTAATGAAAACAAACTATTAAATATGCCGAAAAAACTCACCCTATCATTGGCATCGAAATTTATTCTGTAATGATAGACTCGACCATCGTTTCTGACTGATATAGAGTACTGTCCGACACTAGTTTCCGATTCACGAACTAGGAACGACCCGTTTATTCCGCAACCCAATATGTACTCAGACTCACTACGTGACACTTTTCCATGATACCTGAATAAAGTCGAGTGAAAAGAACGCAATTTCCATTTTTTCCCAACTTCCTAATTAATTTTCTAATTAAAAAAAGAAAATTTTCTAACATTTCAGTGCGTATTATTTTGATGCAAATCTGTAGTCATGGAAATTCAGTAGAGATAGAACATTAGCATAAAATTTTTGCAGAGTTCTCCAACTACTCCTTCGCTCCTCAATTTCCGCAAACAACTGCATTATAAAGAAAAAAACGGGAAAATAACGTACGAACAAGCTATACATGAAAGCTGCCAATGAAGCTCGCTAAGAAAAAATTTCGTACGGATTACATAAAATCTATGCCTAACACTCATAAAATGAACAGTCACTAAGCAGAAAGGCTCAGTGGTCGGCAACAGTAAGTTATAGGGGGTTAAAGGCAAAACAAACGCGACCTTGTACCTTCCATGAGAATTAGGTTGATTCAGAGGATGGAACCCATGATTCTCCATCCCAGATTGACATATATTTTCTGTATGTAAGAGTATTCACGTACGCGAGGTTTAAATACGATGGAACATACGCAGATTACATCCTGAATGTCAATGCAGGCAAAAAGCTGCGGTTAATTGAATGGGAAATATATGGAAAGTGGTTATCGCCCGCAACAAAAACCTTATCTAAGGGGTAATGTGACAGGCTATCAACGGGTACTAAATGAAAAAAAAGAAGCAAAAATTATGGACCTTATTTCCCATGATTGGACTCTGAAAGAAACCCCGAAAGAATCGCTCTTGTTAAGAAGAGTGGAGGGATGCAGTCTGTTAAAAAGTTAGGACCACTGCAAATTGCCTAAATCTGCAATCACTGCAGTAAAAATCTGTACTAGAAATACATCTGAACAATTCACTGAGTGCCTGATTAGGCAGGCTAGGCATGCTAAGACCGATGTCATTGGTCGGACGAGATGAAAATCATGGCTGAGATACGAAAACTTTTGTGATCATCGAGTAGTATAAATACTCAGAATATTGGATACTTGGTCGGTAGTGCGGCGTCGTTGTTAAACTCCGTTAAACTCGTTAACACAGTTACCATCTTCTTTGAGCAATATTTTTCTAGCTAATTTTCTTCTCAAGAGATTCCATAAATATCCGTAAAGAATATGAACGAACCATCTAACATTTTAAGGATATTGCTAAAAGGCCACTTTTTAAAGCCGCCAAGAAACCAGTGTCACCAGAAATGCTCCAGCTGATACGTCAACTTGGAATCTCACAAACCGCAGGTAATGATCGAGTTACTCCCGGCCTTGTAAGTTTCTGCTAAGAAAGGAGATAAAATATTAAGTAGAAAAGAGTCAAAATATTGCCTAAAGTAGTGGAGCTTGGAAACAGAATCATTGACGAATCCCAGAATTACACTGAATAGAAGAATTTTTAAAAACCATAAGGAGTTGTCATTGAATCCAGGACGGCAATAGAGAAAATCATCCACGACTTTTATCACAACATCTTCAACAGTCACATGAACTCTCTTCGTGTGATGTCAGCGAGAAAGGATATGTAGTAAGGGGTTCAATAAAATGCTGCTACCTCGCCAAAATAATTGGGCGCAAATCTCGATAAGCCGAGGCGGAATCTGGAATGGGGTGACACGGAAGTGCTAGTCGAAGGCCAGTATCTACGCCTTGTTCACCTTGGTGATGACAATATCTTCATAAGACCAAAAATCAGCCATATCCAGCGCAAGGGGAAATATTGGTCTTTAGTTGGATTCTAATAACGATCTCCATGAGGAATGGATTCTTATTTGATGCTGATGTTCATGCTGAGAAAGAACACTTCCCAATTCTCTAGGTTTATTTGGGAAACCTACTAACGAACGTTCAGCATTACTGAACAGATCTTATGTAGCATATTACGCAAACCAGAGTAAGAATTTTGGAATTACATCAACCATCAAGAAATAGGGAATCAGTCACACATGGCGAGAAATAGAAAATGAGATTGACCAGGCATCTGCTTCGTCATGACGATAACCAGGTAGACAAGGGGCGTTAATGAACTGTTTCCATAGGATATCGAACACAGTGTAAGAAGAATATTTTTAAGTGAAGGCCTCGGAAGAAAAATATGATCGTCTTCGAGTGCGAATATCGGGCAGAACCTATTGAGTAACCCTTGTACGCGACAGAGACAAACAAAAAGTATTGGAGCTCGTTCTAGTTATTCAACGAAAAAGGAAGAACAGTTAATAAAAGTGATGACATAAGTTTCCATAAAATCGTTAAGAAAGTGCACACGAAAACCTTAAATTGCGCTGGGATTTCAACGCTTTCTCAAAGCAGATAAACCGCACGTGTTCCAATCAAACTATAGAAATTTGACGTTTACCGTACAGTGTTAAAATAACTTCGCAGCTATATTCAATGTCTGCCAGATTTGCCTAACCAGCCAAGGCCACGCAATCAGTTGTCATTTAAATAATAATTTCTTATGAATTATAAGTTATGAATAAATAAATGAAAAACAGAAAGGTTAAAAACCAACCAGCTATGTCTGCTAAGAGAGTTAACTGGAGCAATGTAACTGCTCGGAACCCAACCAATTTGCCCAATTCGTTTCTGACTGGCCAGATCTGATCGATGAGTGGCTGAGAGCCGTGCTTCACACCATTCACCAGCTTTATTATAGCCAATCACTCGCACCTTAACGTATGCCTTGAGCACTAAAATCGATTGATGATAAAATCACTGAACTCGAAAACCATCTACGATGGAACTTCACCAAATTTAGAAATTATCGGAAGTTAAGCTACTAGTCAAGAAAGTTTATTATTCGTTCTGGCATAAGGCTGCGATTTAAAACAGAGTAAAATTATTCCACTAAAAATTTACGACAGCCATTGAAAAAGACACGATAGATCTGACTATGATTCCTTTCAACTCGGAAATGTAGTAGAAAATCAATGTGCAAACTTTGAGATATAACTATACCAAATCTCCTTTTCGTATAGAGAGCTGTTCCTCTCCAATTCCACGAAAGTCATAAAGAGCAATAAAAAGTGGTGATGTAGCATCGTCAACTCCCCCTCCCAACGTCGTCGAAAGCAGATCTTCACTGAAATAAATATGAAAAATTCACTAGTTTTCTTTTTCTTCCCTTTCAAGACCACATCTAGAGCTTGAGCTGTTCCAAAAAAAAAGCAGCTCATGGATTTAGATTGATGCACGAACATTGCAGGCATATTGAAGTTCTTAGAGTCAAAAAGAAAAGAGAATGATTTAAGGTAGGAACTTCATAAAATTTTTGAGGGTTGACAAATAAACTACAGACCCCTTAAAGTCCAGCTTTACACTGTCCCCGCAGATTTTCAATGGTTGTCGAAAAAAAACCATAAACGATATCGAGTCCAACCCGCTGGCGAACAGATCCCAGGTGTAAATGCCAATACACAAAAAATACCCTCTTAAGAAAATGTTCAGGATATTTGAAAGACGGGTACTGGAATGTAAATGAACCAAAACCAGGCTGATTTAAGGTTATTTAGGACAACAACTAATGCTGTTTGTTAGTGGATCCGACCTACTTTTCGCTACGGTTTTAGTCAACAAAGAAAAAAAAAGCTGTAAAGATGGCTCTAACTAATTTGGAGCAAGCATTACTTAAAACTATTCTACTTGAACATTTTGGAAAATTAACAAAAATACGTTAATTAGACTACACTGAGCAAAAAAAACAAGCACTCAGCTTTAAATTCCACGTAATATGTAGTATCATTCTTGGTTTGAATGCTTGAACTAATCTCCTTTAATTCGTCAAGTTTAGTCTTGAGACAGAAAAAAATTAAGTTCTTAATCCGTTTATATGAAATGTCCCATCACCCTGAAATGTCTACTGCCTAAACAAAACGATAGAAAACAGTACTAAGTTGACTTAAACCTAACCGCAGATGCAGTTTAGCACTAACGTCGACATAACAGCTGTTTGGGTGAACTGGTACGATTAGTCAAAACCAACCATTTATGAAAAGTGAAGATGAAACTCAGTTTTTTCTCAAAGATATGACAATCTGAGTTCATCAACAAAGAAATAAAAAACTGGTACGCTTATTGAACATATGAGGAGAAAAGTTTCAATTCCGAGTTAGTTTGCAGAATTATACTGAATTATGAAGTCATAGTAGAAACATAAAGCAGGTCAAATCTTAAAAAAAAAAGGGCTAAAAAACGCTAAAAAAAGGAAAAGAGCAGAAAAAAGTTCTGAAGACAACAGAGGAATTAGGATGAAAGGTATGACAAGACTGACTAACCGACTGCTCCATGACGAGCTCTCTTGTGGATGATGGAGTGCGCGGAAGCTGTCCACCGAAGACGGCCGCCTCTCCATGTCGCCGGCGCCTGCGAGTCGGTTCGAGAACGCCACCACTGACTCAGCCCACTCGCTCGAGTCTGCACATCCTGAAATATCCGGAACAGAATGATGAGCAGACTATGCTAAATCTGCATGCAATATTCCACCTATACACTCTACTCTCACTTAGTCTCTTACATATGATCGTCTCTACTAAATCGCTCTCCCACCTGATTTCATATAATTAAAAGGATAATAAAGGATAAAGCTTTCGACGTTGATCAATCCCTTAACAGCACAGAACGATATTAGCGATAACAAGACATTGCAATAGTAAATACCGTGCAAAACACAGTAAGCAGGTTACCACTAGGTGCATCTATTTTAAGTACATTTATTGTTTAGAATATTTAAATGAATGGATAAAAGTTAAAGCATGTAACGATGACCAACCTTAGAGGGATACACAGTGTACTTGACTTCATTAAGCAAATTAATTCTATAGACATGATTAAATGCTAGAGGTAACATCCAAGTAGTTAAGAACATTGATAGTCGAGATTCAAATAAAGTGGGTATTTCGAATTATTGACTAGAATGTTTCAATAAAGAATAAAGCTCACGGCGTTAATCAATCCCTAAATCATGCACCATGCAATTGGGTCCATTAAGCACCGTCTGGAGGTGATTTAATGCATGTCTGGCCTTTACAATGACTTGTGGTGCTCTACCGATGTGTCGAGCCCGTGCATTATGCTCCCAGACAAGTCTGGTACCAATTTACCGAGTCCGGAGGGACAGAAGGCTTGGGGGCTTCGGGCGCTGGGATCGATCCCATGCGTTTGCAGGACGTCTCTGACCAATGCCGCACATGGGCCTTCTCGTATGATTACAACAGACAATTTAGATGTAATCAACGAAAATAACAACTAAAATCCAACAGACATCGAAGCGATGTTGTGTCATTTACACTACAGAATTTAAGTCGTGAAAAAAAGCTGCGAAGTTATGTGGATGATATAGAAAGTAGTTATCCATGGAAGAATCGAACTAAAGCTTGTATAAACGGTGAAAGTCATCAGCGCATGCGATGTGTTCAATCTGTTCATAAAGGGTCATAAAAAGTGAGTACGCAGTTCAATGGTGAAGATATAGCATCGACAGAGGGACAGTAACGGCGGAAGAGCTTCGTGTCACCAAAAATTTGCCACAATGGCTAGTAATATTTCCCTCTTCTACATTAAATAAACGATGAGGATTTGGAATAAAAATCTAGAACTCTTGGTGATTTGAGCTCTGGATGTACACTTGCCGAATTTATAGGAGTAGCAGTAGGTGTATAATACGAGCGACATGCGTCTTTCTACTTACCATTGTTCGATTCATAGGTCGAACTTTCAGTACACGAGAAAGAATTCGAAAACCCTTGCAGAAGGCCTATGTGGGTGCTAGTCATAAACCGAAAAAAGAAAAGAAACAGCAGAAAGGGATGGCTGATCGATGTTCTGGATAACTATCGGGATGCGTGCTGTTCTTCAGTGCAAGTAAGGAAGAAAATGAAGTCAGATTGTGGAAAATCTAGAGGTTAGATGACATAGAACATTTAACAAAACAAACAATTTACAATGACTTAGAAGAAAGATTTGAAAGTAGTACACAGACTAATAGCGGTCGGCGAAGCATTAGGGCGAACAAGTAACGAGCACAAATGGCTGAGACGAATGTAACCGAAATCGATGAGGAACGGGACGTGAAACTAGTACCACAAGCCGATGCAAATGTGCGATCGTTCGTTCCATGGGAGACGACAATCGTCTCGCCCGGAAACTGCGCTGGTGACCAACTTCGAAGAAAACAAGAATAATCACCCTCCTACATCCAGAAACAATATGCTAAATTCAGAAAAAACTCGTCGAAAACACAGGAAAATACGCAGAGAAAAGGTGCACTTCAGCAACGATATATTCGGGTCCAGTGCTTCAATCATTTCCACCTCTACTACAAAACGCCCATTTCACTTTTCGCGAGCAACGGGTTTCGGATGTGAGACAGAGAGAAACAGAAAGAAGCAGTAGAGTTTTTAGTAAGGAATATAACATTCTAACAACGAACATAATGAACAGCTGTGGACCACCAACTCGGATCATCGGCTCTGATGAAGACGAAGACATTGAAACGGTAGCCGAAATAAACATATTTATCAATCTCGTGTAAGCGCAACAATTTAAACGCACGTTGATAAAATTCTAATTTCCATCATGTATTCAACGTTTGAAAAAGCATCACTTATCAAATAATCGTGTATATTTAGAAATGGCGTGTGGTCAGATAAAGTGAGGGAGAAGCTCTAAACAGGGTACCGTTTCGTTTGTCTACCCACTACTCCTGCGCAAGTATTTGCACAACAAAGAAAGAGCTACCCGTAATCTTCCCCTCCTTGAACTCTTCTCCATTTATCTAGTACAATATTCCAGATTAGGAATACATAGAAAGAACCCACGATGATAGGGAACATTACGAACGACGAGATCACATTTGGAGAGAGATGAGTGAATTTAATCGTTAAAAACCCAAAGAGAAAACTCTGAGAATGGAGTGTTGGAAGCGCGTGATTAAAGCAACAGATAACCACGATTACCAAAGGATTGCTCAATAGACGATGGAATGTAGCAGCTCAAACCTCAACACAACACTAAAAATCGAGACATGTGAGTTTCATGGAGGTGGATGATCCCAAGTATGAGCGATGGAGTGATGAAGCAATTTAAAAAAAGAGAAATATCGCTTCTCTTTCTAAAGTGGTTCAAAGACCCATTAAAGATGATAGTTGTGGATATCAGCAAAAGTTGTAGGTCGGAATCGTGTTCGAGTGTGGCTTGTGTTCGGGTGGTAATCAATGTAATGTTGACTTTAACAATGAAGTGAAGGGTGAACGATTATGATGAACACAAATTGAATACTCGATTGACCTAACCCATCGCGTTACCCACTAATTAGTATAGCGAATGGAATCGTAGTCCAGCGCCAGGTTTACAATGGATCGAAACTGGATGAGCTCTGACAAGACGGCAATCCTAGAATAAACCTAGACTTCCGAACTGGTGATACTCGAAAGTTCCCTACAGAACTTTAATACAATATGGGCATCAAGAAAAACCTAATTTTAATTTCACTTTTGCAAGTACACTATATTGGATACTCAAACATTTATAGAAAATTCAATCCTAATCACAGTTCCTCAATCCCGTCAGCGATCCCTTGGGTGCAATGCGCGGACACAAAACCATACACTCGGTCAGAATGACAGAAAACCAGCCAATCAAGGCATATTTTACGTACACAATGATTTTCCACCGATATATAAAGTTCCTTGTCATCACAGTCCGGCACCTATCTTTTAATCATGGAATGAGGAAAAGCTTGGATTTCCCCGGAACCGAGCTCAATACCATGTATGTATTTCAGGGCTCCATTAGTCACTGCTATATATAGAGCCATGTAAGACGTAGACCAGAGAAAATTCAGAAAAAAGCCAAATGAAAGACAGCAGAAATTCAAAATGCTATCTAAAACTGTACTAAGTATTTTGTAATAGAAGCATCTTATGCTCAATGGATGAAAATTATTTCAGAACGTTTCTACGAGTACCGAAGAAAGTGGAACAGAGATACCTGACATAACCTGATGCTAGAAACGTTGAAGATCTACAAGTAGAATTTGGTGAGTAAATCATATGCCTTTTCTAAAAGTTGAGAAATTCTCCAAATTAAAAAAAACCGTCATTAACAAGACTTTCAATTGTATAACTCAACTCAAAATTTCCCATAGTTCATAAAAATTGGCACCACTTTACTTAACTCTTGTAGAGTTATATGCATATGAAACTTGATGGGACAAAAGAGTACGAAGTTTTTAGAACCCACTGCGAAAACTAAAAACCAAATTATTAGTTAAGTATTCGATGAAATCAGTGTACAAAGTCTTAAAAACAACCACTGCACTAACCCGTATTGAAAAAAGAGCATTCAGCACCACTGGCATGTCGTACTGAAGCAGCACTTCCATCACTTTTCGCGCTACTTTGCTGACCACCCATATCCTATATGGTGAAAGTCGGACCAAATCCTAAACACGACGACAAACGTCGACTCCTCCTCGAAGCTACGATCACAGCTAGCGCTCTGGAAAAACTACAGATAGCAAACATTGACATAACCCCTTGCCACGTATCCGTTAGCTTTCACAGAAAACCACACAGCTCTGCTGAAAACCGAGTGGTCACGATAAATGTACGAGAAAAACCATTTGATTAGGTTTGACATAAAAGCCGAACATCGACATATAACGAGCAGTTTGAGAACGAATTTAGAAGGATAAGGAAGACAAAGGCAAACAGCAAATAAGGTCAGCTGCAACCAAACTCCAAATAAGGATTTATTGAAAAGATAGAAAAGGGTGTAGCTAATGGAAACACAAAGTTAAGAGCTTAGGAGACCAAGACAAATTAACGTATTCGTGACGATGCTAGCTTTTCGATAACAATTGGAGCCACTGCAGAACATGAGGACTTCTTGCGAAAGAAGAACCTTGCCCTAAACCATGACTTTTTAGGTCCTTGTCCTTACTTGAGCACTGCTCAAAATCCAAATTTTCAGATCATTAAAATTCAAGACTTTAAAACTTAAAGAGCTTGGATATCAACCGGAGATATGAATGATGAGTTAGGGCAATTTCTTCCTAATAGACCAATTCCACTTGTTCCATTTGCTTTGCTGTTCAAGAAATGAGGATCGAAAAAGAAAAAAAAGCACTTGATCCGTGAATTCAAAATGAGAGAACGTGTGACTCCTCAATAATGAACTGTAGATTTTCACATTAGTCAATAAACTTCACTACAAGTAAAGTCGAAAGGCTAGAATACTTTCGTTCATGTATGAATTAGAGGTGACTCACATCGGCAATAGCGTGTTACGAGATAAGCATAGAAATGAACTCGAAAATCACTGAAATCATTGAAATCATTGAACGTTGAGAATTTTGAACCATTGCAAAAGTACAACGCTTGCAAAAAACAGTAGAAGCATCCTGCAACATAAGCAGACGCGTTTTTACACTTAAATATATCTAGAAATACACCGGGTTGTCCATGGACATATAAAAAGTCGCCTAAGACCTTTGTAAACTACTTTATGGATTACTAGATGAGTTGATACGTCAAGCAAAACATGTCGTTAACGACGACGAGCATCGATCGTGAACCGCATATGTGATATGAGTCAGTCCTTTGAGTTCGAGGACAAAACAGACTGGAGGATAATTCGAGATGAGGAAATCCGACTGCTGAGATGAGGGATATCCCGATATGAAAGGCCATGGTCTATTTGGCACACATGACGTGGAGAACGTCGCCGCATCAACCGACAGAAATCGGTGCGTGAAGAACAGCTGTGGTATTCCGGTACTTGCAAGATGCAGGATGACTTCGAACCTCCCAAGTGCGAGTTGAGTTGGTCTTCGTCCACGATTAAGAGGAAAAATAAATAAATAGATCGATACGATGGACATAATGAACGACCAAGCACACACAACACACACAACAATACACGTAACAACACACACACGAGCCCACAAACACGTTCACACATAAACACACATACATATACACACATATACACACAAATGTACACACACACACAAGCAGACGAACAGCGAAAATCACAGAAGCAGAGACTCAACGGGGTGGAGCGATAGACGCAGAGCCGGACGGCGACGGGGATAACACGGTGCTCCCAAAGGGTTGAATTATTCCATGGTGTGTTCCGTGGACAAAAATGATAAGTTATGGATATTTTTCTTCGATCGTTTCAACTCTAGTGGATTGGACTCGATGCGACAACGAAGAACCACATGGTGACAGCAACCGACTGTGGATCATCGACTAGAATCAATTGGGCTATAAAGAAGGCGAAGAAGATGAGATATTTAGCCGAATTAGCCTTGTTATGAACCTCGTGTTAGGTTAACCTAGAAAAGTATAGACCTTGAATGGTCCAGGATGTCGAAAATCAAGTGGACAAGACACATAATGCTTACGGACACTAACCGACGGGCACGATCCGTTAGCGATTGGATTCCTCGGGATTTCAAAGGCACAGCAGAAAGACCACCAAGTCGATGGTCAAAGTTTTTCACGAAAACTCTAGAAGAAAGGTATGATGCTCAACGAGTCCTCAGAATGAGCATAATCCACTGGGCTACTTTTGCGCGCGATAGGGAGAAATGAAAGATTTACTGGTGCTGGCTCGAGGCAGTTGACGGTCGAGTTGATAGGGGACATGTGATAAATAGACTCTACCGAGAATTGGTAAGGTGATCGAGCTGCACGCTCTGAGTCATCGATATTACGGTACATTCCTGAGCAAGCTAACAGCAGTTTGTGATTAATTCCGTGATTAACATCGTGTTCAGAATTTTTAATAACTCATTCTTTATACGACAAACAACCACATACTAACGTATCTGTCGAACAAATAAATTTCCACCGACCGATCAACAAAAACAAGTTTTATCAGCACATATGCTTGCAAGATATAGTGATTTTGGGACGAAATGCTGCCTCCATCCAAACCACATAATAATCAGTCGATGGAAAATGAGCAGCAGCTAGCACTGATCCAAGAGCTAGGGCTTCTATCCATGACTGCAAGTGTTGAAGTATTGGGCTGTTCGTCCCTTCGAGTTTGTCTCTATTGAACCACCAATCCCTCAGCGGACCATGAAGTGTTGGCGAGGAGTCATAGATTTTCAATATTCTGCTATTCAGTACAACTTCTAAATGAACCCACTAAATGATGAACATTGAAAATACTAACCAAAGGCAATACTGATAATTCCTGACATGGAAACTTGACTGAACCGCCAATGCTTGTTTCATATACCCTTTTCTTAAAAGGGTGAATGGTGCAGTGATAGGAGGAAAAAGCTAGGAAAGGAGGAGCAATAAGCGGTACAATATGTGTGGACGGGTGTGTCGGCCCATGGGACCGGGTCATCACTCGCAACCACTGTCATTGTGCTAACAATGGATGTGTGAGCTATGATGAGACATAGGATTTTCACTATTTACTAGATCTTCCAATGAGTTACAGTTAGAGCCTTAATTACATAGTCCGTATTTAATATATGAACTGTGGCGATTTCTGATAACGTTTTAACAACTGGACCATGAGGAGGAGCTTCTCACTTTCTGATCTTTAAAATTCTTAAACGCATCCAATAAGTAAACCAAAGTAATAACTTATAAGGAACTTAAGGCGTAGGAAGATCATTCGTGTTCATCACATAATTAACCTTCCAGATAAAATTAAGCAGTAACATGACGAAAATCTGGATTGGAAAATACCTTTCCTCACACAGTGAGCAAAATTTAGCACGATTGGAAGTTATAATTTTGAAAATCCTATTTGAAGAGAACACCAGAAATTTTTGAGGACAGAATACGATATTAGTTGCCTCACGTACTAGAGCATTTTCTGATGGTATGCTATTATAACTCGTATATAATGCTGAGATATTTGCAAAACTCCGGACCGCAGGTGTATGCGGTGGGAAACGAACGCGCGCTATTGTCCTTACCGAGGAGCAGAGCACTTCACCACCACACCATCCGGGTCCTTTGTTTTGCCTGTCTCTATGCTATTATAACTGGGAATGTCTGAATGCTCAGCCACCGGACGACTTAAAAGATATGGTGCCATACCAGCGTTAGAGGATAGTGTAGGTAATTTTATTTTGCATTATATGACCCGTCATCACAGCTACTGTGCGGATCCCGGCACTTCAATTCGACTCGTGTTCCTCGCATTTGTCGTCCACAAAGGTCTTCAAACATTTTGCATGCTGTTTCGGTTCCTGCTTTAGAATTTAGTTTTCTATATGGATGTCGTAGAGTGCTGGCCGATTCGATTCTCCTTACAGTCTTGGAAAGGCGTTCCAACGTGGATTGGAGGAGAGCGTTAAGGAGGGAATCGGACTAGCGCACTAGCTTCCTGTTCAACGTCTTCGCTAACCACTGCGCTAGTGAGCTAAGCAATGATAAGTTTGGCACCAATTTCCCAACCTCGGAGGGATGCGGTGGTTGGTGACCGCGTGGCTAGTTGCTGGTAATAAACGACGTCATTACCACTGTGGTACGCTCTCATTTCTGTCCATTCCTGAACATATACCATAATTGAAACAACTTTTTTCCGTAGAGAAAAAAATTGTTACGCAAGCAGAAGAATGCTTATTCACGAGCTATTCCACACCATACCATCTATGTGGTTTATCAACCACGTCTTAACAGTCGATGATTCATATGAACAGAAGTTTTCACCTAAATGTGAAACTGTTAGATCTTCGTAGACAATCTCTGACGTCATTATCCATAAAACAATAGAGAATAGAGCGTTCGGCGTTTATCACTCCCTGAGATATATATTTGACTTTATCAAGCATCGTCAGAGGTAATTGAATGCACATCTGGCCCACACAATGACTTGAATGGCCTACGAAGTGTCCAGTCAGTGCTACTATTCTCCCAGCCCAATGTTTCACCACTTTTCGGGCCCCGGAGAGGGGAGTTCAGGTCACCCAAGGCATGAAGTCGAACCAAAGACCACATGTGGATTGCAAAGCATCTTTAACCACTGCGTTACACGATATCCACATCTTTGTCTACAACTACTTAAAAAAATTCACTGTGTCACTACAGTGAAATGAATCACAGTCTGCATGTCATCAAAACTAAGTAACGGTATCTATTGTTAATATATAACAAGGACAATGTCTCTGATCTGACATAATATCAACCCTCCTGTTCTCCGTTACCCAATAGCGACCACGTGGTATTTGATATACTTGATAATTGGAATATAATTTGAAAATAACGAGGTTTATATAGGTTGACTCCGAAAGGAGTTCTTGAATCGGAGTCTTAAGTTGTTCTCATATCATATGAGCAAAGTAAGAAACAGTCTTCACGACGTGTCATGCCTGGATTGAATTTTTTTTACTGACCAGCAGCTCTTCCTTTACTGGAGTCATATCATCACCATAACAATACATTTAATTTTCAACTTTTCATATTCCAGAGAGATCTGCCGCACTGTGAGTATCCTAGCTTTGGGATAGCAGTGATCTCTAGTATCGGCTTGATCGCTGCTCCGATTGCGGATGTAAACGTCACGCCCTTCTCAAGGTAACTGGCTCTAACACACCATTACAATAAATTCATTAACACCGTTACAACGGTGAGCCGATAAACAATTCAATAAATCACAATTCAACAAAAACATATTTCAGAAGTTCTTTTTTTCATTGACAGTGATGATGAACTTGCATTGCATCAGATTTAAGTGACGGAATTTAAAGCGTTCTCGTTGGATCAAAGTGCGCTTTAACTGTTTAGAGAAATTCACATTCTATTACTTAGATAGTTAGCTAGTAGGTTCGTAACCTATTCACATTAAAATTGCCGCAGTCATCCCCAGTTCGTTATCTCTAGTGGATATTAATGAGATGCCTGACGTGATTTTTCTTCAGCAATACAATAGAAAACACTATCCAACATAAACAGATGTGTTTGAGATGACATTTGAGATGTCCTGAAAGATAATGTGAAATGCAGTCGGCCGTATATTTATTTTACGCAAATATTCTAAACAATTAGAATTCGAGTTTAGTGTCACGAGTAATTTCCTTCGATAGGCTTTCACTTCTGTGACGCGGTGGAGTGCATTTCTAAACGTGAAGGACATTTACTTAAAGTAATACAGAAGTACTACAGAGGAGAACACTAACTTTGTCTGCACAACACAACCAAATATTTCTCTACCAGTAAACTTCAATGCATTAAACTCCTTCAATGCTCCCATGTCCTGCCGCAAAACCAAAAGTGAGAATGAAAATTAGCAGACTATAACATAGATAACTCAAAAGAGCGACTTTCTATGAACCTTGGCATATATAGACAATATATTTATTCATACATTCTTATGAAATGGCTTTTGTTGAGCTGTTTCAATTTCACTCGTAACAGGACGTCTTTGAGGAAACCGAAATCGCTGAGACGTCAGCCATCGACCAACAACAACAACAACAACAACAACGAAGACTTATACTATTCGCTCAACAGCTTAACAGATCAGTTCATAAGAACGTGACATACACAGATCCTAGAAAATCTCAACGAAGTAGGTGTGGGGTGAGGTAGAGGAAATGATGAATACACAGTGAGATTGTAACTCACCATGTAATTTGAACGAGTGGCAGACAGTTGTTCGGAATTTTCGGTTTTCTGCCATGCGTATTCATGATGAAACACAAGAAGTAAATCAACGAGTCCTCTTTTACCGCTCCAATGATTCCTAAATAGTGGGAAAGAATAGAAGAATAAAGAATACAATAATAAATCCTTAAAAAGCTTAACAAATTAGAGCTAAAATCAATCACAGCCGAAATCGGTGTTCATTTCGTAATAGAAATTTTCACTAAAGTTATTAGAAGTTTTTAGTACGTAGCAAATTAATTCACAAAAGTCTCCATCGTCATCACGTATATAAGCAAATCGCCAAGATTGACAGGATGAAGAATAGTTTAGATCATTCACATTTCAACGAAAGGAGGTATGCTCCAACCAACTCTGAAACTTTAAAGTTCTCAAAAACCTGCTGGAAGTTTAAACTGATGTTAGCGAAAGAGTGAAAAGTCTGAGAATTCGTGAACTCACGTAATACAAGCGTCGGAATCAACTTATGCTCTTTGAGCCTCATGTCCCAATAATCCCAAAGCATACGGCGAGTTTCCAGAAACATTAAGAAAACAAAATTAAAATAAATACGTTGTAAAGACCTAAAGAACAAAAACTGTAGGGGTTAGAAAACCAAAAACACCAATAAATAGAGGCTAACCACATACACCTTAGGGATACAAGTGTCCGTAGAAAGGAAGCGAGATCCACTAACTGTGACATTTCAAAATGCGCCGACATTCACTCTAAGGTTCTTAAAAGATACGAAAACTCCAATTAAAAGAACAAAACCATAAAGAACTTGAAAGTGATAGAAAGCCACTTTGTAAAGCCACTATGCACGATTTTAACAACTTTCAACGATTAACTAAGGAATAGTTTCACGACGATTTTAGTGGTCACAGAGCGAGGATAACAGGAACAAAGAAAGAAAAATGCGTAAAAATCAAGTAATAAAACGTATTCACCTTTTTCAAAGCAATACGAATACGTACCATAAGTTCCAGTTTTGCACCGTCTAATTACAACTTCTCCTCCAGTTCCTCTCCCGCTCCACAACTACGGGCACCATTCCAGTTTATTAGTTCCACATTTTGCTATGTAACGCTGAAAAGAGTACTTTTTATTTAAGCTAAGTTCAAGCATCGAGTTCCTCCATGTTTTTCAACACACCATTGCGAAATGAACCAGTATTGTGCTGATTTCTGTCATATAAAGACTTTCCCACGGCATTGCCTTATTCCAGGATCATGCACTACGTGGGAGGGCTTGTACATAGAACGGCCAAACTTTTCCAAAAAACAATTTGAATTTTTTTTGTCCCTAAAAAGTGACTTTACGACGCCGTTTTGCTAAATCCCTTTGGACTAATTGACAAAAAGATTTGGAAGACTAGATAATATTGAGAATGGTAAAACAAAGATGGAAAGATAACTGAAAACAAGCCTTTCTGCATGTAACCTGAAGACTGGCTGAAACGTAAATATGCCTGTATCCGGAATTCATCATTTGAAAGGGTCCCAAATGACGAGTTGTGCTGATCGGCCTCCAGATCTGCAAATTATTTCACCGTTGAGTCAGAAAGGTGGGGAAGAATTTAGGTGTTCCTTGTTCTCCTTACCACATCCTCGAGGATGATGAAAGCTCCCCAAGCCGCTCGTTTCCTCCTGCTCAGCTCTGGAGATAATTGGTTCACGTCGTTCCTCATAAACACCTTTTTTGTGAAACATAGTGGAAGCCAGATCTTTCAACAAGCGTCAACAAAGTGGGCTTGCATTCGTTCCGCCTAAAAAATATTCAAACAGAGACCCATAAGTTGCAAAGCAATTCAAAATGCTGACGGTAACGTGCCTGTGTGATGGACCATAGTAACGTGTAGTAAATTAGCACTATTCACATACAAATAACGATAAAGCAAAGTTACTTCTATCATTCGTTAGTGCTCACATGACAAAAGGAGCCCTAGCTGTTGAAAAACTATTGCTTGTTTAAAGAAAAACCATCAAGTCCAAAAAGGCTGAAAATTAGGCGTCGCCCAGTCCGCAACAAACCCGAGATTAGGCGTCGTCGCCAAAGTGTTAGTGAAACCACCATATTGTTGAAAGACGTTCTCTCGACGTGTTGGGCATAAGTGCATACCTTTTCAGAGCTTACCTGGAATCTATACTAATTTGTCTTTCTATGCCTACTTGCCGGCAGATTGTATGAAAGCTCTCAAAGCATCGAATACTGTGGTGATGGCTGATGAATGAGGTATTGCAAAGAAGGAACGTCGTTCATTTCGGAATTTTTATGTGAAATCTGAACAAGCGACGCGTCATGGTTACCCAAACAGTTCTTAATCTTCCCATAACATCCTTATTTTAACGATCAAATCTAGTTTTAAAACACAACTTTCGTACTTTTTTGATTGAGCCATCGGAGGATGCCCTCTAGTATTGGGACGCATAGTTGCGTGTTTGTCAAATGGGTCTTTCCATTTAGCAGATGTGACTTGTAGAAACTAAATGACCACATAAAAGGATAAAAAGGATAAAGCTCTCGGCGTTGATCAATCTCTGAGGGATGCGCCGTGCATTCGACTTCATTAAGCAGCGCTTGGAGGTGATTGAATACATATTTGGCCTTTACAATGAGTCGTCGCGGTGGCCTACTTATGTAGCAATCCAGTGCAGCTGTCCTCCCGGCAAGTCTGGTACCAATTCGCCGACCCCGAAGGGATGGAAGGCTTGGTGGGCCATGGGCGTGGAGAGCGATTCCACGTGTTTGTTGCAGGGCGCCTCCAACCAATGCGCCACACACGCCCCTAATGGCCACATGCCAACAATAAATTCGCTGATGCTGTTGCATAATTCAAACCTGGCTGAGAGACAGGCGAGGCGAAAAACCCGCACGATGTGGTGGTGGACGCGTTAGTTCCTGGAAAGGGTAAGAGCGTGTTCGATGCTCACCACAGACGCCTGCAGTCCAGCGTTTTGCAAATGTCTCAGCATCATTGTGGTTGTATCATACACAATACCCTCCTGTGAAAAACTGTAGTAGGGAGCAAATAAATAGTTAACAGGATCGACTTTCTCTTAACCTCGGCATTGGAATATGAATGTGTCGTTTTCTTGTTCAGCAATCGCGCGGTTTTTAAACAGCATACATTTGCTTCCATAAAAACACAATACAATACAACGCTAGCTGACGTTTCGACAGTATCGCCTTCTTCAGAGCCTGGAAGGGTATACTGATATACAATCTACTAGGCCAAACGTTTCAATAACACTTACACAAAGACGAAAGACTCTTTGGTAATTACACGATCAACAACTTCTCGAAAAACCCACCGCTTTTTCGTGACTTCCAATGAGGAAGTTTAGAACAGCTGATTATAGTCGCATGTGGTTATACGGATACACAAAGGTCTGCCCGTTTCGCCAATATATTCATCTCCGCAATTATTACAAGAGATCAGGTATATCGTACCTGAACTCATGCAATCACCGTCCTTGCCGTAAGGGCAAATTACGCAATTTGTTGCTTCACACAGACGGTCATACAGGCAGTTGCGAACTAATTGGCGACGTAGAGTAGTCGGTGGTATTTCAACTATCGCTACCGATTCCTCTAGACCTGCCCTTCTTAAGCATCGTTTTATAGCTGCGCTTACTTCATCGCTTATAAAAGGCAACACAAACGGGATTTTGTTTTGGCCAAGTGTTTCGCGTGGGCGCGTCGTTCTCCTTGTAAACTTATCTCGTGGGGTTACTATTTCGTAGCCATTGGAGATGGCTATTTGCCGAGCCAAGTCGCGCGATTCTTCCTTTAGTTCCTTGGTAGTGCACACAGAGGTGGCTGTTCGAAACATGTTTCTCACAATCGCCCTCTTTGTGTGTGAAGGGTGGGAAGAAAGGAAATGAACAAGGATGTTCTTGTTACTTGGCTTTCGACACCACTTTGTCAGGTAACCGCTACTTGATAGGTTTATTTGGACGTCCAAAATTGGAAGGAGGCGATACTGCCGAAACGTCAGCTAGCGTTGTATTGTATTGTGTTTTTATGGAAGTAAATGTATGCTGTTTAAATAGTTAACATTATTTACTTAATATTTTTTCTCTAAGGACTATGAGTGTAGAAACAAAGGACCCGCATGGTGTGGTGGTGAACGCGTTACTCCCCGGAAAGGATAATAGCGCGTTCGTTCCCCACCATAGACACCTGCGGTCCAGAGTTTTGCAAATATCTCAGCAACGTTGTGGTTGTATTTCGCTTAGTAACCTGCCATGAAAATTATAGAAGGCAGAAAACAAAACGTTAAACATTATGAGTGTAGACCAAATTGTAGACTTTCTTCCATTACAGAACGCGCGCCACAAAAGATGATCCGTGGTATCTGCCGTAACGGACGGCCCCTAATTTGTCGCTACAAAGAGGCAACGCATTTTTGGACCATGTATGGGCAGCATCTGCATGATGACATTGAACGAGGCGGTCACATACGGAGTAAAGAAAGTTGTGTTCTGGGAACCGACAAGTGGTTACAAGACAGAAGGTTTAAGCGGTCTCTGGTTATGGAAACTATGATGGAACACTGCTTCAAGAACAGTGGCCAGTTTTCAATGAAAGGTTTGTAATGCTATAACTCAGTTCATAAACATCTTTTCTAGTAAAGGAAGAGCCATTGGTATCCGCAAATTTTTTGCAACAAAATTTAATGTCTATGTCTCCAAAGACGCTATGTTGAAGCGCATTTATGAAGCCATACTCCGTGAACACCGAGTCACACTGAAGAAGTTGTCTCAATGGTTTCTCCACTTGATTTAGTGAGAAAATTCCTCCAAGTGTTGAACATCAATGTTTAGGTAGAGACATTCCTCCTCATTAACAATAATTTCGTTTCTAGGTGCTTTCTTCAACAAAAATAGTCTCTTTTTTCGAAATGAACTCGTTCGTGAGCTTCTCGTAAGCTGTTAACTGCCGAGAGGAGGTTTTCATGGGATACGCCTTACATTAGGTCTTCGTTGGATGAGCTATGGACTGTACACGACAGGACTGGCAAGATGTCTTTGTGCTTCATATTAAGTCAGTTATTGGGTAAACTGTTGACTATAGAGAAAAAGTCTTCATGGGACAGGTCTTACTCTAGATCTTCGTTGGCTAAGGCTTTCGACTGAACTCGACAAGACTGGCAAAATGTCTTCATGTTACAGATCAATTCGCTTAAAAACAAGATGCATTGGGACCAACGTAGTTTCTCACTTTATGTCCGAGAACGCATTGAAACCAGTGCGTATTGGATGTCTGAATGCGGAAGGAATTCAGATCAACCTACGTTAGTTCTGTTTCGCTTTTTCATTTTCATAACAAAAGTCAGTGTACTAATAGATTAAGCTTGCCCACTTCTAATTTTCATTCATATATGTTCGGATCGCTCTTTTGAACATGAAAACTCCGTGGTTCTACTCATTAACTTTGCAGCTTGACCCTAACGGTAACTTACAGTTCTACGTGGCAGGTGACTAATATTCGCAAGTTCCTGCTCTAAGGCCAAATCGTCGCTGATTCTTGTGCTGTAGGCTTCCTCACAGAGGTCACGTCGGAGCTAACCGAAGTCGTTCCGTATGTTGTCTAACCTATTTCATGGGTGCGAATTTGTATCCGAAGTGGCCGACATCTTGTCAATGCGCAGCTTTGATTCTCTCCACGTCTTTGTATCGATTTTCTTGTTCACTTTCGTTTTCATTGGAGTTTCTTCGCCTCCCGTTCCTGCAGTTACAGTTACAATCCACTACTGGTAGTATCACCGAACCGGAAACGAATCATCTCATAGGGTTACACAGCAATCTTACTCCTCGTTGTTGCAGTAACATTTGCTGTCGCGGTATCGATCGGTGGGCGCCTCAATTTCCCCGTCTTCTCCGTCATCGCCGACGTCTGTCGTGTGTTGCTGCGCTATTTTGGCACTGACCACTTTCGAATCGGAATGGACTTCAACTTTAAGAAAATCGCCACCGAGGCTGGTGGATTCTTCAGTCGTGCGAAACAGGTAACGGATTTTTTCATTCATTCACTTTTATAAACAACGCTGGGTTGACAAATGGGGAACTATTGATTTATCTCCACGACCGACTTTCTGTTAAGCTCCGAATTGATCGAACAATTCTTTATAATCTTGTTGAGCAAACATGAGGTGTTATTTTATTTTTTTATTTGCGAACAAGCTGACGTTTCGGCGGATTTCGCCGTCATCAGAGCCTTCATGGAGGTGTTTGGATGGATAGATTGCTGTCAGCTTGATCTTTCCAGGCTCTGAGGAATACGAAGTCCGCCGAAACGTCAGCTTCGTCGTAATAAGAAGTAAAATGACACTTCGTGTTTGCGCAACAGGAATATAAAGAACTATTGGTTTGTGTTTTTAGTACACAGAAGAGACATTTCTCAAAGCTGAACGGACGGATTTGGATCCACATTTCGAGAATTTGTTGCAACGAGCGGACAAGACGGAGGAGCACACTCGACGACTTCTGTCTTGCATTGAGGGATACTTACAACCGAATCCAAGTGAGAAAATCGAACTATTTTTCGCGTGTTTTTCTCTTTTGGATTAATCCATTGCTCACGTTTATCTCCCACGTTAATGATGTTCCTGAAGATATTGTTAGTGTTCCAAGGGTTGCACTTACAGCCATAAGGATGGAAGACGTTTTCTATGAGAAGCTGGAACTTAAGAAGGATAATGCTGCTCGACTGAACAGTCTCGAACATATGGCGCAAGCTATGAGCGAAGCTGGAGAAGAGTTTGGGAATGCGACACCTTACGGTGAGGCATTTGTGTAAAGGTTTTTTCAATTGGTTCGTTTAAGTGAAAACTAATCTTTATAATGAAATAGTGCTCGAAGTTTGACTTTGTAAATGTAAACAGTCAGCTGGAGCCTTCTAATTTGGTAACGAACTTGCCAGCGGTAGTGTGGAACTGAGAAGGACACTGATTCTGTAGGTGTAGGAGTTGGGATGCTTCCTCGAAAAATGGTACCGCTTGACCAGATGGCATGGGTACATACTACTTTTGTAATTCGAAGTAGGCCATATTTGATACATTTGTTTTAAGGAAGTGCTCTTATAAAAATTGCACAATCTGAACATAAACTAGGGCAAGCTGAGAGAGAATTTGTGACTGCATCTGCTAGCCAGACCCTATTACCTATTCGCCGGTTTCTGGAGGGTGATATGAGGACTATACAGGTATGTGTTTTTCTCCCACCTTGTTTTTAATTTTTGCTCGTTTATTTCACACCTATGTTCTTTAACCCATAACATCCGAATGTACGAGCACGTTTTTTTCGCCTGTGGGCTTTCTGGTTTTTTGACAATAAAAAGTAATTTTTCAATAACTAGAGTACATTAGGGGTTGTGGACATGAAATGGTCGTAGAACAGACTTTGCTTTATCGTTCTACGGGTATAAATGATATATACACTTACTTCCTTGGGTATTTGGGTGGCCCATCTACACTGGTTGTACCGGCTCCAGCATAGTTTCAGTTTTTTTCCGAGTATTGCTAGTTTATCTATTGTGTTTCCCTGGAGTCAAGACGTCAGCCTGGCCAAAATCTACCCCAGGTCGTCACCACCACAGGCAGTCGCCGCGGTTGTGAATCACAGGGAGGTTTGGTGTTTTCTTTAATAAGCAGACACGAGGTTGTTATTATAGAATTTGTTAGGATATAATAGCTGACGTTTCGGCGCTTTCGCCTTCTTCAGAGCCCACTATTCCCCTCCAAAGGTAATCCTCCGAATACTGAACACAATAAGATTCCTTCGACTTGCACTTTTTCAATTGCGCATACATGGCGCTGTGTTTGCATCGAAGAGAGGCGCGTAGTAGTCGCGTCTCGATGTCCAATACTAGTTGGTTGTCCCTCGGTAGGCCGCATACATCGTATAGTCGTTTTCGTTTGGTGATGTTCAGCATGACTCGGTGTTTCATGCAGCGGCGGAGAAAGAGTTTCGTTTGTCTAGCTAAGGCAATTTTGTATCTTAGTGAAGAAAAACATCGAATTATCAATCGATGTCGAGGTTAACAGAAAGTCGGTCTTGGGAATTGCTACGTAAAATGCCAGCAGAGGGAGGTTTTCCATCATGCGACTCTGATACCAGGACGGTGGCGGATCCTGGTAGTGGTTTACTCTTATCTAGGTTTCCTGATGGAAACGCCGGACTCCTTCTCATCTTGGGAGACCCTGTCGGGGGGACGAATACCTGCACTGTACATCGCAGTCCGACACCCAGGAACACCTCCCAACCACGATGAGGCGGTAAACCGTTGGGAGGAGCTAGCACATGTCAAATAGCAAAGCAATAATTTTGGAACCGACCGTCATTTAACCTCGGTGCTATAATAACCAACATTTGTTTATATTGTTGAGCTTACACGAGGTTGATATGGGACGTATATTCAAATATCAGTCATAAGAAATTCGTAAAAATGAGCTACTTCCATACATCGGAGCAAAAGCTGGTGTTTCATTCCAGATTTGCAGTCCTCAAAGATCCAGAGGTCTTGAGGTGAACAGTATGGAACGCATGAGCCGCTTGATCTCGACTTTTCTCAGCATACTCAGATTTTCGCTAAGTATCGATTAGTCGGTGGAAAATGGGGTGTGAATTCGTTTTTTGGCTACGTGGTCCAAGTTTGTAGAATTCAATGCTTGTGTGGCAACTTTTTTTTCCCGCTGTGATCGCTATTAAAGAACTTTTGTCTTGGTACGAAGTGAGCGGGTGTAAAAAGAGTAAAAGGCACGTGGTTAAATGAGGACGAGTTTTCTTCATCACACATATGAATAGGAAATGTCGAAAAGAGATGGAACACTTTGTACAACAATGTCTAAGGTAAAAACGGTATGCAAAACAGAAGTTGCCTGCACAGTCTATTGGAAAGCCGAATTAAGAGCGAAGAATGCACTAAAAGAGAGGAAGGTCGGCCTTCTTGAACTTTTTGAACTGATTTCAATTCACAGCCAATGTTATGAAAAATTAGTTGTTGCCCCACCACCTTCCGTCTCCACTCCTCTCCCTCCTCCCTCCTCCTCTCGGCCGACATCCGAAGGACATCGGGATCTTAGCGATATAGCACTCTTGATTTTTTTGATGATGAGTTCTTTATATGTATAAATTTTATGTTACTTTTTTTCAGAAGGAGCGGAAGGTTCTCAATAGTAAACGATTGGATTTAGACGCATGCAAGAGTCGACTCAGAAAAGCAAAAACAGTGGAGAGTCAGGCCGCCGTATGTGTTTTCAACATTGTGATTTGCTGTTATTGAACCTTTTTATTCCAGACTAGTAGTAAATCAACGGGAAATTTTACTGTAGAACAGGTTTGAGGGATATTGTGATGTATCGTTTATCCACTAGTTTCGGAGGAGAAAGTGCGGTACTATGACCTCGTGTAGACCGTTAACTCCCAATGCTGTACCGCGCCTGCTCTGAGAAACACTTCATATTTATGTTGTCAGTGACTAATTTAACCTTCTTGTGTTTGTAGTAATCATGGTGTATCGTGCTCCAGAGCTAAAAAGATAATGAAGTTTTACCGTAATTGTTGTTCTAGTTTAGGCAGAGGCAGATCTAAGAGTAGCGCAAACAGAGTTCGACAAACAAGTTGAAATCACCAAATTGTTGTTGGAAGGAATTCAAACTGCTCATGTAAGTTTCCTCTTTCCTCTTTCGCACTTTAGTGTTGTGTATTATTTTGTCCCACCTTAACGTGGTGTTCTTATCTTTCGCTTCGTGGAACACAATTTCGACATGAAATTCTTGTGTTTTTAATGAGTAGGCACGCTTTTTTAAAACAGTATTTTTTTTTCGCTATAGTTTTGACGGATTGCCCTGCTTTCAAAGTAATGAATGCAAATGCTGATCTGGAGCTTGTTTGATTACGCACCTCCAGAACTTTGCCCCAAAGCTTTTGGCGTAGTAAGTTTTCACAAGAAAATCCGTTTTACGAAATGCTTAACGTTCAAGTCGTTAATTTCCAATGTAAATTGTGACTATATCGTTCACATTAAGGGATAAACTCATGCTTAACTTGGCTCAGAAAGGAATCTAACATATATTTTTCTGTGAATATTTGGTATTTCTTCATCCTTAAGTGTAAAATTTTCGGTGCTGCGTAAAGTAGGTTGGATTCAAGAGCTTAAACCAAATGCGGCTATAGTACTTTGAACAGAGATACAGTTTAATACATGCCTTTACATATGTTTTTCCAGTGTTTTCGTTGGTTTCTCCTTCTTTTTCTTTTGTTTTCTGCGAACCATATACGCATTCTTGTGTATTGTTACATCTTTGGGAACATTTCGAACTATTTTATACGGTGAAAAGGAGAAAAAAACTCATCCACCTACAATTGTTGTGCTGTCGCACTCATAAAAGGATAAAGGATAAAGCTGTCGGCGTTGGTCAATACCCTGGTGCACACGCTATGCATTGGACTTCATTAAACATCGTTTGAAGGTGATTGAATGCATATCTAACCTTTACAATGATCCGCGGTGGCCTACCGATGTATCGAGCCTGTGCTGCTATCCTCCCATACAAGTCTGGTTCCAATTTCCAGAGCCTGGCGGGATGGAAGGATTGGTGAGACACGGGCGCAGGGATCGATCCCATGTGTGTATTGCAGGGTGCCTCCGACCACTGCGCTATACGCGCTCCAATGGCTGTAATACTACTTTATATGCGATATCTTTTCCCAAAGGTGAAAAATTTAGGTGAAATCCGCGTCTGTCACACTCATAAAAGACAGTTTTCTTCTTCGTTGTAGCGGTGTTTTGCAGAGCGTTATCTTTATTGCAAGCTTTAAGATTCAAACCATTAACAAGTGCAAGCATATTCAATTTTTCCGAATCAAGATAGCTTTATCGTGTTTGCAAATGTCTGTAGATTGTAGTGATTTGCACATAGTTCGGAATAAGCTGCGGTATGTTTTTCCAGAGCTGGAAAACGGAGTTACTTTCGGACACACAGAAACAGTCACAAGCACATTGAGTTGGGAAGTCATGGAGGTGACTGGTCGTATGATTGCAAAGGAAACATTAATCAGAATTTTTCAAATTTTGCTTTTAAATAAGTGCGTAGGATAGGATATCAATCAAATAATGAGAAATAGGTGGAAAAGTAGAATACGAAAACAGTTCTTCTTATATGATTTGAGTAACGGTATATAAAGCAGCCGCTTTGTTCAAAGGTTTTTGTGAATTTTTCCTTTACACTTTAATATAATAAAGTTAGAGTGGGAGTTCGGAACAATACGCACTGTTTGAAAACACACGGAGGAAGGCCTATCTCCTTTATAGACGAATAGATTTGTCTAACCATTCCTTAGCAAGGCCACTCTGTAATGGATGCTTTTTTCACCAGCAGTATCTGTGCGGAATGAGTTTGTCCGAAAAAGTTTCTTGTACACTATCGTACATTATCGAATGCAGAGTCGTGTATTGCGAGCATTGCTTACTGAATCGGTCGCTGTTTCGATCCCGCTTCTCGAGCTCACCAACCATTCCATCAATTCAGAGCGAAAAATTGCCACGAGATTTATCTGGGAGGATAAACACGCGAATCTGATGCGTTGCTAGGCCACCACAAGTCGCTTCATAATCTAGATATGTATTTAGTCATCTCTGCAATCGTAGATGAAGTCGAATGCACGCCGCTTCCCTCAAAATTATTCACGCAAATCGCTTTGTTTTTTCCCCTTTTACTAAGTGTGTGTGATAGCTGTTTGGATTCGACGTCCAGCATCATGAGCTGCGTTGAACAAGCCATCGATGGAGTGCAGTAATGCATGAAAACCTTTGAGTCTGGGCAACTGCCCACATGTGATACGCGTTGACTTGACCTCTCTTGATAAGAATCTATAGATGGTTTATTTAGAGGGTTCCCAGGGGTTTGACAACTTATTTGAGACACGAGATGGACCGCGCGCTCTGTTGACGCCTTGGTGGCGCGTTTAAACATTGGGCTGGCTCATGTAATCTATCCCATTATAGCACAAGATGCAGACGTTCGTATTCAAACGTGAACACAACATTGTATAAGTATTTGTAATGTCTTTTTTATATTTCGAAACTTTATAAGGTTTGGATTTATGCCTTAGTGGAGAAATTCAGGTGCTTCGACGCTCCACTGTTTAAAGTTGTTATCATTATTTCTCGCTTTTTTTTCTTCTTAATATGTGCGCGCTTCCTTTCTTTGCCACATGAATTTCGTTCCTACTTGTTGCGCAGTGAATTTTCTCGTTTGAACTAGTTTTATTTTCCAATTTTAGAATAATCAACTGAAGTGCCTTCGAGATTTCGTTGATTTACAAGTCTCGTACTTCGCTCAAGCGCATCAGACGATGGCTGATCTTCAACGTGAACTTAGCGGGTGTGTTTCTTAAGGTTCTCTTGGTTGCTGTGTCGTCTATTATGTTTTGGTTGAAAACAGGCATGTTTTGCTCATAATTTGGCAAAGCACCAGTTTTTATGTTTGGAAGAAGATGTTGCATTTAATCGTACTTTCTTTTCCATTTCATTAAAAACTATGAGCTGAACATGTTTTGTTACGTCACAATGTCGTATCTCTCAGCCAGTATCGAACCTTTTCTGATTTCGCTGTAGTTTCTCACTGTTTGTGGATTGTGTTTTCCGTAATTTGCGACAAATGTGAAGTTTAGTGTTGTGTTTTAATTCGCTGAGGGAAACTCAGTTTGGTCCCTTCAAATCTTTAGCAACTTCTGTATGCTATAGTCTAGTCCTGTGGTGAGATTTTCTTAAGTGATCGGTTTCAACTCATTGTTATTTTATGAAGAGAAAACTATCAGTACCGTCGTGTTCGTACTTGATTTGTGTAAGATTGTTTTTAATAGTAAATCGTCTTTCGTTCACTTCTACTGAATATCGTCAGTTTTGTGATAGGGTTGGTCGAGATTGTGTCAGCATGTAAATAGGTTCGTTTTTATGTACTGGACGTTAGCTTCTCTTGAGTAATTTGTTGAACAAGTCAGTTCTCTGTGAAGGTACCTTTATGGGCGCGCTTTCATATGTTCCATAATGTTCTTGTTTTAATAACCATCCGGGAAAAGGACTGCTTGTAGTTAGGGGTAACGGTTATTTATTCAAGTTTCTAAGCAATAGTAATTTTATTGCGATAGAAACACGCTTAAGGTTTTTATTTGCATGTTGATTATTGTGACTGCATTTGAGTAGCGAACATGGTTTACGAATCCCCTCGTATATTAACACATTCGCCACGGCGTTCAATTTTGTTGGCTGCGCCATTGGTGATGCCTAGTGGTTACGCATTGACCGAAATGCCTCGAAGCAATCATTACTGTGTCTTCTTCATCAGCAACAGTTTCCTCTGTTAGTTAAGTTGTGCTACTTGCATTAAATTGTCATGGGGCGTGATATTTTTGGTTTTGTGTTTAATAGACATCTTAGAACCATTCTCTTTAGCAATAGCCTCAATGGTGCTCTACGAGTGTAATAATCAGCTCAATCGCTTTGGAACCGGTGGAGACAAATGCACTCGCCCCCGCAGTTGTTTTGGTAGATTTTGTTGATTAGGGGATAGCATTCCTTGGAACAACCCCACAGGAGTGCTATCGGTACAAAACAAAAGCTGTAGAAAAAGCGTGTGTGGCAAGGAAAAACTGTAAAGAAAATGCATTGAAATCAACGCGGGTTGTTCAAAATACTCCACCACGTACGCTTTGTTGCGAATGTGTTTAAGTATACGAGAACGTTACATTATATCTAGTGCACTTCGAACTAGTGTATAGAACTCGTCTAGTATGCCGTTGTTCCCTGCTTTTATTCCGCAGTTTGCTCTTTTTATGCAGTTAGATGGAGCAACTTGACAAGTTTTCCGAACGATAGGACATTGCATGTCCGGTCAGCAATCAGTGTATTGCCAGTGCAAATTCAATTTGGGCATCGTTCATAATTCACGTAGCACTCAGTGTTCGTCAAACCATACCATTCTACTTGTTTTCTTTCAGAATACTGACTTTTCGTGGTTCATCGGCCGTACTCGTGTCTTCGAATGCAGACTTCATTCCAACTAGTACAAAGTCATCTAATGCGGCTAAAGTGAGAATAGTAAAAGTATCTCTTTGAATGTAGGGGCGAGTGGTGCGAAATATTCAGCCGGTAGCCGAGAGTGGAAATTCAATAAGTGTCTCCGATATTGGTACCAGGCATGCTCGGGTTGTTCTCGACTACGATGCTGTTCTTCCACAAGAAATGAGTGTGCGACAAAACGATGTTGGTTTTCGTGTTTATTCTTTTTATGAGTACAAAGACTGGATACTGTTGGAGATTTGGGAATTACTGAGGAATAGAATGTTAATATTTTATGGTGCTTAATATGAATTTTGTGTGGAGAAGCGATGAGATATGGGGTTGAAGTGTTATTGATTGTGTTAGTTTATCTCAGCAACATATTCGCAACCACTTCGAGGCCTATCTCTCATGATTGTGCTCGATCTGCTTTCGATAGAAATCGTTTTGTTAAATAGCAATGAAACCCACGATGGAGGTTTTGATATCATTCTTGTCTTTGAAGCTCTCGCTAAAGACGACGTGCTGCAAATTGAGAGATGATACTTCAGTGACACGTTAATTATATAGTTATCGACGAATTAGCCCTGCGATTGCGGTCTTACACATGTCTAACACCTCGTTCTAGTAAATTCCCTCCATAGTGTGCTAAAAAGATTAGGGCGCGGTTTTGATATCTGGCTCATAATTTCTGTCGTTCGATCGTAACGATCCCTCATTCATAACCGCAGACATTGATTTCAAAGGATTTCCTTCTCGATCATTTCTTTTACTGCGTAAAGTCTCTCTGCAGTAACTTTTGTATTCAAATCATTACCTTGCCAACCACAGATCTTGTACTAGATCTCGTCCAAAAAAAGCTGTCTTCTATGCATTATGACCTAGATACAAGAAAAACTTTTTGTGAGATGGATCAGCTCCCTTAGTTCACGGCTAGTGTATAGGCAGAGTAAAATAGAAATTGTTGCTGGTGATGATGTACCATATATACATACATATATATATATATATACATATACATATATATATGTACATATATATATATGCCAAAAGGCAGATTTGAAAAGCTGTTAGCTCATACAATATTTTCAATAATGAGAAATAAAAGATGAAGCTCTCGGGATTGACCAATTCCTGAGGGATGAGCCATACATTCGACTTCATCGAGCACCGTTAGAGGTGACTGCATGCATGCCTGGTCTACACAGTGACTGGCGGTGGCCTGTCAATGTATCAAGTCAGTGCTACTATCCTCCCAGACAAGTATAGCACCAATTTGTCGACCACAGAGAAATAGAAGGCTTGATGGCCGTGGGGTGGGGGATCGAACTTATGTGTGTAGCTGGAGGACGACTCTAACCGCTGTGCAACATGCTCCCTCTTCGGTAATCCGAGCTACAATGGACAAAGACTGTTGTACAAAATTGGTCCATTTACCGATTTTGTTAATAAAAATTGCCTCAGATAATACAGAAGTGGAAAAGGCATTGTACAACGGACGTTTTCATTGTGCCGTCTAGAGGTATAGTGGCATTCCGCTACTTCATATCACATAGAAGTTAGCAGTGTGTGACTAAGTTGCTAAATTGTGTGCTAAAGGAGGGAACATAATAAGGTTTATGGTGCATATCAGTAAGGAGACCTCGAGAACTGGAGCCACGACTGAGTCACTCGTAATTCGTGAACGTTTTTTGGATGAAGGATCATGTACACGGATAATTAGTATATGAGTGCCTCGTTGACAAAAAGCTTGCTCTAAGGAATGATCCAATTTATTGCTAAGGGCAGAAGGAATGCGGAGATAAACACGCCATCTAGCAAGAACTCAAGAGATAAATTTATAATCCAATGAGATTGCAATTGTATAAATATCGTCAAATCGAATGGTAAAAGAAACAGTTCTGTAATATAGTGCATGCCGCAATCTGTTTCGGTAATTCAAAGCTGAAGCTGTGATTTCGCAAAGCTTATTCTGCACATGGGGGTGCAAATTGCATTCTATCCTCTGCATGTGAGAAATTTAGCAAGTGGTGCATACAATTTCTCTTATCCTTTGTTAGGTACATACTACTTACAATTCCACCTAGGTACTTAGACATGTTTTGGTGAACGTATGGAGCTGCAAAAACTCGCAATGGATGAGTTCGAGACCCAGGTCTATTTCGTTCAAATAGATGGGATGAAAGTGACTACGCCGTCCAGTGGCCTTTATCTGAAGGAGTCTTTATTAGCAGAAGAATGGAGACGTTGTGTTGCCAGTTATGGGGATTTATCATAACATCGTAATTCTTCTGTTGGATGGTGCCAAACAAGTCAACAACAGATGTAACAATATAACAAACATCTTTGTATAGATTGTTCTTCCACTTAAAGTGAACTCGTTCGTTAATGGTACTAATGATTGTAAATCTCATGTTAAGTGTACTAGCATCTAGTACTAGTAATCTCATACAAAGTGTACATTGTGATGGTTACGGGTTGTACCATATATTGTAAAGTGGTTTTTTTTTGAGCATGGCGCTCACAATAAATATCATTGGGGGATTGTAACAAGAAAATATGAGAAACAGTCGTACTTCTGGAGATTTACTATGTTGAAGCATATTGATGAAGTGCATTTCTTGAGGCCGTGTCTGATATACAATTAAAGCATAGTCAGTCATATCACTATCCTCACAACCCTCACTGCCAGCAACAATCTCTTCGCTAGTCTATTTGTATTCAAAGCTGTGAAATTGCCACGAACTAAATGAGACGACTAAACTGAGATGCAGACTTGGCACAGTGAGCTTAATTGGTTGAGATTAATGTCATTAATTTCGTTATCATACTGTGATGAATTTGTGATTTTTGAAGTCCATAAATAACCTTTTTTTTGTTTCGTTGAGTTACGTGTTTGAAACAACGAAGCAAGTGGGAGTTCTTCCAATTGGAAGGGATTATTTCTTTAATGCATCATTGATGTTGGGCCTAATGCACCAAAATTCTGAAGATTTGAAAATTTTAAAAGGTTTTTGAAGTTTACGATTTCAGTCAATTTTGAAATTGAACGAGTACTTCGGAATAGTTTTGTGTACATGTGTGTATATGTGTAGTGTACATATATGTTTATATATGTACATGTATACACATATATACGTGTTGTGTATAAACGTACGTACACATGTATATATACAGATAAATATGTATATGTATGCGTATACTTATGCATATGTATGTGTATATGTGTGCGATATTCTAAGAGCGATAGGGAAGTCTCTTTTATAAGCCTGTCTATTCCTCTTGTCCTTGAATGATTTAGCGAGATGAAAATTGTGGATAGTTTTTGAAAAGTCTGCACCTTAGCATATGGGTCATCGATCCATTTCTCGTTTCCAGATGAAACTCGTTTGACAATTTGAGTGACCCATTTTCATTTAGGACAATAAAGAAGTGGAAATAATGATGGATTGCAGCACTAGATGCAAACTCTGTTTTTAAGGAACTGAAACTCTATTTCTCTTTTCTTTTCTTGGTTTCTTCATTTTCGTGGAAGTAATTCGAGACAATCGTGTGCCATAGTGGTTATGACACTCTGTGGCACTAAAGCAATAACGATGGTGATTGCCATTTCTCGAATGATTTGATATAATTTCTGATGTACATTAAATGTGAGGAATTCTTCTTTCTTTTTCTAGTTCTGATAGCTTTTTGGAGCACAGACGTTAACTTAAAGTACATGTCTATTCCGAGTTTAAACATCCTCTGAGGTCTTCGACCACACGTTTCCTTTTGGGAAACCCTGTTGAAGACACATTGTAGAACTAAATCACCCAGTAGAGAAGCGGACCTTGTTTGTAAATTTAACATTCAGTGTTATGCATGGGCGATTCCAATAAGAGCAACACAAATTTATAGCTTTGTGTCAACCGCTCGTGTTCTCGCTCAATTAAGACTGGAATTCGTACTCTTTATCAGTTTTTATTCAGGTACTGATTGTTTACCCTCTTCCGGGACTGGATCCAGATTACATGATGGCAGAAAAAGGCAGTGTTAGAGGTCAAGTGCCCATTTCATTCCTAGAGTTTAGATGAATTTGGTTTCCTAAGACAAATAATTATTTATCCTAAACTGTGCTGTGATTTACATCGTGTGTGAGCGCGTCTCATTTTTTCAGTAAAGGTTTATTAATTATGCTTGGTACCGCAATCTCCTCACTTTGTGTTTAAGCTTAACATGGCATTACATATGGTGCAATTCTTAAATAAATTTTAATACTCAGCTCGCTGCTTATTCTATCCTTGTCACTGTTTATGAAGTCAGCATTCTAAGACATTTTAGGACGTTTGAATCGTTCTAAAGGTTGCCATTCGCTAGGTTACAAATGTCGAAACATCTGTTAATGTGCGAAGGAAATGTTATATTACGAATTTGAATAAATATTTGTAGGAATTCTATGGTGTTTGTTTTATAATTTTTCAACACTGTTCGCGCACTTCGTACTCGATTTACCGATACTACAGAATTCTTGGTGATACGACAATTTCTTGATCATCATCGTTAAATCCTTGTTCCAATGAAATGGTCGAGTTTCCTGATAACGGAATTTGCTGGTATTTTCCTTCACTGAGAGCGACCCAGTTCTCTTGTGCATCTACGACCTGATCTGGATTCCTTTTCATTTGTTCTTAACGCACATTCTCTTTGTTCCAAACGAGTCATGTCGTCTGATTTCTCTCATTCTCATCGAACTCGTAAAATTTTCTTCCGTGAGTCCTTTCTGAAGAATCATACAGTTTCCGTAACATTATTTTTGTAGTGGTAATCACGTCAAACCATATTTTCACTCATGTTTTCCGAAAATTTTCTAAAAAATGATTTGGTTAAAGGCTTTGATTAAACTGATTCATACAGAAGTGGGACGAGAAGAAAGGCTTGTTAAACCTAGTGACAGAAGGAAGAAAGAGAAAGTTGTCAAGAAGAATCACTTCTCGATATTCACAGATGTTTCTGGTGAAAGGTTATGGTGGACCTATGATGCATATACTACGATGTGTAGTGGAAGCTAGGTTTGCCAAAACAATAGGTCTGCACCATATCTTTCCTTCAACTCTACGACAGATTATCGACGCTTTCACTCTATGCCTGGTATGCAGAAATCAGCTGGTTCTTTTCCTTACGATGAAGTCAAAAATGCCTGAAAACTCAAGACTATTTGTGGTGTATCGTGACATTTTCTCCATCTATAATTATCATCGACTACTGAGAATTACTTAAGCATCAGATGAAAAGGCTTGCCATACTTTGTTTAACAGCATTGTGTGAGCGTAACATGTTCACTACCATTATTAGCGCTTTGTGCTCGTACTTTTCATTTGATAATTTGCAGTTGCACTCCTACGAAGCAGTTATCTAAGCTTCAAATTCATTCTATAATTTCATGGTTTCGTGAGATGTTTCGTAAAATACTGTTTTTAACTATCCTCTTCCCGGTTTTGCTTGAGGGTCAGAAGATTCACCATGGAGTCTCACGTGGTAAGGTTGTATCTTTATTTGTAAATGACTTTTAGTTCTTTCTTAAAGTTGTTGCTTATAGCATAATTCTCCACAATTCTTACCACAAAACTTGTTACTTTTTAATGAAGAAAGCAATCGTTTTTCGGACTTTACTTAGTAAGTGGTATACACGTCCCAACGCTCCTTCATCATTACTGGGAGGTGTTCCAGAGTGTCGGCCTGCGATGTACAGCGGATTGATCCGTCCCTCAGAATGGTCTCCTAAGCTGAGAAGGAGTCCGGCTCTTCCATTAGGAAGCCCAGCTAAGAGTAAACGAATATCAGGGTCCACCACCGTCCTGGTATCGAACTGGTCGCATGCTGGCAAATTCCCCTCTGATCCACAAGGGCGGCGACTGGCTGTGGTGGTGATGAACCTTACTTATTAGGCACACTTTGGCTGTTGTCTGGACTCCAGGGAAACACATCGGCTAAACTGGCAAAACTCCGAGTAAGTTGAAGTTATGTAGGGACCCACACAACTAGTGAAGCCGGGTTATCCGAGTATCCAAGTAGTGACATGTAGTATAGTAAATGCGTCGGCGTGTACATATTTAACTTAGCCATCCTGATTGTCCCATTTGTGCTAAGGTTCATATTGATACGGTACCGTCAATTTTTAACGAAATTCCTAAGTTCTTGTTTTTTTGAAGTGGTGGAGAAGTAGGTCTTCGCCAACGTTGTCGTAACAGATCTATATCTTCAGTAGTTGTTTTGACAACTACTATCTTTTGTGAAATCTTCTGGTACTTCTCTGAAAATAATCCCATTATTTGCGGCATTTGTGGATATATTCCAGGGGCTTGCTGCATGACGAGGTTTAAGCCTGAATGCGTTAGTAAGCACTGCTTTAAATGGATTTCTATGCACTGTCCACATAAGCGGGCGAATTTATGTAAAGAAGATCGAAGGCGTTCTTCAAATCATGAGGTATTTCTTTCGGCTTTGCATTGACAGCGTAGAATTCTTCTAAAGATAAGAAGTCGTTGTGCTTATGTGAAGATTAGTGCCATTTACAAATGAAATCGAGTGGTAATGCGGGAACCAATTCACATTCTCTCACATGTTTTTATGAGAAGGGATGAAAGAATTATCGTATTGTTTTAACTTTTATTCGCTAACCATTATTTTCTCCGAGCAGAGAATTATTTGATATACTACCACAAGGATTCTGAGACATGAGCAAAACTCGGAACCTCACCTACGTCTCCAATCCACGACTACCTTTCCTGAGGACTCACTTGTCATCCACTGCAACAACCAAGCCCTTTGTTTTGCCTTTCCATCAACCAATTTTTTAACCCTCGGTTGGTATAGTGGATAACGCGTCAGCCCCTGGAAAGGGTGATCACGGCACACCTCAGACTCTGAGTTTTGCTCACGTCTCAGCATCTTTGTGTTTGTGTTTCACATAATAGTCGTATTCTTTGCTCAGACCACATATGCGCTGCATCGAGTGAATTATAGGCAAAATGCGGAACTGCTGAAAGGAATTACCAGCCATGTACAAGCAAAGTGATTGCTAATAAACTATTCAAGTCCTGCTGTGATCTATACGTACCAGATGAGTGTCACTTCATGTGTACATATGAAACAGAACAGACTAAAACAAAGAAGATGGTATGCAATTGAACTGTTTACAGTCCAATTGTTTTTGTTTATTTGTTTAATTTCGATTTTTATTTACTGTAAAATTTCACTCAGTGAAATTGAAATCACCGGTAGTGGGCAGGTTAAAGTAAAAGTCGGTAGTTTTTTCTACTCACTTGTTAGAAAGAGAATGAAACTGCTGGGTGCAAACTATAAAGATGTGAGCACATATTTCAGTCACCCAGATTCTCATGAAATTCTTGAACACTAAAGGGTTTCAGGCTCCTGGTTGTTCTCACTGTATTCATAACATTCTCTGCCGTAATAATCGTTTACATTTATAGAATTTCTTGTTCCGGTATTACCACAAAACATTTGAAGGTGGTTTTCTATGAATAGAAGACTTCCGATAACTCATAGAAATTTCTCCCAACGGTTTACCTCCTCATCGTGGCTGGGATGTGTTCCTGGGTGACGGACTGCGATGTACAGCAAGGGGATCCGTCCTACCGGCAGGGTATCCCAAGCTGAGGAGTCCGGCGTTTCCATCAGGAAGCCTAGCTAGGAGTAAACAAATCCCAGGATCCACCATCGTCCTGGTATCAAAGTCGTGCGGTGGCAAATCTTCCTCTGATCCACAAGTGCTGCGACTGCTTGTGGTGGTGAAGAACTAGAGCAGACTTTGACCAGGTTGACCTCGGGATTCCAGGGTGCCACAATGGCTTAACCAGCAAATCTCCGAAAATTGTGATCTTGCTGGGGCCAGCACGGCCAGTGAGGACGTGCCGTCCAAGTATCAGGTAAGTAAATAATACACATTTACTCGATTACTGAAGCATTTGAGTTCGGAACTAAATACTCTTTTAGCGGGAACTTTGCTATATAAACAATTGCTATAAGGGTTCTTTAAAAGTTAGGTATCTTTGTAACTGAAAATTGATAACGCTGGTAACGTTTTTGATATAACATGGGATTGATAAGGTTTTTTAGAAATTTTAGCTCAAGCGCAGCAGAGCTAAGCACCTGGAGGAATGCTATCGTGTCGTGCTGGACCTAATCCCGCTTATTCAATTGCTTCTTTATTTAAAATTTGAGCGTTAGCAGGATAAATTGGAAAAAAATATGCCATGAACTTTAGAGAATCACAACTTCGTATTGGTACACTAAAACAACTTGTATCTTGTACGTGGACATCTTCAGTTCATGATGGTTTTTAATCAGTACAATCTAATACGATCCGAGGTATCTTGGTGTAAAGTTGATAGTTATTATTTTCGCATTATACGCGTAGAATCCTGTGAATCTTGGGCGTTATACGTTAACAAGAGATAAAAGACAAAGAATTAGTGTCCAGTACGATTAGTTTACACTGTCTCTTCTCAGCTGTTCCTCTTGCTTTTGGACAATTCAACCTTTTTCAAAGGAAAATATGGGAATATCGCTTTTCAGCTGATCGATTTGGTGAAGCAAAAGCGGTGTAGTATTCGTTATCTATCATCAATTTTGTACTGCGCCAGTCAGAACAGAGACAATCGCAAATGTTGTGCCGACCTCGACTTGAACGCCCCACAGCTCCAGATATGTCAAGCGTGAAGTTTTATGTTGCTATTCGCACAAGGATAAAGAATAGAGCGTTCGAGTTTCATCAATCTCTCATTGATTGCCGGCTATGATCAGGTTAGCCCGGGTCATCAGGCCTTCCATCTCTGGGGCATGCAAACTGGTAGAAGACTTATCTTAGAGGAAATGAGCGCTGACTTGATACAAGACCACTGCACGTCATTATGGAGGCCACATACGCATTCGGTCGTACTTGGTGAAGTCGAAAGCATGGCACATCTCTCAGAGATTGATGAGCATCGAAAGCTTCATCCTCTTATCCTTTATGTGCACAAAATTTTTATGCTTCTATCCTAAGATGTATACGCCAGTAATTGAAGATACTACCAGTGATCCATATCAGTGACTGAAATTGGAATTTTTAGGTTGGTTCCAGATGTCTGAGAATGTGCGACCCCTCTGGGACTGCCATTGAAGGAATTGCAAAACAAGATGTGACATGCCTATATAACTGGAATGTTATCATGTTCTGTCATCATGCGGGAATTCGAGAAATGTAGTTGCACGTCATATTCTGAGTAAAGCGATTATCATAAGGCATAATCGACTGTAGCTGGATAGAGTTTGCTTACCATGTTCATCTCTATTATAGGCGATTGACTTGTCGCTTAGGAGTGGTTGAATGTGGTCATTTATTTCCTATGGGATTTATCTACCGTTCAGATTTTCGCTCATATTGTGTATTATGAGAATGGTAGTAATTTCAATGATGCTGAGATATTTGCAAAACTTCGGACCGCAGGTGTCTGCGGTGGGGAACGAACGCACTATGGTCCTTTCCGGGGAGTAACGCGTTCACCACTACACCATGCGGGTCCTTCGTTTCGCCTGTCTCTCAGCTAGTTCTACCGATCTTTTCCCAAAAAATGTTAGTAATATTCATATCTCTAATAAAAATGACAATAATAGTAACAATAGTGGTAATGACAATGAAATACCGTATTTATATTATTAACGCGCAGTCGAAAGGACTATGCTAGGAGTATCCCATGTCGCACAAGAGAGGGAAGGGATTCGAAGCTCCGACCTGCGTCAGTGATCAAAAATCAAAGATGCCGTTCTGTACGCCAAACAGTCGAACATAAGATGGGCCGGACACGTAATGCGCATGAATAGCAACCGATGGACAACAGCCGTTAGTGATAGGGTTCCTCGGGATGTCAAGCGCACTGCATAAATATCACCGAGCCTATGGTTAGAGTTCTTCTTGGAAAGCCTAGAAGGAAGGTATGATGCTCACCGAGTCTCTAGATCGAGCAGAACCAACTGGGCTACTCTTACGATATTTAATTCTCATCGTGCCCTTGGCACCGTCAAAAAACGATCACTCTGTTTTAATCGTGCGTTTTTCTCCATGTCCTAATTTTCTTATGTATTTTCTGCTCATTTCCATAGGTTTTTTAAAAGTAAAACATCCTAGGTGTTGTCTATGTTCTTCTGTCTATCTTTCCATGCTTTTGGAAGCAACTCTTATAAATGATAGAAAACGTCCATCGTCTAAGCTTGATTTGATAGGAGATTGATATCTTATATGTTTGATACGGTCCATTGCTAACCGATTTTTGCAACATATTTTGAGTACGTTTCGACATTTTCATGTAGTTTTAATATCCACTCATTTCATACGAGAGTTATAACTCATCCTATCGAATGAGGACTAAGGAACAATCAATTCCTGGTCCTAAATTCATGTGATAGAATCATTTCAGCCTAAGATGATTTCATCTTCATAAAACTTCGAAATTGACAGGAAGATAACGGGAAATGAGTAACAATTTGTGCTACCCGTAAAGTAGTCCGAGGAAGATGATTTGAAAGATAAGGACGAAATTATTCTTTTCGAGGAAGAGGTAAGTGGTGGAAAAGTGGTGTGCCGCACAACCACTGGATGGGTCTTCAGTAAATCTGGAGTGGATGAACAGCTTCTGCTTTAGTTCGGAGATTCCACATGCTTCACACATATTATTTATTAGCAAATCTTTGATCTAACTTTGAACGAGACGGACAGAAGCGAAGGAGAAGACGACGAACTGTGAGGCGAACAAGAGATAAAAAGCTTGATGAGTGAAGAGAAATGCATATCAATAATTGGCATATAAGAGTCTTGTTGGTGGAGAGATTACTCCAGAGAGAGGCATACGAATCTGTCATTATAACGCACATGAAAAATTTGTCGTATAAAGGAAGAAACCTGCTCGCCGTAGACTGGCAGAGAACTGTCTTCTTTGCTGAAAGATTGTGCAAGAGCGAAACCTATTTTAACGGAATATGCAAAACGTACGAGAAAGCACTGTCTAATTAAATTAGACAGACAAAGCTCAGGAGAGGACATTTGAAGGTAGAGCACAACTGGAGTTACTAAGGATGGCGGATAAAAGGAACGCTACAATAATGTCCACGTCGCATGACGCATCTGCTGATTACCTGATCCTTTGAGTTATGTCATCAGCGCAGCAAATGATCAATGATTACAATTAACCAACGTTGTATGTGGACACAAGCGAACGGACAACATCATGTTTGTCAGGAAGACCAACAAGTTATAGATTTTCGTTCTTTATTGTTTAGGTATATATGGATTTTCTTCCACCTGGTCAGTCAGATGTGTTCGGTGAAGGTATGGTGGATGTACTTTAGAAATGTGTAGAAAATTTGAATAGATGAGTTCAAGACCCAAATCATGTTTCATGTTTCCAAAAAATCACTATTGTTTGTACCAGTTCAAGCGCCCATTTGCATGAACATATCGATACAGTGACAAAGGATTGGAGAAACTGTATCGCGTGTTGTAGGAAAATAACGAAATATCAGGATTTCATATTTCACTTGGAAACTGAAAAGTAATTCAACACTATATATAGCCAAAGCCACAGATTTCTGTGATTAGATATTTTTCTTACAAGAAATGAACTACAGCGGTTTCATATATTAATGACTGAAAATTATACGAAGAAGGTGTATTGGACACGTTTCAAATTGTGATTAATGTAAAGCTATGCATTACCTGTATCACCTGCCGTCCCATTGATTGTCGAATGACTCAAGCGGATGCTCGTAAATCTTCCATTTTTCCCTGTCGCGTGCAAGAGTGCCCCGGTGGGTTCTGCTCGCTCTAGGGACTTGTTGAGCATCATATCCTTCTTTTAGGCTTTTCGTAAAAAAAACTATGAGCATCGGGTCGGCAGTCTTCCTGCACTGCTTATGACATCCCGAAGAACCCAGTCACTAACGGCTCTTGTCCATCGGTTGTCATTCATACGCATTACGTGTCCTGCACACCCTATCTCCGACTGTTCGGTGAAAAGAACGGCATCTTTGATTTTTGATCGTTAACACAGGAACACAGGTTGGAGCATCGGATTCCTTCCATTACTTGTATGTCGCGGGATACTCCTAGCATCTTCCTTTCGACTGCGCGTTCGATAAAGCAGGGTGACCTTTCATCCTGCTTACGCAACGACCAGGTTTCTGACGCATACGTTAGGACAGGAAGTACCGTTGAGTCGAAAAGGTGGGAACGGAGTAGGGTGTTCTTTGTTCTCTTCACTACATCCTCGATGCTCTTGAAAGCTCCCGTAGCCGCTCGTTTTCTACTGCTCAGTTCTGGAGCTGGGTCGTTCATCATATTGTTTATACGACCTAGATAGACATAACTGGAGCATTCGGAGATATTCGTTTCGTTGAGGGTGAATGCGACAGGCGAAACCAATCCTTTTCTCATGAACATCGTTTTGTGAGATTTAGTCGAAGAGCAATCTTTCCACAGGTTTCATCAAAGCCCGCTAGCATTCGTTTCGCTTGGCTAATGTTTGGTGTTATGAGAGCGATATCATCAGCAAGCGAAGAAGAAGTAATTGCTCACCATCGATTTTTGCTGTGTATGGCGAGATAGTATCGCCTTGCCTGACCCCTTTTTTGACGTCGTTGTTAATATCATTGTAGAGTAGTGATATCTTGGTTATTAAATCCTTGTACAGCTCATGAAGAATCTTTATGCACTGAGTAGGGACTCCCTGACTGTCAAGTGTTTCTATGACTGATTCTATCTCAGTTGAGTCAAAGGTCTTCTTTAAACCAATGAAAGGAAGACAGAGCGGTCTTTTGTACTTTCGCGATACTTCGATGAGCCTTGTTACCGTGTGGACTGTCCTTTGTCCAGTGTTCTGTCAATCCTGTTGAGGATCACTCGTGTTGAAAGTTTGTAGATGACAGACAGCATGCAGATTGGGTGATAGTTACCGATATCGAGCAGGTCACCATTTTTGAACAATAACACGGTGTTGCTGGTCTTCCACTGAGTACAGACATTGCATTCAGGCAGGTAACGGGTGAAGAGCCGAGCCAGTGTGCTTGCGAGGACTGGCGGAAGGCTCTTCAGGTGTTCTGATCTTATTTGTCCGAACCTGGTGCTGTTCGGTTTTTACCGAACAAATAACATGTCGGATTTCGGAAGGAAAAACCGATGATACAACATATCCATCCTCCTTTATTTCATATGACGGAGGGTGGATTTGCCTGTCGAAGAGATCTGAGTAGTATTCGTGAATGATTTTCTTTATTGCCTTTCTGGACGCCGTAACTGTTCCGCCTGGACCCCGGAGTGCAATCATCTTGGTCTTGTATTTGGCGAAGCTTCGATGGGTTCTGCGAATGCTTTTCCCAGTCTCTGTAGCTTCGACCATTTCTGCTGTCTTCTCTCTCTATGATCTTCTTTTACCGCCTGTCTGCATTGTTTTGTAAGTTTGGAGGTTAACACGCGGTTGCTTGCAGCTCGTGCGATTCCACGTTGGCGTATCAGCTCGAGAGTTTCTGAAGACAGACGTTTCTTGGTGACTTTCGAACTCTCAGCTTGCATAGCGCTGGCGTGAGGATGGTGAGTGAGTCGATCTTATCGACAGCGGTGTCTTCCAACGGCCGACTAACGAGTTGAATAAGTCCCAGCTTATAGTGGTTTTGCGAGTTCGTTTTTTGAATTTAGCGGCATTTTTTCCTTTCTGTGAGGGATGGAATCTTGCACGAAAGAGGCGGTGATCAGATCCCGTTTAAAATTTTGGGGCAACAGCGACATCGCTTAGACAAAATCTTCGGTTTACTATGACGTCGTGGTCTATTTCGTTATGGTACTCTCCACTGGGAGATTCCCACGTCCAAGGTTAAGGGTTGGGCTTTTAGAATTGCGAGTTACCATGAATGGTCGTGGTGGTCAAACTCCCACACTCAGTCAGTAACCCACCCTCCTTGTACCATACAAATTCGTGACCTCAGTGTGACGTCTTTTAGACGTTTTTCTTGGTCCAATTTTGGCGTGAAATTTTCCAATGATAACCTTGAAGAATGAATGGCTTTCTCTGTGGAACATCTCCAAGTCTATATAGAACGCTTCGACTTCTTCTTCGTCATAGTTTGATGTCGGCGCATAAACGACGAAGATTGTCAAATCTGGTATTGATTCACTTCTTTTTAATCGTAAACGTCCGATTCGGGTTGTAAGTTGTTCGAATGAATCGATGTTCATGGACAAACTCGTGTTGACTAGGATGCCGACTCCGCCAAGTCCTCTACTGTTGTGGCTTCCAAAGAACAGTTCTTCTCCGGTGTCATAGACGGCGTTGAGTGGGTGGCGCCGTTTCGTCTCGTCCAGCTCTATGACGTAGTACCTCATCCTTCTCGCTTGCATGACCAAGTTTTCTATCGAGGACTCAGAATCAAGTGTGCGTGCATTGTTGTTAGTAGACGTGATCTCTACGTGACATACTTAGTGGAAACCTCATAGAAAGCGGCTCTGAAGAAGGCGAAATTCGCCGAAACGTCAGCTTAATCGTGAACAAAGAATAGTAACACCTCACGTTTGCTCAACAAAAATACGAAGAAAATCACTTGATCAATGCCGAGGTTAATAGAAAGTCGGTCGTGGCAGTATCTTGCCTGTCTTTTTCCTAGAATGGACGTGGAGCTCATTTGTTGGAGGCGACTCCTAACCGCCTTCCATATATTTCCGTCACTTGATTGGATTGATTGCTACTGGATTGATTGCTTTTGGCCGAATTTACTCGTAGAATACAATCCACATAAACTTGAACACACCAACATGCGTGTGCATGAATATGCTTCGTAGATACAGAAAGTATGTGTGAGACTGGCTCAGCAGAAACAGAGAGTCCATCCTCCGGATCCTTCTGCGTCTTAGGAAAGCATACGGTCGCCTTTGGTTCACGATTAACCCCCTATCGGCTACCTGGAGACGCGTCACGTAGCCTCGCGACTAATCAGCTCGAGATCCCTCATATGAGGGAGCTCCGTGGCAGTTCCAAAATGTAGATCGTAGGTCACATAATGAATGACTTTGGACATGATATTTGCAGCGGTGGTGTAAGTTGGTGAGAATGAAGTTTGAGAACATGTCGTGTTTTCGAAAACCTTTTTAAAACACCAATGAATGCGCACTTGATGAAAGTCTCGCCCTCTTTACAGCAAGTAGTTTTGGTGACGCGGAATATACAGGTGCACGTATACACCAGTTACATCCATGCAGTTGTCCACAGTGGTTTCTCATCTCGTGCTAGTGAGATGTCTCTAAGTATCGAAGTTCATCTTTCAAATGCAAAGGCATCAAATTATTCCCTTCATCAATAGCACATTCAGCACCGTACAATTAAACTCGGACCAGGAGAGCAGCGGTTAGTGATGGAGTCCATTAGGAAGCAACACTCCGTTTTGAACCCCTTCCCTACACTCGGCTCCGATTTACGTGGAAACGCCTTAGCGCGGCTTTCCCCAGGATTTCAAAGAGAATCGGCTCGGCAAGCATTCTATGATATTCAAAAAAAGTCGGAATCCTCAGACAGCAGCCGAAACAACACGCGATGTATTCAAAGACCACCGTGGGGGATGAGTGCGAGGAAAAGGAATCGAAAGCAAGTGTTGGGAGCCACACAGTAGATGTGGTGGTGGTCTGTATAGATGTGAATGTGAATAAAAATATTAATAATGAACAGGAATTTTTCTTTGATGATGCCAAGCACAATATCTGAGGTGTGGTTGTAATCTTTTCAGTACGGAAATAATGGGAGCAAAGAAAATTAGAAGGTGGTGCGGTAAAATACACAACCGGAATCAATGTGAATCACATGTGCTTCGGATCATGGAGAGCGCGTTGAACAATATAAATAGTCCTAGCAGTTGATATGAAACCGTGGTGAAAACTTAAGTTCTATTAACACTTATCGTTCAATGATAGTTTTTTGGGCAGGTGCCTTCAATTTTTCATTGTCTAGAACAGTTGAGCAGTAGAAGGTGTTAGAATGTGGCAGACTTATAGAACAATCTTCTGCCCATAGATTACTTACTTGACACTTGAATGGCCCGTCCTCACTGGTTGTGCGGGCTCTAGCATAATTTCCATTTTTCGAAGATTTGCTGGCTAAGCCATCATGGTTTCCTGGAATCCCGAGGTCAGTCTGGCCAAAGTCTGCCCCAGGTCTTCACCACCACGGGCATTCGCAGCCTTTGTGGATCAGAGGGAGATTTACCATCATGCGACTTTGATACCAGGACGGTGGTGGATCCTGGTATTAGTTTACTCTTAGCTAGGCTTCCTGATAAAAACGCCAGACTTCTTCGCAGCTTGGGAGACACTGCCAGGGGATGAATACCCCGCTGTATATCGCAGTCCGACACCCAGGAACACCTGCCAACCACGATGAGGCGGTAAACCGTTGGGAGGACAATCTACTGACCTATAGAGCAATCTTCTGCCCATAGATTTAGTGACATAAATGGTTTTTCTTGAAAAAAAGTGGCTCGTAAGATTTTAAACTTTTCCGAAAATTATGTTTGTAAAAGAAAGAAGGAAAGTAACATTCTTAAACGTTTTCACGCAAGACCGACAGCCGTAGAAATCTACTATGCTTTAGAGGACATCAACGTGTTCAGTTTTACAACATCCCGCTGTTCAATTGCTTTAATCCTTTAAACAAACAGAGACCTCAACATAAAGAAGCGATTCACGTTTTATCTGCTACAAAAAAAACCAAAATTTTCAAGCTATAGAACGGAGAAATTTGCAATTTGGCAAGGAACTGCGTAGTACACTATAAGCGCAGAATGTATTTCGTTAGGGTTGAAAAATAAGCTTAGTTTTCGGCAAATGCGCATTGAAATCAATCTGCATCGTACGCTGTGTTTTAAATGATATTCGCGCGGAAGTATTGGGAAAAGGCGAGTGATCTTGAGTATTATGGTTGTTCGTGCTTGGTACGAAGGCAGAAACAGTAAGTGAAAGAAGTAACGTTGCCAGTGGTACAAAACAAAGAAAGAATTGTTGCGAGAATCGTTTAGTCACCAAAGTGAAATAGCTTTATTCACAAATAATCTAAGAATGCTGATGACTTAATAAGAGATAAGCTCTCGAGTGCTTTAGTTGGCTAGTTTTCTTAGCTACTGATGTCGTTATTCGTGGAATTGTCATAAGTTCCTTTCACATATCAAAGCAAACGTGTCTTACGATTGCTGTGAAAATAAAGATATTGAAGAAGAATTGTTGGAATCTAGTCATAGGTAGCAACAAGATTAATTACACTATTAGTCAGCAATGTTTACCTGATCGCATTCAGGAAGCACCCGAACCGTGTAGAAGGAGACAGAATTTCCTAACGTAGCTACGTACACTTCCTGGAGTAGCGAAGAAGTTATGGTGTGGCATCTATCAAATAACTCTTGGTGATCATCTTCTAAGCATCACCTTACTACTTTGCTGCTTTCCGCGCGCATTTGTTGATAACTTAGTATTGTTCACTTCTTCACACTTTTGATGTATTACCCTGCTCAGTGGGTCTCGCTTGCTCGAGGAATAGAAACCCTATTGCATTATTCGTGAGATGCCCTTTTTTGTTGTTTTTAGCGTAGTCAGCTTGGTGGAATCCTACGTGGAATAGGTTTAGCTTAGCAGGCAGATCGAAATAGCTAATTCCTTGATTAGCTTAGACGCTATATAGAGTGTATCACAGCTTGAAACGCAAGAACACCCGCAGCCACGATAAGGCGGTTAGCTATTGAATTCCTCGGAATGTCATGAGCTCAGCAGAAATATCACCAGTGGTGAGAGTTCTTCATGCAAGCCATAGAAGATATGTTGCCCAAGGAGTCCCTAGAGGGAGCAGAACCAACAAGGCTACTCTTGCACGCGACAAGTGAAAAGTGATGCTCATGCTATACACAAAATCATATGTTACCATATATTTTGTAGTAACTTCCTGACTTCTCAGGCACAAATTTTTTCAGTATGGAAAAAACTGGAATTGCCATTGCGCGAAAAGGAGGCGCAACTCTAACAACGAAAATGAGCAAATTGCTAAACGATAGCAGACTACTCAAGTCTCAAACGGCCACGAATTTACAGTAACTTTTGTGTTTCAAATGTTTAAAGGCAAGTAGAAGTGAAGAGAACATGTACTGGTTGGTAAGCGAGACGCAAGCGAAATTCAAATTTCGAAATTATATTGAGAAACTACAGTGACGTGGAACTCTGCACAGCACATTATAATGGTTTTCGGTAGGAGTCAAAACAGGGACGGAAACATAGTAATGAAGCAATTAGGAGAAGAGCGCCCAGAGATAAACGATCGAGCTCACTCGATTACATAGTGTTTGCTTGTCAGCGTGCCTCGTTGATATCTATTATCAGAGCAATCCTCCAGCAACTGACGATAACATGCCACTGGCCAAACGACGAGTTCGTGCTGGTGGAATACCAGTCGCGATTGTCTCTCAATCACTGACTCTTCAGTCACACCTCCCAGATTGCATTCATTTTTTTCAACGTCTATACAAGCAGTGCTGGCTCATTCTTCACTGATTAGCTTACGCTGAAAAGTCTGTTTTCTAGCCAATGATATAGTTGCATTGCTCACCACTATGTCTGGGCATAGTTTATCTTTTTCCAAGTCATCCAAAAAATTTATTTCTATCCGAATATCATAGCGTAATATTTAAGCGAAGTCGATCTGGAATAGAATACCAGATCAATGTTTTCCATTTCTATTCTCATTATGTTAACACGTCTAATTTTTCTTTGGCTCCCACCTAGGAAGAAGCCCTGTTTGCGTCTGCTGACACACGCTTGCCGATAGACAGTGTTCGCAGAGAATCGAAAACTTTAAATTCTTATAGAACACGTTATATCTCTTCCATGTATCTTTACAAAAAGTGTTTTTTCGATTGACATTTTAAGTTGAGAATTTCTTCGAAACAAATCTTTTCGGCAAAGGAAAGCGAGGTTGAAAATTTTTCGCATACGCTGAAAACATCTACGATACGTTATTTCACTTCGATGGACAAAATCCCGCTTATTCAACCACTTCACCATTTGAGAAAAGAGATTTGACTAAGAATAGGGAATGACGCACGTTATGTACGCTTCAGAGGATTGTTCATTATATGCTAGAATCTAGTGGTATAAAAATGAAAAGAACAATTTCGTTCGGGCCTTCTTTAAGCATATATGTCTTATTCATGAGCAAGTGAGTTAACTAATCTGCAAAATTGAGATGCATTAATATCGACATAATTCTAACACATGAGCCAAATCAACTGATATGTTTTGGCATGGGTTCGAAAAGTCGAATTTATGAAGAAGAGTTATTCTTCGTGAAGCAATCAATCCTACGACCGACTTTCTGTTAACCTCGGCATTGATCAAATAATTCTTCATGCTCTTGTTGAGCAAATGCGAAGTATTTCTTTATTCTTTATTCCATCTGAAGTTTCAGTAGATTTCGCTTTTCTCAGAGCCTGGAAAGGTCAAGTTGATAGCAACCTATCCGGCCAAACGCCTCCATAACCAAACAGAGAAAACGCTAAACCAAGATTTCAATCACATTGAACACAGAGTAGCTTCCTTGTACACTCACCGTTTTCTGTGAGTCTTCCACTGAGTATGTCATCTGGAAAACCAATCTATGGAAGACTAAGAATAAGAAGATCCAAAATGCCTCGAGAGTTTTGCGCGCTTGGTTTCTCGATTCCTGCGCGAGGATCGTGACGCGTACCTCCAAGAGTACTCTTAGGCGCCAGCTAGTTCGTAACTGCCTATATAACTGTCTATGTGCAACGCACAATTGCATAATTTGCCCTAACGGTACAGACGGTGATTGCATGAGTTCGGGTACAGTCTATCTGATCACTTGTGAAGCGTGCGAGGACAAATACTTTGGCGAAACGGGTAGACCGCTCTGCGTCCGCATAAAAGAACACCTAGTCGGCAAACGTAAACCAAACACCCCATTAGGCACCCATAGGACGCAGAGACATAGCGGGGAGGACTTTGAAGTACGTGTCGCGATACTCGCACAGAAATCGTGAACACAAGCGCGGAAAACTCTCGAGGCGTTCTGGATTAATTCCAAAAATCCGAAAATGAGCCGCAAGGAGGAATGTCTCATTATCACGCGTGATATTGGGCAGTATATAAGCCTGTTATTTTGATGAGATTGGCACAACACGCTTCCATGTGAATTTTGTGCGGTTGGTTTCCACGCGACGTACTCAGTGGTAGACTGATAGAAAGCGGTGAGTGTGCAGAGCTATGCTAAATGTGATTGAAATTTCGATTTAGCGTTTTCTCTGTTTGGTTATGGAGTTGTTTGGCCGAATAGATTGCTTTTAACTTGACCTTTCCAGGCTCTGAAGAAGGCGAAATTCGCCGAAACGTTAGCTTGTTCCTGAATGAAGAATAAAATAACCCCTCGCATTTGCTTTTCGTGAAGTCTGTGGCTCAACCCACACATCATGTTTTCGTTTGCTTAGAAGACGTAATTTTTCAAAAAAGTTGAGCTAAGTTTTGATACTATTTTACGTTTTTACTCACAGTTTCCGTGATAACTAAAAATAATTGAACAAAGAGCAGTCGAGAGACGATCGGCGACCAGTGCTAGCTTCATTATCTAATTTACTGAGCCGGAAGTATTCAGATTCTTCGTCCTGTCGAAATGCCATATGTCGGTATCGGAGCGCAGCAAGACAGTGAGTGTTGTGATTGAACGCGTCTGTCTATACTGCGCAAACGTCGAGACCTCCTGGTTTTTTGACTGCTTTGAAAAAACTGGAAAATTTTTCTTTGCTTTTAAGTAGCATATTTCGGTTTATTTAGGCAAGAAATCTCTTATTGGACCGTCGATGTTAAAGGTATATGGTATCGTTATTTTTGCGATATTCTTGACGTTTGCGATTGCTGGTTTGGGAAAGCATCATTCGCTTCACCCAACAACACATCCAAAACGTGAAACAGTTGCAGGTTTAGTTAATTGTTTTCGCAGTTGTTATGATAATAGAGAAAAATAAAGAAGAAAAATTATATTTCACGAGAAAAAGGCGATTGTGACGTAATACCCATGAAGGAACAAAAACGTTAGAGGAGAGACTACCGATTATAATTCGTATTCTTGGATTGCAGAAGTACCTAGTTTAATAGATGGCCTTGAAACTAAGTGGGCAGCTGACTTACCCGGTATGAAATCAAAGGATGACCGACGTGCGTCTTAGCTAGTTAGACACGAATTTTTAGTAGGTCTGTGACGTGAAACAACTGCGTGAATTCCAATACTTTAAGCAATTAGATTTCTAGGCGCGAATAATTCGGTAGAGACAAAATTATCACAATTTAATTAGGGAGGGTTATCAGTAATGTCTACTAGTCATTCTTTTTCATTAAAGAAAAACATTTGTTTTGGTGGCCACCAATGAGCCATTTAAATGAGATCTTTTTGGAATTCTTTTTCACTTATTTTCGGTAGAATGTCTGGTAGAAGAAAGCGTTCACATCTACATAAAGGTTGCTGTGGTATAAGAAAAAGTATTTAACTGATTAGTTACTGGGTCGTTCTTCTAACGAAATTTTTGCGAATTCGGGCCTAATATGTTTGTCTGAGCCGTAAATATTTTTATTGCCCTTTCAGACATTCACAATACGATATCAAATTTGCTGATGTCGAGCGTAAATCCTAAGAATATCAAAGAAAACTTACGGCGGTTTACCAGAGAACCTCACATATCTGGAACGGATGCCAATAAGAAAGTGGCTTACGATATCGTTCAGAAGTGGAACGACATTGGTTTGGAAGGTGTGGATTTTTGACGCTATTAGATTTGGAGGATGGTCAAGGTCATCTTGTCATGAAAAACAGCACGACGAAAAAGCCATGTAGGAGAAACGTTAGGAAGTATGAGAATCTTCGTGCTCCTTTCGCTAATAGAACAAAATGAGCAGTATGGTAGAGAATGATGAGTTTACTCGTAGTTTGTACACGTGGTCATTGGTTCCCACTTGTATAGAATTTCTGCCAAAAATACAAGTTTTGTGAAAACAACAAAGCATACCATATGTTTACTAGAACTATGGCCTCTACCCTTTAATGCTAGATTTGAATTAGCCTAATAGTTTATTTTAAACTTTACCATGTATCCTTTATAACTGTTACAGTATTTTTCAGCTACAGTTTATTCTAAGTTTAGATGTGCACATGATTCCCTATGAGGTTTTACTCTCGCATCCTGATTTTACAATTCCAAACACGATCACAATTGAGGACGCTCAGGGAAAACCTCTATTCAAAAGTGCGGGACTCAGCCCCGTCATTCTTCCCGATGAACAAGCAAAGAGTGAGAAAAAAAATGAATAAAATGTGGAAAAAAGGCCTCTTCGCATAGGGCTTTGGTTTCAGCTGCTGGACATCAGTGGCTTGCCTATTCAGCTTCCGGACGGGTGACAGCCGAAGTGGTATACTGCAATCGCGGGCAACTGCAGGACTTTGAAAATCTTAAAAGGATGAAGGTAGACTTGAAGGTATGTGTGGATAAATATCTTTTACAAGACCAAATAAGGGATAGCCCTCATGTTAGCTGGAATATTAATATTCCCATTCTCTGTGTAAAATGTGAAAAAATGCATAAATTATTGGAGTCAGCTTTGTTTGAGTGTAGCGAAATGAGAAGCTACTCCAATCTTTATAAACCGTCGGTGGAATAACTCAGTCAAAATCCTTAACATCATCTCCTTGCTGTCGTCATTGCATTTATGGGCAAAATCAACGTCTCTTTCTTCAGTGAAATTATAGTAACCAAACAGTATCAATACAGGAGATAAGCTTGATGATTTTTTGGGATTGTGCTATTGCCAGCTGTTACCTGGACTTCATTTGTAAACCGGTGGTCGGCCCAAGCTGCCCAGGACCTGGTTCGCCGCTGTTCCGGGCCAACCAAGCTGTTCATCTATTCAGCGTTGGGGAGCTGTTACGAGACTAGTCTGCGACAAGTTCCACATTGGAACGCCTCAACACGGCTATTTCAGGCTTCTAGGTAGTATCGCCTCGTCTAGAATTCAACGACATTAGTGATGAAGCTGAAAATTCCTCAAGTAGCACCTGAAGCGACACGCATAAAGTTGGAAGGTCTCCGCGAAAACGAGCATGAATACGAGCAAACGAATAGAATGCAGGAGGTGTTAGGAAGGAAGCGAAAAGTAGAGCATGTGTTGCTGGGCCTTGTAGCAAAATAAAATAGATAAATTCTAATTGGAAACACAGCGTGTGTTGTTGGGCGTTTCATCACTTGGTGAAAAATTGGGTGCATCATTTCTATAATCGGCCCTCACGCACTGCTTCAAATATTCACCCATGCAGTGTATCTATCTCACTGTTGTTTCTAGGAGACGACAAAGATAAGATTCGATGCAAGAACAATTATCGACATTCGGCCGCAAATTTAAAGTGCTATAACTGGGCTTGCATACAACTTTAGTATCCAGAATAAGGGTCATTGGTATGCACACATTTTTATCAGCAAGACAAAAGTGCATTTAGCAAAAAAGTCCATTTACTTCGAATGGTTTCTGAACTCCAGAAAACATCGACGTGTCCGAAAGCATTTATACCAGTAGTTGCTTGCTGACTTCTCATAACTATTAAAAGTAGTGGAAGAGGTGTTCAAAAAGTGCTAGTTGTGAGCAAAAACTCATATTATTATGAGGCGAAGCTTATAGTCGGTGGCGCATTGCTTTGTGAAGCATTGTCGTGCAAGGAGATTTCACTTTTCTATTAACCAATTGGGTACATACGCTGATCTTTTTGATGCATTCTATGTCGTAACCCTACTCTGTTTTGGTCTTTCGCTAGTAATCAGAAAGTTGTGGTGGACTAATGGCATTGCAAGTAAGAAAACACTCACCACAGCCACAAGGATGGCGATTCATAAGGAAGACTCGGAAGCTCACTTGAGCTTCGAACACGTAATTATCTTTACTGCGGGGTCATGTTCTATCCACCACACCAACCAACACAATTGGTCTGTAATTCACGTGGTATCGTGCAGTGAAAAAAGAATAGGCCGTAGATAAATGTGGAGACATTGTGATCTTGATGGCAGTTTCAGCTTAACTGAGTTTAAAGCTGATTTGTGTTTCTCTGACTATTACCACCGACAGTGATTGCTGATAGCACCGTTAGAGTATAAAACTGGCTGAGAGAAAAACAAAACGAGGCCTCGGTTGGTGTGTTTGATAGCACGTGAGTCTCCCGTAGGAGACTTCGAAGCTTTACTGTGGGTCTGATTTTTGTTCCTATCTCATCATTTTTGCAGCAATGTTTCACACAGCACCCTACCATGGAGAAGGAATAGGCAGTAAATAGAAAGTTATGACATTCAACCTTCTTCTACTGGAAAATCCACTTTCGGTAATGGTTAAGGAGCTCCATCACGGTCTGTAACGTGCGTTAAACGTCTTTGATTGTCATAAATGGGTCGTCTATTTTGAACAAAATACGCATAAAACGTACTGCAAAATGGCCATCGCTTTGCTTCGTCTCTGGCTTGTATGACGCTCGACAGCATCGTTTATCCAGTAACCGCCTTATACCATTATCACAGCCACCTCATGGTCACCGCTGTCGTCATTGCCCTTCTACACATTTTACTGGAAAAAATTATCAGGAATTTCGTTTAGAACAAACACTGCTTCAGTATTTCATCAACTTTTTCAGGGAAAAATCGCTTTAATGCGCTTTGGTGAGGGCTTTCGTGGTGATAAAGTACACAGGGCGCATCAGAATGGTGCTGTTGGTGCCATTATATTCTCTGATCCATACGACGTAGCGCGAGATGGAATTAATCAAGGTTAGAAATATTGTCGCTGATAATCTTCACACAGCTGGATATTTCCTTTTTTATCTCTATTATTGTTTCGTGTAAAAATTTAGCAATAATAGTTTCTTTCAATAATAAACGTAGTTATCCATAGAGAATCCAGTAACGTGTGCTACTATTAGCATAAGCACAAATTTTTCGTTTTGAGATGAATATTGTAGATCGAAATCGAACGATCGAAAGGTTCAAGTTTTTGTTTCTGTGACAAGGATTTCACCATACTTTCTGTTTTGCGCTCAGAAGACGTTCAACAGCTAACTTTTTTTAAGCTGATGTTTATCCAAACACAGTATGGATGCCGAATGAGGCAGTACAGCGAGGATCTATCATGCATGGAAATGGTGATCCGCTCACTCCTCTCTATCCATCTAGGGCGGATCTCTTCAAGAGTCGTACAATCGAGCAGGTGCATTTGCGACTATCAGAGAGCAGCAAGAGCTTGACTATTTGAGCTATGATTTGTTAAAAGATCGCCCTTCTTTAATTATGAAAATGACAGGCGAAAAATGAGGGTATTATCCCCAAAATACCGGTGCTGCCTGTTTCTTATACAACAGCGTACCATATACTGTCACGACTGAAGGGCCGTCCCGTCCCGCAACCATGGCAAGGTGCGTTAATAATCAGGCACGATAGTTACGGTTCCTTTTGTGATAGTTCTGTAATGACCATCTTCAAAAAAATTTACAGGAGCAATTAATGTAACATACCGTACTGGACCAGGATTTCAAATGGATGAGAAACTGACTATGGAAGTGCATGGAAAACTCAAAGTAAAGTGAGCCTCAATCCATGGAGTGGTTATATTAATTTGTTCTTTTCAATCAACTTGTGTCCTAAATGCGGTTGACAAGGGACGTTGCCTGCAAAAACATATAATCTATACTATACAAAAGTAGCTTTCGGAAGAGCTGTTCACGAAACGGGTATAGAGATATGTCCGAGGGTAGATGCACCAAAGACGAAGAATTTCCACAAAAGTGTTTGCTCCACAAACACAATAAAACGAGTCTGGAAGATGTTGCAATTCCTTTCCTCTGGAACTGGGTCACAATGCTCTCCACGAGTCGCCTCCAACAAACGAACTCCCCATCTACGCTGGGAGAGGGTGCCAAGCCACTCGTGGGTATATCCATCCCGCGTGTTGAGAACTTCACAAGCTATACACGGGTATAAAAAACTGAACATAGCAGGATAAAACAAAAGTAAACACTGTGATAACGATTAACATCTTCCGAAGATATGCGGAATTTACTGCGATTCATGAATGTGCTGCAGTAGGACCACCGATTCGATGGTCATAGCTCTTCACAAAAATCCTAGGAGAAAGGTGTGATGCTCAACGGCTCGCTAGAGCGAGCAGAACGCAGTAGGCTGCGCTTGCTTCGACGGGGAAAAATGAAAGGTTCACTGGCGCCAGCTCGTGTAACTCAATGATCAACGGAACGACTTGTGATACATGTGATATAGGTGATTAATTGGGCTTACTTCCACTTCACGAAAGCCTGGAAATAATAAAGCTTTTCAACAATCACCTTTCAGCTGCTAGTGAACTTTGCTGTTTGAAATAAAGACTGCAAAAATCCAGAAATGTTTACTAACTGTAAAGAAATCGTTCCACCACCGAAAAATTGGACGTGATGGAGTATTGAATAAGGCAGAAATGACAATATTTAGCGAGTTAGTTATGATCTCAATTTCTCGAGTTCCCTAGTTATCGAAGAATTACCGTGAGTTGTCGGAAAAACAGCACAGTCTATTATGTGAGGCATATAAGTTCAATTTTTGACTACTTATTGACTTTTTTCCATTTACAATTTCTAACATGAATTGTGATTATCTCTTGGGACAGGTGGTTATAAAAACACCAAGACACACTCAGCGTAAATTGTAAAATTCTTCCAAATGCTGATAGCAGTGTTTGGATGATGAACTGTCGTAAAATGTAATAGATAGCATTGCCTATAGTCCGAGATCGATAAAGCAAAGACTTTTCTAAATTTTTTCCTAAAGCTTAAAATTTGCCAAGCTATCGAAACTTTTTACCCATTGTCGAAAAAGTAGCACTGTCGTGTTGAAATCGCAGGCGGGTTTCACTTTTTCTAAAGTTGCCTCGCAATTTGGCATTGTGCAAAACGTCATTCACGCTATATTGTACGTTGGGCGTTATTTGTTAAAAAATGTGTCACATATGATTCTGTAGTGTAGTTCAAATTCGATAGGATTTAAAGGTAGCAAATTTGAGCATCCAGCTGTATGGGCTGACGTAAGTAGATGTTTTAAATGGCATATTTGATAATGTCCAAGCTAAACTATTCAACAAGTAAAACCCGTAATCGCTGCTGTGGGTTTTACTTTAAGACAGATACTTGGCGTTTACATGTCTTCAGCCATTAAATTTCATTACTGCTGACAAAAATGTCACATGTCTAGGTGATTGGTGGCCGCTGTGAGTCAAGGTGTCATACGCACAAGTATGTCATAAGAGTCATCGAGCTTTCCTCCAATACATCTACTAGTACTTATCAAAATTTGGTCCCAATCTTCACTTTTGTAGTCTTTTTAATAACTTGGCCTTATTCTTTGTGTCGACACGATTTTTATATCAGAAAGCGCATTCTCGCACACATGCATGTTGCGTCAAGTTGTATACTTAGTGTAAAAGTCAATCGAGATTACCACGGATAAGGAACGCATCGCATGAATCCCTTGTGTAGCGGTTTCATAGCAACGGTTTTTTAGGACAATTCGAAATGTGGTAGGGTATATTCGTGGAAAAGATGAACCCGATCGTTACGTGATACTAGGCAATCATTATGACGCTTGGGTTTATGGCTCTGTGGACCCTAACAGCGGCACTGCCATACTGACCGAAGTGGCACGTGCCATGATGCACACCGTAAACAAAACTGGATGGAGGCCTGGTAATAGTCTAGTTGTTGACTTTTATCAGTCTGTTCGCTATCAAAATCATTTTGTTCAGCACGTACTGTCATGTTTGCTGCATGGGACGGCGAGGAACACGGAATCATCGGTTCTACTGAGTTTGTAGAGGAGTTTGCCGAGATACTCAGACAGAGAGGTGTTGTCTATTTGAATATGGACTGCCTTCATGGGAATACAAGCCTGTGAGTGTACCTCTAACGAACTCCACCTTAATGAGAAAATGGTTGTGAGGTATTCAAGCGGCCCAGCAATTCATTTCATCAAGTAGACATCAAAAGACAACAACTTTAAATGAGCACTGCATTTGGAAATTTTACGTATCTTGTGAAATTTCTTGAAAAATCACGGAATAGGAATGCAAAAACTTTGTTTCTGTCCGGGTGTTTCTCTTTGGCAGAATGTTCGAAAAAACGATTTATTCTGAGGCGAAATTCGATAACAAGAATTTTTTGTAGCCATGTGGGATCGATACCATCTCTCCACCATGTACTCTTTGAAGCTGCTAAAAAGGTTTCAAATCCATCGAAGGCGGAACAAAGAAAGGGTCGAAAAACGTTGTATGACTCGTGGTTGAAGACGTTTCCTTCGTCCATTCCTGGATTACCTGATATTCCCGTCCCCGGTTCTGGTTCTGATCACGCGTCGTTTCTTATATTTTCCGGTGAATCTCGTTTTTGTATTTTTCTCTTAAAATTGAAAAATATTTTTACCAGCATAAAGCAGCACGATTTTGAGCAATGAGACGATATTCTGCGATTTCAGGAATTCCTGTAGTGGATATCACATTTAAAAATGCCACTACTTATGACAACTATCCCCTTTACCACACTATGTATGAAACGCCATTTCTGAATGAACACCTTCTAGACACGGACGGTTTTTCGGTGTGTCTTCAATCATTTACTAACTTGCACGTTATTTGTGAAAATTACTACAGGTACATAAAGCGGTTGGGCAATTCTGGGTCGAATTGGCACGTATCTTCACAGATGAGCCTGTCCTACCCTTCAATTCAACCGAATTGGCCGTCGCTATCCTGATGGTACGCTAGTAACACAGCTGCATATTGGTATATAATTATTTTCTGCACTCAATAGATATACTGACGTTCGATTGTTCTACTATAATCAACTATTGAGTTTTTCGACTATTTTGAACCAACTGACCTGTTCAAACCAATAGGCGCTTTGAAAACGTTTTGAAGCAATTTAATTTTAAACTGTGCTCCTCCACAGATCTCTGTTATAGGTGCATCTCATGCTGATTAGGAGCTAGGCAAAGTAACGCGCTGAAAAGTGGCCTGCAGGAGGCTAATCGCGCACGGAAAACTGCCTTATGCGTTCCTGGGACGCAATGGGTCCAGGTTATGGTCTCCATGTTACTGCTGCTAATTTGGCATATACGTTTTGTGCTTACGAGAACGTATCCATGCATACGCGCATGGTTGTGGTCTCGTTTATTCGGATTGTATTCTACGAGTTAACTCGGCCAAAAGCATGCTATCTAGTAACAACAAAGTATAAGGAGGCGGTTAGGAATCGCCTCCAACAAAATAGACTCCCCATCTACACTAACTGAACTGAAAGAGACTGGCAAGCTTCTCTTCTGTGTTTCGATATTCTTGTTGAGCAAACACGAGATGTTGCTTTATTCTTTATTCCGTTAAAGATGACGTTTCTGCGGATTTCGCTTTTCTCAGAGCCTGTAAAGGTCAAAATGACAGCAATCTAATGGGTCAAACACCTCCATAACCAAACAGAGAAAACGCTAAGCCAAAATTTCAATCACATTGAACACAGAATAGCTTCCTTGTACACTCACCGCTTTCTATGAGGTTTCCACTGAGTATGTCACGTAAAGACCAACCGCACAGAAATCACGTGGAAGTATAATGTGCCCTCACATCAGAAAAGCAGTTTTATATACTGCCCTATATCACGCGTGATAGTGAGGCATTCTTCCCTGCGGTTCATTTTCGGATTTCTGGAATTAATCCAGAGTGCCTCGAGAGTTTTTCGCGCCTGTGTTCCTGATTCGCGTGCGAGGATCGTGACACATACTTCGAAGTCGTCCCCGTTATGTCTCTGGGTCCTATGCGTGCCTAGCGGGGTATTTGGTCTATTTTTGCCGGCTAGGTGTTCTTTCATGCGGACACAGAGGGGTCTACCCGTTTCGCCAATGTATTCGTCACCACACGTCTTACAGGAGATCAGATAAACTATACCCGAGCTCATGCAATCACCGTCTCTACCACTGGGGCAAATTATGCATTTTTGAGTTGCACATAGACGGTCATATAGGCGGTTACGAACTAGCTGGCGCTTAAGATTACTCGGTGGTATTTCAACTACGCTCACCGAATTCTCTAAGCCCGCCCTTCTTAAGCAGCGTTTTATAGCTGTACTTATATCATTTGAGATGAAGGAGAAACGGGACCCTTCTATCGCTAGAGTTGTCGTTTGGAGGCCTACGAAAATAAGTGGACCTCATTCCCCGTAAAAGTCTCCTATACAGCAGCATTGGCTAGGATGAGCACGGAGAGACCGCTAAAATCTTTAGGCCATTCTGATCCGCCTAAATTGCGAAGGACTAAGGTGACAATCTGTAACTATAATGCACGCACACTTGAATCTAATTTTTCGGTAGAAGACTTGGTCATACAGTCAAGAAGAATAAGGTACGACGTCTTCGGATTCGCCGATACAAGAAGACGCCACCCATTCAATGCCGTCTATAACACCGAGAAAGAACTGTTCCTCGGAAAATGCGACAGTAGGTGAGTCGGTGGCGTCTGCATTGGCTTTAACACAAGTTTAGAGAAGTTCTGTAGAGAAGACCGCACATTCTTTAAGCTTCTCATTATGGATTTCAACCCAAAGATTGCAACCAGACGAACGTCTGAAGAACATCACGTTGCGATTTGAATATAACGAGCACGGTAAGCAGCTCTCTGAGTTTGAGGGCCAATATCTTCATTCATGGTAGCTCGCAACTCCAGAAGTGCCACTATGAAAGCTGCAATTGTGAGTCCCCAATGGAGAGTGCCGTAACGAAGTAGAATACATCATAGTAAATCGAAGGTTTAGCCTCACCGATGTCTCTTTCATCCCAAAATTCAACAGCGGATCAGACCACCGTATTTTTCATGCAAAATTTCATTTCTCGCGAAAAGAAGAAAAAGTCCCTAAATTTAAAAAGCGAAGTCCCAAAACCTCCATAAGGTGCGATTTATTCAGTTCAGTAGTCTGCTGTTGAAAAAATGGCGTTCTTGACAACGTCGAGACGACCGGCTTATTCTATATCTTCACGTTAGCACTATGAATGCTGAGAGTTCGAGGAACACCAAGAGACATTTCTCTCCTAAGATGGGAGCTGATATATCAGCGTGGAATCGAACGAGCTACAAGTGACCGGGAACTCACACCCTATCTTGTAGAAAATGCAGATGAAACATCGCCAGTTACAGCACTGGGATGGTTGCACTTCGACGCTCAGGCGGAACAGTTACAACTTCTTGAAATTCAATGGAAAAAATCGCTCATATTACTCGACTTTCCTTAATAGCCACGTCTTCCTTCTTTCATACGAAATAAACGAAGGTGGATATACAACCACAACGTTGCTGAGATATTTGCAAAACTCTGGACCGCAGGTGTCTATGGTGGGGAACGAACGCGCTATTGTCCTTTCCGGGGAGTAACGCGTTCACCACCACACCATGCGGGTNACCCGCATGGTGTGGTGGTGAACGCGTTACTCCTCGGAAAGGACAATAGCGTGTTCGTTCCCCACCATAGACACCTGCGGTCCAGAGTTTTGCAAATATCTCAGCAACGTTGTGGTTGTATTTCGCTTAGTAACCTGCCATGAAAATTATAGAAGGTGGATATGTTGTTCCACTTGTTTTCCTTACTGGCTGTTTACGATACCTATCAGAATGCAGCTTTCAAGACGATAACAAAACTCACTGAAGTATCGCGAGAGCCGAGAGACCGCTTTGTCTCAAGCTAATCGATTTAAAGAAGGCTTTTGCCTCAGTTGAGATGGAAGCAGTCATGGACGCCCTAGACTGTCAATTAGCCCTCACTGAGTATGTGTAGATTCTTCGTGAGCTCTATAAAAATTTCACAAGGAAAATATCACCATTCTACCACAATCATAACATCAACGTCAAAATAAGTGTTAGGCAAGGCGACACCATCTTGCTAAAATAATGTAACGCTACCTTGGAAAATGTCATTTCAGCATTCGAATGGGACAACATGGGAGTGAAATTCGATGGTCGACAATTACACCGTCTTCGCTTTACTTATTACAACGTTCTTATAAGATCACGTGTTAGCCAAGTGGAACGAATGCTCGTCGGCTTAGGTAACGCCTGTGGAAAGGCTGGTCTTCGACCAAATCTCTCAAAAACGATATTCATGAGGAACGGATTGGTTTCGTATGTACCATTCAGGCACAACGGAACGAATATCTCCGAATGATCCAGTTATGTCTATCAACATGATGAACAGCTTAGCTCCAGAGCTAAGCAGAAAGAAACGAGTGTCTTAGGGAGCTTTCAAAAGCGCTGGTGATATAATGAGGAGAGCAAAGAACATCCGACTCGGTGCCCACGATTTTGACTCCATGATGCATCATGCTTTAACGTATGCATCAGAAAACTGGTAGCTACGCAAGCAGAACGAAGGATCGCTCAGCGTTATTGGACGCATAATCGAAAAGGCGATGCTAGGAGTGTCCCATGTCGCACCAACAGGGGAAGAAATCCGAAGCTTCAACCTGTATTAACGATCAAAAATTAAAGATGCCACAGCCGATGAACAAGATCCGTTGGCCATTGGATTCCTTGGGTTGTCAAACGCACAGCAGAAAGACCGACCTCTGACCTAAACCTTGGAGTTCTTCGGAAGAAACCTCGAAAAAAGATATAGTGCTCAATGAGTCCCTAGAGCGTGCTGAACTTATTGCTGTGCAACACGAGGAAATGGGAGGTTTCCCGGCACTCGCTCGAGTCACCCTACGGCCACAGGGACAACGGGTGAAATACGTATTACTTTGCTCCTTGAGTTTTGAAAAGTTGAAGAGAAGTCGAAAACGAAGGGATTTCGGCAATTCTCATGTATGAAATCACAACAAGTTTTGATTAATTGCTCAGATTTCCTAACAAGGCTGCCGATTCACAGATATTTTCAGCTTTACTATTATACATTGTCAATTCATTAGTATTGTTGAAACTGTTAATTAGGAAGCCACCTCCACATTGTTTTAAACCTTTTAATTTGTTCGAATTCTTACATAAAGGCTTTTCTTCGTCCAGCAGTGTATTTGCTAGAACAAACCGTTATTTGAAACATGCGGAAGCTGATATTGGCTGCATTTCATCCATAACTAAAGCACCTGCGTTTTGAGTGAACTTCATGAATTAAGATTTGAGATCTCCCAAATTTGGCGTAGCACCTGCTGTGAAGTGAATTTCTAGACTTGGGAAATTATTAGAATCAGATTACGTAACTCAGCACCACATGCAGGATGTGCAGCCGCTTCTTAACAAAAGATCTCCAATTGCTGGTTACTGATGTCGCATGCTGTCAAACGTAGTCACTCTGAACACACACTGGAGTTCGTCGCAGGTTCTAATCTATCAAAGCAGCGAGCTGCCAGTGGAGCTCATGTACGTTGGTAGTACAGTCGATCTGTTAGCCTTCCTACAGAGTTTCCGCACCTGTCCCATCGGCAGAGCAGGAGAAAATGCACATGAAATTTGTGGAAAGGAGTACAAAATTTGCGTAGTTTGTCCTATGTTTTCGTAAATCTTCCTTTTGTTTTTTTTCATATCGCATCCAACAAGAGAAATTCTGTTTTGAAATGCTTCTTGACTTACAACTCTGATTGGCCAGAGGCTGCTGGAAACCAGCGTTTTATATGGACACATAATTGTAGCACAGTTTTGCTCTGGAAAATCGCAATAGTCTGTGATCAAGACAGCAGGTCTCTTCGACAACAATGGTGTAAAAGGTTTTGGTGGCTCCATCTCTTGCCATAGGCAACCTGGTTTTTTAGGAGTCCGCACCATATCCTTGAACTGCTGTGGAGTTCACTGGGACCAAGCGATTGAGAAGAATGTCTTTCTGTGCCTCCACGGTACTGTTGCTCATAGCCCGGCGCGTTAGTTGGTACGTGGTTAATTTTCCGGTTGGCTTTTCACCTGGTGTTGCAACTTGACGTCGTAGACAAAGGAATGTGGGCTCCCATCAGCTCCAATGTCGAGGTTCCTGCCACCGCTTACGAAACGCGAGAATCAGCTTAGCTACTTATGTGACTAGTCGATTTTAATGCTTTTATATTTTTCTGCTTTACAATTTTTCACTCCTTTATAGCCATTTGGTAACCCTCAGTTGTTTTCTTATTATACCACACTCAAACATAGTACCTTTCTGAGCCGTTTGAAACAGAAAAAAATCTTCTGTGTAGTTCATTATTTTTCTGCTAAACTACAGAATTACCTTTATAGGATTATATTCCTGCATTGGGTGAAGCGCTGAAACCTTTGAAGTTTTTCCATTCATCGATACAGCCTGCGTTGCAGCAACTGGCTCATATGGCTAGAGCAGCTGAGGTTTGTTTTTCACTTATCATTGTATTCCCACATCAGTTGTTGTTTTAGGCCTTTCTTCACTTAAGTAGGAAGTTTGAGAGGATCATGAATTTCACACACTCTGCCTTCTCCCAGAATCCATTCGATTCACGGCACCTCACGGCTGTCAACGAGCGACTCATGAAGTAGGTATTTGCCGTGAGCAAGGTCGTCAACAAATGAAATCTCAACCTGAGGTTATCGAGATGCAGCCTAACATTATATTGCAACACAGTTTCCTAGATGCGTGGAAAATTTTCCGGGCTGGGAAACGAACTTGAAAAAGAGTAGTGGAAAACGCTAGAGCATAAGGTGGCAGTGTTGAAGTTTTTTAACAGTTTCCAGGATCGACTATCTATTAACCTCGGCATCGGATAATAAATCTGTCGCTTTCTTTCTCAGCAATCGCGAGGTTGTTATTCAGCACGCGTTCACTTCCATATAAATAGAACGCATACAACACAACCGTAGCTAACGTTTCGTCAATATCGCCTTCTACAGAGCCTGGAAGGGTATACTGATATACAGTTTACTAGGCCAAACGCTTCAATAACACATACAGAAAGATGAGAATCTAAATGGTAGTTACATGGTCAACAGCTTTTCAAAAAACCCACCTGTTTTTTTTTGCCTTCCACTGAGGAAGAGCCTCTGATCAGTAAGGCACGTAAAAACGGCTCTGAAGAAGGCAATACAGCCGAAACGTCAGCTACGATTGTGCTGTGTGTTATTGCATGGAAGTAAACGTATACTGTTTAATAACCTTGCCATCGCTGAGAAAGAATGCGACAGGTTTTTTCACAGTATTGTTGCAGAGTGCAGTAAGATAGAGTAATGGCTATAAGGACATGATACAATTATTATATTTTTTACATAATTCTTATGATAATTATTTTATCTGAACATTTCACTACTGACAGCATTTATCGATGTTTCATCAATCCTCGTGGCACTGCGCTGGCACCCCAATCTCGACACGTTCTCTATTCGATTAGTGATCAAGACAGCTACTCTAGCAGACAAGTGGCTGCTGTTTATGATGCTGTAAGTGGAGAAGAGAGCCTGTTTTTAACGGCTATTGTTTTTATCAGTTTTATTTTGTTGGAATTAGGGATTATGGCGTATGCACAATAGTTTGCTTAGGTTATGTATTTAATAGTCAACCTAATACTTTCTTTGGCATGGCGTTTTAGTCCAAACACACCCAACAACGGCATTTACTCGTTGTGGACTTTTTCATACGAGGTCAACACACATATTTTGGCATTCTCCTTCCTATATTATCAACTTCGGCACCTGGCTGAGTGATTGTATTTTCAAGGATCATAGTGATTGTTTAAGCTTTGAATGATCGCTATCTCTGCAGAAATCTTTTAGTAGTCAGAAGAGAAAATTATAACTCGAGACGTTGTCACTGATGAATCAGTCTGTTTTTGTCCCAAGAAAACGTGGACGTTCAAAGTAATCGTATTTATCGTAGATTGATGCCTTCTCAAAAGCGGAGTCACCTCAGCAGCGATTAGCGCTTGGTGCCACAATTGCCAATCAGATTTCGATCGTACAACACTCTATTCAATGTGCTACGAACACTCTCAAGGATCTAATTTGAATAGCACTGTTGCATACAGTTGCTGTTATTTTTTCCCTATCATGAGTACATTGTTTATTTTAGTTCTGCTGTGCTTTTGTTTGCTGTCATGATAGTCTGGAAGAAAATTGTTCGTATAGTGTTGAGAATGTGCATGTTTGTGCAAGAAAAGTAAAAATTTGTAAACCAATGCCTTACAATTGATCCTGTCTGGTACGTCATCTTGATGGGCGGTGACTGTATGAGAAGGATAGAAATGAGAAATATACTGAGATACACTCTAGTCGGGATGGTAGACCATCCAAGTAACCAAATAAATAATTTAAGAGTTACTATGCTGGAAGTGCTTTTCTCCTGGGTGATGGGCATCCATTCTAAAAAAAGAACTAGATCTAAACATCTCACCGTCACATACTTCTATGAAGGTTCTGCGCCATGTTAGAAGGACCCTAAAATTCTCTCCATTGCAAAAGAAAGTCATAAGATATCAATGATATTGTCAAGAAGAAGCTCTACCTTTTTTCCGACAAGCCAAAATTTCTTTACATTTTAAGGGACAGGTTGACGTTTTTTGACCAAAAGGTCTGGGCACTGAGCCACAATTTCCAAGGAGAGAGTTCATGCACAGCAGTTATATTAAAACTCATTACTTTACAAGATGCTTGCACTACGAGGTTTTTACATTTTGTTGCAGCTTATGCGCATTCTAACTTGTTGTTTGCACTTCGTAAATTTCAAAACACATCGTTCAAGCGCTTTTTCGTTGTGGCTGAGGTACCAACTAACGCACTTTCTGCATAACAAAGCATTAAATGGAGAACGTGACCGGTAAGTTTCGGACCTCTTAAGTGGTCGATGGATTCTCTGGGTGACTCGGCCCTCGCCCAGGCCGCTCTTTTGCCTTCCTATAATTGTTACCCCATATTGTCCTCTTTGTTCATTGAGTGTTCATATATTCAATGTATTCTGATTACTATCAGAGCATCACCTGCATTAGCTTGTTCACCATGACCTCATAGTTTCTTTTAATAAACAAGGCCTTGTTCCGATTTAGTGCGGTCCTTTCCTTTTCCGCATTTCGAAAGATCTTTGAACACGTATCTGATTCACTGGTACATCTTCAAAAAAATGCTGTCAGGAAAACGAAGATTAAACGTTGATTTATCACTAATGTGTTCGTACTCTCATCCCAATCCTTCGTCACCACCTCGATTTCACAGTAAACAGTTTGGGCGAGACGGTGGCGATTTGTCTGACTACTAGGAGATATATAGGGCTGATAGAATAGCTGTTTTAGTCGCGTTACATTTCCTAAAGTTCTTGATTGAATAACGCTGGTATAATTGCATTCGTTCTGTTGTTCAAAGCTTTTTTGCAAAAAAGGAAATTTAGGACATAGGATAAAATTTGTAAGATCTTGTAGAGTATGATCCATAGGCACATTATGCGGTAATGAAGAAGATCTCGTTAATCACCTTAGTGGAGCAGAATGCTCATTTACGGGCTGCTTTACTGGTCTGCGATCCCTCTTTCTGAAAAGTTGATGTTTGAGCTACGGAAACAATATATAAATAGTTGATAGCTTACATTTCGATGAAAACAGGATTTAACTCTATCTGGTGTTGAATCTGTGCCTTCTTCCAAACCTTCTTTTTGAACTTGAACTTCAAAGACTGGAATCTCAAGCGGTTCTTCACCAGTGGGGATTTCGAGGTCCAACACGAAGGTTGTGGAGCGGAGACGATTGGTGTAGAGTTTTCCTCTATCTATTTCGTAAGACTCAGAAGGACGGGAGCGCATGATGCGTGGAACAAGTGCAAATAACGATGGACAACAGTAGATCTCCCACACAACCCATGATAAAAGGATAAAGCTCTCGGGGCTGACCATATCACGACGGAATTTAGTTATGGTCTTGGTTCGCCATGGTAGACATCGAAACATTGCAGTTTCCAAAAACCAAACTACACTTTTTTTCAGAGCAGATTGTTTTTGAGTTGTTTCCAGTAACTCTTTCTGTTAATACCATTATAAATCCTCGTGCAAAGATCTCCTACGGTTGGCATTTATTATCAGCATTCTTCGGTGTGTTACAGCAGGATCAAGCTTTACTTTCCTGCTCTTTTCGAGCAACCACTTAATGGTGAAGGTAGTTTTCTCAGATTCCCTTCTTTGAGGAATTGTACGAGTTCAGCGCAAGTTCTAATTCCTTCGACAAGCGATTTGCTGTCGTCCTGAGAGTTCTCTTTCGTATTGCACTGATCTGAGAAAAAGATTGCCCTTATGCTTTCTTCTTCTACGGCTTACCTTTTATTGATGGGCGATCACAAGAGTCCTTGTCATTGGATCTAATCTTCAAACTTGAGAGGGATGGTTCGTTCCAATACGGAAAGATGGAATTACGGAAGCGTTACCGCGATGCTTTACTTTGTGAAAATTTGATAAGCGTCCTTGAAGCCCACTGGGGACTTTCCTTTCTCTAGACAAACAGTTCCCATTTTAGCTTCAGTCAATTGTTCCATTTCTTGATAGAAGGACCTTTCTATGCGGATCACTTCTTCTAGTGGAGGAGAGCGAATCTATTTCGAATCGATTTCATTACGTTTGTGGTTACGAGTTGATACACTGGCTTTCTTTTGTGCAGTGATTGAAGAAGAAGAGCTAAGTTAGTTAAATGGACTTCACATAAACTTAAGTGATGGGTAATGGATGGACAAGCCGCAGAGTGTGTGCCATCGACCCGTACCAGAACATTTCTCCACGAATGATATTTAATTGGTCTATGTCTATCTTCTTGCCATTTGTCTACTGTAGTGCGATCACATAAAATTCGAAGCGACCATCGATGTCAAGAAGAGCATGAATATCTTTGTCTGGGAAGGTTGTTCTAGTGTTATAAGGGTCCGGAGATGATAACAGTTTTCATGAAACCGATCCAGGAAAACGTTGTGGCGACGACCAGGTGGTATAGCGTTTTTGAAAGTTGGAAGCATTTCACTCTTTTACTGACATGCTTCTTTGACAGAAAAAGGTACATCAGTTATCCTTTGGAACAGCAGTCTGTGGGATATTTTTATTGGAGACACAATACCGACGGTCCTGTGAGAAATAGTTCGTGTTATATTCACTGCTTTCGTGGAGAACACTTCTTAATGGTATATTTGGTTGCACTTTTAGGTGAGCCAATTGTAAATGAATTATTCATGCTTCACCCGTCGCTTTGGACCTTTGTCGCTCATATTCAAATTGTTTCTGATTAACCGAGTTGGACAGTCTCATCCGCGTGGCTTCCTAACATCATTCTTTTATTTTAAATGGGGAAGTAGTTTTACTTCTTAAATTCCTTGAGTAGTCGCTTAGGTGTTGATTCTTTATTTTAAATCGTACACACTCTGGCCGTAATAAGAAAGTGTAAACAGGCCAAATTTGGACAAAATGTTCTTGAAATTTTGCAAACAGGAACATTTTAAGTGTATTCAAATTCCCATACTTTTAAGCTTCATTCACAAGATCTCTTTGCACAGCCTCCAGAGTTCTGTCCATCTGAAGCATGCTTAATGAGCGGAGTGAACCAAAAAATGTGAGCTTGTATGCACAAGAATAATAGTGAAAGGTGGACCTTCAAAGTGTAACGTAAGCGAAAAGTCATGCAGTCCAGAGTGAACGAAGTTTCTAACGTCGAGTTCCTACATACAAAAAAAGTACCGAAAATTGTCCTCTTCTTGAAAAGTTGATCGAAAAAATGTTATGCGAAGTGGATAAAGGATGAAGCTCTCGGGGTTGATCAATCCCTGAAAGATGCCCCGTGAATTCGACTTCATTACGCATCGCTTGGAGGTGATTGAATGTATATCTGGCCTTTACATTGACTCGCAGTGGCCTACCGATGTGTCGAGCCAGTGCTGCTATCCTTTCAGACAAGTCTGGTACCAATTTTCTGACCCCGGAGGGATGGAAGGCTTGGTGAGCCGCGAAAGCGGAGATCGATCTCATGTGTGTTGAAAGGCGCTTCCGACCACTGTGCCACCCCCGCTCTTTGCAAAGTGAAACGTGTAAAACATGTTCCTGCAAACTTTTTGGTAAAGCGAAACGTAAAAGGTAGGTGAATGGAGTAAAGCACCTGCTAATTTCTTTTACTCCTTAGTATTTCCCTTTTTCTAGACATTAGGCAAGCCACTTGAACTCAACTGTTTACTAAAAGTTTGTTCACAGAAAGCAGTTCGAAAAGATACTAAATAGCTGTTTCCAAAAAGTTGTTTCTAGGAAACCGTTCAACAAGCACCACTTGCATTGGGTACAATGCATTCGATGCGAAATTTATGAACGGTTTCAACATTAAGTCGACATATCTGAGCTCGTTTGGACTTCAATAGATTAACTACAAATTAGATGATATCTACAGACCCTTACAGATTACAAGAAATCCTTTCTCATATTCGATCCATGATGAAATTCTGGTTTTCATGAGTTCGTGTAACCTACTTCCTTTGCTTCTTTTTTGGGTCAAGACACATATTTCAAGAGCAAGAGCAAGTCAGCTTTCATGAACATTTCGTTAGCGTTGGTAATTTTAAGAATTCGAATTTCATTTTCTATTTTTCCGAGAACTCTGATTCCAAGCATGCCAGATGCCAGAATTGAAATAATGCTTTTTAAAAATTGTGTAGATGATTGATGCGATGAATCAAAGTCTCTTCCATGAATGCGTTGAGTTCTCAATTACTGAAGTACTCTAGCGGTCTAAAAATGATCTTCACTTGTCGGAAAACCGATTTCGAATGTTGTATGTTAAAATGATGCATTTGTGACTTTCATTATCATAATGGGCGCAGTCGCATATGAGAGCCGTTTTCGTTAGCTGTAAAGTAGGAAAACAACAAAGAGAGAAAGAGAGATGGGAAAGGCTAACATCTCGTCTTGAGTAAGGAGCTTTGTTTCTCAGTCGTAAATCTTTAGATCCGAAGGGTGAGCAGTCCTAAGCTAAAGAAGAGAAACACTGAAAATGGAGCTATAGTGGTTACACTTTCATCCGAGCAACATAACTTGCATATGTCTAAGAGTGAAGCAATCATAGTCGTTGAAATATGCCGGGAGCTACAGTGAAGGAATTACAAAACATTTCTTATATTAAAAAGAGATTCAATAAATAGAAGAATAAACCACACTTGCCTTGAATTGCACTTTGTTGTACTTAATCGGTCCCTAAAACTGATATTCCTTTAACCACTCTGGAAACGTCTAACATTCAGTCGTATCGTGATCGAATAGCGTTGGAATATTTTGAAACATCATGCGGCATTTGCGGCGAATGCCAATCACAACATTGAAGGCAAACGAGACTCAGAAGCATAGGGCTCATTCCTTTACCAACAGTCATACCATACGGTCTCTGGTGAGGGCCAATATGCTACTTCGTTTACAGCTTCTGAGCGCTTTATTAGAATCGCTAACTGCTTATGTCCCCGACTAAAGACTACATTTAAAGCGATCTTCGTGAACTATTTTACGACATGTCCATTATCTGGGATTGGTCAAATAGCCACACATTTGTAGCTGTGGATTTGGCAATCCCAGCAAATGTACATTTTCTGCTTTGCTGATAGTTTGCGACACAATGCTTTCCAAATCCGCTGCATTCTTGCTGAGCAGTCCAGTTGACGTACACTATCGCTATGTGGCGAAGCTGAAGATATCACTCGACGGCAATTCACATTCACTACTCAAGTTGTTCCTACACTAAATTAGTTAATTTAACACTCATTTTTCAACTTTTATTTACTGCCTAGTTATTTTTCGCGGGTGAGTGTTCTGTGGAATACAAACAATGAAATGTTGAGGTATGAGCAAAACTGGGAACCTCAGCTGGGCTTCGAACCTGCGTCTACCTTTTTTGAGACCCCACGTGCTCTCCACTGAATCAACGAAGGCCCTTACTTTACCTTATTCTCAGCCAGTCTTTCATTACTCTAATGGTGCTATCAGCAATCATCCTTCAGCAGGAGCGAATTTGGTTTGGGAGCAGGTGTGGGTAGGGGCAAATTGGAATCGGAAGTAAAGAGAAAAGAGAAAACTAGCTGAGAAAAATGTAATTCAAGGGTCTCAAATAGTGTAGTGGATAGCACGTGATCCTCCAAAAAGAGTAGTTGAACGCTCAAAGTCTTCCTGAAACTCCGAGTTTTGCTCCTATCTAAGCCTTCTTGTGGTTGTATTAAGCAATCAATATCTGCAACCATGTAGCAGTCATAAGCATTCTGGTGTTATTTGCTATTGCTTCCGAGGAACAGGAATGTTCTCAAACTCAAATTCATGTGCAATGGAGTGTTTACCATAACACATATTTGAAGATCGTTCTTTTATGCGTTTTTAGGAACTCTTCTTTCCCAACATGCGAAGAAAGTAACTAGTAGTTCAACAAACAACATTATATAGATCATTGCTAAAACATCTTTCTTCAGAGAGCAACGAAGAGATTTCGCGCACAACGCCCAACGTGCATTGAATGCAATGCACTTGGAACGAAAATAGTAACCTCTCTTGATTTTAAACAAGCAAGTTTCAGCAATAATCAAACACATTTTTATTATATTTTATATGGCCCGTCTTCACGTCTACGGTGCGGATCCCAGCACTTCTCACCTTCGATTCCTTTCCTCACATCCACCACGAGGATCTTCCAACTTTTATGTGTGGCTTCTCCAACTGCTTGAGGATTTTCATATCATAATGAATGCCGCAGAATGCTGGACGAGCCGATTCTCCCTGGAGTCCTGAAATAGCTGAGCTGGCGCGTTCCCGATTGAATTGCAGAGAGTGGTTTTTTTTCGGACAAATCGTGCACCAATTTCCCGACTCCAGAGGATGAAAGGCTTGGCTAGACCGGGCGAAACCGAACTCGCACCATACTCGTGATGACTGCCAACACTATCACTGTGATATCCGCTTCCTAATCAAGCATAAAAATTTATAAAATTACTTTGCCCCAATCAATATATTTATGTACTCGGTCTCTCGATATTTCTAGATATTCGCTTTAAAAAAGCCAGTAGTCAGATATGTACACAGGTACGTAGAGCTGACGATGATAAAAAGCAGTGCACTGTTACTGTACGGATCGCTTATATGAAGCACTAAAAGTTGAAAATCTCTAAGTACACTGAAGCGGACCAAAATCGAAATATCTATGTATATATACATTTTGTTAGGCTGATGCGAGGTTGGTATAAGTTGTCGTTTCTATTGTTGCCGCTGTTGTTGTTGCTGCTGTTGTTGCTCTTGTCATTGTTGCTGTTGTTGTTGTTGCTGGTCGATTCGCCTTTTTCAGAGCCATCTGGACGTATTTTATGCAGCAACAGCGTCACAATCACAACGACGTTGATATTTTCGCAAAACTTAGACTCTGGGCCATATCGAACTACGATTTCCTTTTCGAGGTGCTCGCATATTACACACTGGGCAGCGGAGGACCGTGCTCTGTGTTTCTCTCAGAAAGTTTTTTGCCTCCTTCAGCAATCACAGTGTTAATTCGGTGAAAAACCTATACTTACTTACTTGAATACACGGACGGCCCGTCTTCGCGAGTTGTACGGACCCCAGCACATTTGGCATTCGTTACGTCTTTCACTCGCAATCATTTTCCATGGTAGTGGTTTTATTCGAGCGTAGTGCTGCGTGCGAGTCTAATGCCGTGATTTGTGAAACAACTGCAGCTGCGAGTATGACCGACTAGCTTTGATTACGAACACATCCGTCCAACGCATAGTTGGCTGTCCTTTAGGAAGCCTGCAGTCTCGTGGAGTCCACTCTACAGTTCATTTCCTCTATCTATCGTCCGTTCTTACTATTATGTGACTATCCCATCAGTGTTTCGCTATCAATGAGCTCAACGAAGCGGGAAAAAAGATCGGACTGCGTATAAATCGGAAGGAGGCCTCGATCATGAAAAACGCTTGGTGCGAAAGCGAACAAATTAAGCTAGGTGGCCCACTGACTTCAAAGACCACCTCGTGCGTGTACTTCGAATGATCAATTAACATGGAAAACAAAATGAAGGAATTAGACAGAAGAAGATGAGCAGCATGAGTCGCATTTCGGCCTTTCAAAGAATCCACTTAACAACTGAGACCCGAAAATCCACGCTCAGCTTTTCGATTCGACGTTCCTTCCAGCGCTCTGTTATGCTGCGGAGACGCGGGTTGATACTTCAACCACGTCAAGAATATCACTGCTCATAGAGCTCTTGAACGGTGTCTTTTGAAGTATAACTCGCGCGCTAAATATCTAGCGGGAATACGAAGCTCTGATCTCCCAAATCTGTCGAGTCTTTTGGATCCAGAAGAATACAGCGAAATTTCTATAGCATTGATAAAGGTCTAACATTAAGTGAACTCCATTCCGTTAAAAAAAAGAGTACTCGCTATGTTGTTGTGTGTGCTTTCCGGCTCATTTTTTGATTGTTGAAACCTATCCAGAACGCCTCAAGAGTCTTACACTTTGATTTTTTGATTCCTGCGCTAGCGTACGACTACTCACTTTAAAAGCATAGTCATTGTGCTTTTGTGTCCTATGCGTACCTAGAAGAGTACTTTAGTGATTTTTAAGTTTTCCATCTAGAACTTCTTTTTATGTGGACGCAAAGTCGTCTACCCGTCTCTGCATTGTATTCTTCACCGTACGCCTTACAATAGGTAAAGTATATTGTACCTGAACTCATGTAATCCGCGCCTCTCTCATCAGGACAGGCTACACAGTTTCTGAGCCACACAAACGACTATATGGAGCTGACTGCGGACTAGTCGGCGACGTAGCATATTGAGTGCCACAGAATTCTCAAGACCGCTTTTTCGAGAACAACAACTTATATGCAACCTCCATCAGCTCTGAAGCAGTTAAGTAAACTTAGTTATATGGATAGCTGAACGGTCCTTTATGAAATGTGCAGACCCTAGCACATTTGCCATTCATTTCTTTCTCCAAAGCTCTTCTGCAACTGGCATTTATTACTACACCTGCTAAACGCGTTGCAGTAGGATCAAGCTTCAGTTTCCTTTTCTTTTGCAGCAATTCCTTAGTAGTAGTGGGGATGGGTTCCGATGTTTTTACTTGAGGAACTGAGGCGAATTCTGCACAACTTTTTATTCCTTCGACAAGCAGCTTGTAGTGTTCGCTCGGGTCTTCCTTAATCTGACAGTCATGTTTGGATAGGATTCCATTCAGAATGTTCTCGTCGTATACAGGTAGACTTTTTCCTCATGGTTGACGACACGAAGTTCTTTCCAGCATACGGTTGAATTGAATCTTGGCTCGAAGAAGGCGCTGATCGGAACCAGTACAGAATGACGGGACTACCGATATGTCAAGTATGCATCATCTTCCGCTTGTCAGAACATTGGCCTCCGCATGAGTTGTGCAGTTAGGACACTCTTATATCAAGCGGCGGTTTTCTTTCTACTGGAAAAACGACTTCCATGGAAGAGGCATTCTGCATACGAGACTCCTGCAAAACAATTTCCGTTCCCATTTCTTTCTCCTATTCCAAAATTTTCGAACGTGTGTTCGTTCTCGTTGCTCTTTCCTATTCTGGTGCTGAAGACTCCGACAACAATTTATAACACGCTTTATCATTGCGGATAACTTCCTCGAACAGATAGTAGAATGCATCCAATTTGTACTCATTAAAGCTACCGGTCGGTGGGTAGCAGTTGATAATTGTGATCTTCTAGTGACGTATCTGTTGAAGACGGAGGATCGCTATGAGAGGAGAGAGAATCTCATGCGACTCGCGGAAATGGACAATGGACGGGTGGACGACAAAGTCTACCTTGTCAAAATTTCAACGCGACCTTTTCTCCGCGCATTCCAAGGGTCTCATTGTTTAGCTGGCTTATGTCGGTCTCCCTGTTTTTTGATTCTTGCAATGCAATCACATTAAATTTTATGCGATTTGCTGCTTCCAGAAAGGAGTGAAGATCAGCGTTTGTAGAAAGTGTTCTGGAATTATACGTACAAAGCAGGAAACAATCTCCATGGCGTGCTCTGCGTGTGCTCGTCAGATCTAGTTCTCGTGACGTCCTTTGTAACCCGAGATTTTGTGGCCTCTCACCGGTCGCTGCACCCCCTAAAGTCATTTACGAGACCACCCAGTGAGAAGGGCACTGAGTCTTGCCTACTGCTGCTCGAACAATTTGATTCTTCTTGGAATCCTGGTTTGACGTTGGAAGGCCTATCCACGTCTTCACCACGATGTCGATCCTTGGGAGGAATCAACACAGTCTCTAACAAAATAAGGTAAAGTAAAACGGTAATAAAAACAACAGTGTTGTAGGTATTCTATTGAATAGTAATTTTTCATCCTGACAGGTAATATGTGAAGATCCGGGGCAGTGTTTTTATGAGGACTGGCGGAATGTCTTCAAATCGTATATTGTCCAGAGCTGGTGTTGTTCGTTTTTTCATCGATGAACTAGAATGTCGGATTTCGGAAGGGACAACTTACGAAAAATCCATTTCTCTTCCTTTTATATGAAAACAGGAACAGGTGGCTATTGAAGAGATCTGAGTAATAATCGCGGCTGTTTTTCTCCATAGCTTTTCTGGAAGCTGTAACTGTGTTTTGCCTTGGCGTCGGAGTGCAACACTTCTGTCTTGTAAGTGACGAGGCTTCGATAGTCTTTGGAAATAGTTTTCCCGGCCTCTGCAGCTTCGATCATAAAGGCTGCTCTTTCCTCTTTCAGATCGTCTTTTATCACTTGTCTACATTGTTTTGCAAGTTCGGACGTTAGTTCGCGGTTGCCCGTAGCTCGTGCGATACCACACTGGCTCGAATGTTTCTCGAGACAAAAGTCTGTTGATGACTTTTGAACTCTCGGCTTTCACAGCGCTAAGATGAAGGTGTTGAACGAGCTGGTCGGTATTTTCGGAAACGGCATCTTCACATCAGCCGACTAGTGGATTGAATAAATCGCAGTTTACGGTGGTTCTGGGACTTGGGTTTTGGAATTTAGTGGCTTTTTCTCCTTTCCGCGAGAATTAGAATGTTGCACGAAGGAGGCGGTGGTCTCATCCCATGTAGAATTTTAAGATAACAGCGACTTCGGTTAGCCAAACCGTTCGGTTTAATATGATGTGGTCTATTTCGATATGGTCTCTCCACTGGGAGACTCCCACGTCCAAGGTTGAGGGTGGGACTTCTGACATTGCGAGTTACCATGAATGGTAGTGGTCGTTATGACACACTCAGGCAGCCGCTTACCCTCCTTGTTCCATACTAATTCGTAGATCCCAATGTGACGTTCTTTAGACGTTCTTCTGGGTCCAATCATAGCGTGAAATTTTCCGATGATAACCTTGAAGAATGAATGGCTTTCTCTGTGGAACATCTCCAAGTCTATATAGAACGCTTCGACTTTTTCGTCGTCATAGTCTAATTTCGTCGAGTAAACGGCGAAGAATGACAAAGCTGGTATTGATCTACATCTCTTTAATCGTAAACGTCTAATTTCGCTTGTAAGTTGTTCGAACTAATCGATGTTCATAGCCATACTCATGTTGACTTGAACGCCGTCCTCGCCGACTTCTTCATTGTCGCATTTTCCAAGGAATAGTTTTTCTCCGGTGTTCATTGACGCCGTTGAAAGGGCGGTGTCGTCCCGTCTAGGCCACGCCGATGACATCTTATTTTATCCTTTTTGCCTGGATGGTCACGTCTTCTATCGTTGACTCAGATGCAAGTGTACGTGATGTGTAGTTACAGATAGTCACCTTAGTCTTTTGAGATTTAGGCAATCTAGAATGGCTCTGAGATTTTAGCAGCCTCTCTGCACTGTTCGTAGCAAACGCTGCCGAATTGTGGGGATCTTTCGAGGTTAGGGGAATTTACCGGTTTATTTTACTGTGATTAGCTATGTGATATCCACTTATAGGTTGCTGAGCCCATTGGTAGGACGCTGTTAAAAACGGTGATAAATTGGGAAAAACTTTGTTGGCTTTTGTTTTTTCCTGTTTATCTGGTGATTCGTTTAGTGATTTATCACACTGCTACAAGATTGCTGAGATATATATAAAAAACTCCAGACCGCAGGTGTCTGCGGTGGGGAACGAACGCGCTATGGCCCTTTCTGGGGAGTAGCGCACTTCACCACCACACCATCCTGGTCCTTCGTTTCGCATGTCTCTCAGCTAGTTCTACCGATCTTTTGCCATCAGCAATCACCCGTCAACGGGATTGATCTGGGGAGCCCACATCGGCATTGAACCCAGGTAAGCTGAGGCTGTGGTTGAAATCAAATCACAGTGTTTACTTTTCATTTTCTGCCTTCTATTATTTTTATGGCAGGGTATTAAGCGAAATAAAACTACAAGATTACTGAGATATTTGCAAAACTCCAGACCGCAGAAAAATAAAAAGTAAACATTGTGTTTATAACTGGAGCCTTAGCTTAACTAGGTTCGTCGCCGATTTCGGCTCCCAAGATCAATTCCGTTGACGGGTGATTACCGATGGCAGTGATCGATAGAATTAGCTGAAAGACAGGCTAGACGAAGGACCCGCATAGTGTGGTGGTGAACGCGTTACTCCCCAGAAAGGGCAAGAGCGCGTTCGTTCCCCACCGCATACACCTGCGGTCCGGAGTTTTGCAAATATCTCAGCAATCTTGTAGTTGTATTTCGCTTAACACCCTGCCATAAAAATATTAGAAGGCAGAAAATAAAAATTAAACATTGTGATTTATCATACTGTTTTGAAAAGCATTTAGATTGTAGATGTGCTTGGGCTACCACTGAGAAATTCCACTTTTAAGTGCTTTGCGTCAAATATTGAACTCGATTTTCAATGCCTTTTTTGCATTCCAAATTTGATACTGATGCTTTTCAGATGCCTTTCTCAGAGTTATTACTAATTCCTATGTTCGTGACAAATCCTGGGTGCGCCGCTACATGACCGCGAATAAAATGTTTTGATGTTAATATTGCAGAATGCGGTACAACCAATTTTCTGTCTTTCTTCTTAGAAATGACTTTATTATTGTAGTCAACTATGGTTGCATTTTGGTAACGTAAGCCTAGAAACTATTGGCCGATTGCGTAGTAATGCTAAAGGCCTGGGCTTCAGCATAACTACGTTCAATGCCGATTTGTGTTCACCAGATCATTCCCTTGGCGGGTGATTGTTGAATGTACCCTTAGACGACTGTGCTTGTATTTCACGTAACACTTTCGCGTGAGAAAATGATAATAGTCCATAAATGAAAGTTGAACGTTATGGTAAAAGTTCAGAGTGGGTTAGGCGAAGGTGCAGCGTACGTACGTGTTCTAATGCACCCAGCACCCTCTGGGTATTAAATTTTCTATTAAACAGTGGAAAGCGGTAATTTACAATTGGATTTCGCTAGTGGTTTTTTCTTGTTGGAAAATGGAAAGATTTATAAATTCGATCAATTTTGGTAGTTTCCATTTCAATTAATGAAGTTCACTGTAACTTGGGGCATATTTGCTTGAAGTTGTTAGACAGAACTAATATTGGGCACGTTGGATGTGGAAATGAATTCACGTCGACGGATTCATGATTTTAATATGCTGTGAATTACTTGTGCTAGACTGCCTACTGCTCATGCTCACTGTAACTTTTTTGTAGTATCCTCTAATCTTCCTCCATCAGTTGAGCAGCTCAAGGACAATTCGAACACTTTGAAAGGAGAAAATGCTGTTGCTCAAGAGAAGACACGATCCTTATCCAATGAATTAGAAGAATGTACAACAAGGATTACCGGGATAGATTTCGAAACTAGAGGATCTTATGGGAATTTGGTAGGTTGAAGATAAAATGTTTCTACGGTAAACTCCATTCGCGTACCTCGAAAATTAAACCTTTTGAGTAAGTTATGAGCAGAAGCAATAGTGGTAATAGCACAAATATGAAGGGAGCCTGTGTTTCCTGCTTTCTAGACGACGTTTCCCAGTTGATGATAGTCTTGAAATCTCCATTTAGAGTGAATTAACTAAGTCTGAGGAATACGGAAAGAAAGCCGTGCCTGATCATGATTTCGATTTAACTTTCGGGTCTCGAATTTAATCAGCTGTACATTACATTTTGCTACAGAAAGGACACCAGTCGCTGAGAAGCCGGCACACCAATAGATAATATTAACCAGCGGTGTTGTACACAATTTGACCTATGTTTTTCGTGAAATCAGATTTTAACCCGAAATTGAGTATTGTGTGCCATTTATTTCAAAAAATGCATTATATTTCCTTGTACAACTCTGCCTCCGTCATACTATACTAAATATTGTTATTTGCGTTTTTGTTATTATTTAAATGTAGCAGTTACTCGGGTGTGCAAAGGAACGCCACTTTCATGTTCTAAATTAACTTCCACTTATCGCCTATACGAGAACCAAAACAACTTTTTAGATTGTTCAACTAGCTTTGTTATATGCTGGGTAATCCAAAACGAACATACCATCTACTGCGATGTGGATAGCAAGAAAAAAACCAATTATTATCAGCAAGCTACCAGTCAAACAGCCGTTCTATATAAATAGGCCTCATTGAATGAGGATAGCGCATTCTAGCGGCGCTCCTGTACACATGAATGAGAAAAACGGATGGTGTTGCTGCCATAAACAGTCAGCACAAAGTCCTCTATCGTGAGTTAATCGTATGACCGTCAGTCATTCATAGGAATCTGTGCGCATATTTATAGTAAATCATCTCTGTTTTTGGCGGAAAAAAATGGTGGGATGGTTGCCAAGATGGATGGTGCCAGGTTCACTACATCGAGCAGTGACATTCAACACCAGTCCGAAGCCTGATGTTTAGGCGTTCTCATGTGAGGTATGGTATTTTTTGACATATGGCAGTTCTGTGAAGCAAATATGTGCCCGTCATTGTCAGTCATTTGAAAGAAGATTCATCTACATTAAGTTCACATCCAATTCATAGGGTCCTAGAAACATTTTATATTTATTTCCACTTTAAACGGCTCGTCTTCACCTCTATTATGCTGATGTCATCACTTCTGGTATTTCTGTGTACGCTCGCTGCTACTTGAGGATTTTTATCTTTCCTCTTAACGCCACTAAATATTGGTCAAGTCGATTTCGCATGGGATAGACGAGAAAATGTGTTGCTAGATCTTAAAGATGTATGCTGCTTTGAGGTATTTTCTGTACCAATTTGCTGATTTCCGACGGAAGCGAGGCTTCGTGGAACCAGCGCTGAGTCAAAATAATGGATTGCTCGTGCTCGTGCTCGACTAACACCAGTCGTTGCCACTGTGTCCATGTCCGGAGTTGAAGTTTGAGGTACTAAATCAACAGTCGGAGGATATAAATTTTTTCAGGTGAAACTGAAGAAGGACTGGTATCCGTTTTTAACGTTTACATTAACGTATCAAAAACCGAAAACATCACCAAATCGTAGTAACAAGAACCTAGAGGTCGACTGCCTTCCCTCTCGTCCCTCACATTGAAAGAGGGAGGTTGTGAGAAACTTGTCTTAAGCAGCCATCTGCGATAGCCTCAAGCGAAATCTGGAGCTATCGTCTACTGTGCCTGATATCTGCGGTCTACATGCACTACGCTGAAGTGGTCTTCAGTAGAGTTGACAAAACATCGAGCAAAGCGCGTCTATGGTAGCAAGCGTAGTCTAGAGAAACATTTAGTATGAGGTAACACGTCCATATGATAAGAAATGTATCGAAAATAGAGCACAACAAACTACTCTATTGCACCTCCATAGATTTAATGAAGGCTTTTGATTCAGATGGGACACAAGCAGTCATCATACAGCAAAGGCATCCATATCCAGTGAAACGCAAACGTTTTTTGTTTATTTGTTTACGCACAAGCTGATGTTTCAGCAGATTTCGTCTTCCTCAGAGCCTCCAGAGGTCAAGTTGATCTCAATCCACGCAGCCAACAATTCCATAACCAAACAGAGAAAACACTAAACCAAGATTTCAATCACATTGAACATAGTATAGCTTTTTTGCACACACCGCTTAGTCTTCCATAGATAGGTTTGCCAGATGACATATTTAGTAGAAGACTTATAGAAAGCGGTGAGTGTGCGAGGAAGCTATTCTGTGTTCAATGTGATTGAAATTTTGGCTTAGCGTTTTCTCTGTTTGGTTATGGAGGTGTTTTGGCTAGGTAGACTACAGTCAACTTGACCCTTCTAAGCTCTGGCGAAGGTGAAATCCGCTAAAACGTCAGCTTGTTTGTAAATAAACAATAAACTAACAAACTCGTGCTTGCTTATCAGGAATGTGAAAAATTGTTCGATCTATGTTGAGGTTAACGAAAACTCGGTGCGAATTACAAACGTTTTTCATGAGTTATATAGCAATTTCACAACCAAAAGCTTACTTTTATAGGCTCCTGTTAGCATAATGTAAAAAAGCGTAAGGTTTCCAAAAAAGCGTTCCATAAGGAGATACGTCGTAGTTATTTATAATCACATTTTCAAACATCACTGAAAAAATTGGAAGGAGAATATTGTAAAAAAAAACTCGATGGTTGACCCACCTTTGCTCTACTACGACGCAGTTGTTAAGATCTCATGTATTAGCCAAGCAGAAGATATATTGGTGAATTTCTACGTTGTTTATGGAAATGCTGGCCTCTAATTAAGCCTCAGGTAGCGGATAGCACGGTGGTAGTGATGCCTGTCATCACATGCATAGTCCTAGATCGATTCCGCTCCAGGCCAACCAAGCCTCTCATTCCTCCGGCGTCGGGAAATTGGTACCGCACTTCTCTGGGAAAAATCAGTCTCTGCAATCCAACTGGTAAAGCTCCAGCCCGACTACCCCAGGGCTCCTGGGATAATCGACTCGACAAGCATTTTACGACATTTCAAGGTTAAATGACAATCCTCAAGCATTAGCAGAGGCCACACATAAAAGTTGGAAGATCTTCGTGGATAATGCATGTGAGGAAACGAATCGAATATGAAATGTGCTAGGATCCGCACAATAGGCATGAAGACGGGCCAAATAAAATAAAATAAAGTAAACTTCAAGAAAAGGATGTTATTGTGAAAATCTTATTCTTGAAGCACACTGAACGAAATGAACACATCGGAGTATGTGTATTTAGGTCAAGATTGACGTTTAACCTGGTATCAGTTAGTTCTGGGCCACAGAAGAAACCTCATTTACGTCGGTGTAATTGGTCCACTGTATGAGAATACTAGTTGGTATCTGTGAAAAATGGTTGCAAGGTAGACTGAGAATAATTCAGCGGAAAAAAATTGGATTTAACCAGATGAAGGAACGATTAACTAGTTTCATGCTGAGTTTTGTTCTTCACTTTTGCCTTTAAAAGCGATGCGCTTTAACAGTTTTGACTAAACTTATAAAGATTTGTGACATCAACATTTCTACTAATAAATTTGGACTCGTGTTATCAATATTTAAAAGAAATGATAAGGTACTTGCGAAGGTAGCGTCTCTGTTGATAAATATTCATCAGCTGCAAAGTAACATTAAAGATTTCGCGTTAATGCACGCTGGCTTTAGTGCTTACGGATCCGAAAACAATCAATTAAGACATACTACTTTAAGCCGGCATGTCCCATTGTGTACATCATTGTGAACTCTATAAATGGAGTAAGAGCCATTATAATCCAAACATCATTGCCAACAACGTATCACTCTTCCTCTTCTTCTTCCACAAGTTCTGATCTTTGTGTGCATACAAATCGTTCAATTTCTATTTCTTTTTCGTCGACGCTCGTATTTAAAACAGCAAAAAGTATTACCATACAAGACGGATTTCGACTAGTGAAATACAACCATTTCTCTGAATTCACAGGCAATCTTAGTAATTCCCACATTTAAAAATTCCAGACTCCAGCAACTTTGCAATAGAAACTACACCTTAGAAAATAAGTACACTTCTTGGCAACGATCCAGCAACCCTTTTCTAAAGCTCCGTCATTGTTGAGTTTCAGTCTATAAATGCCTTTGTTCGACAAAGTATCAGCGACAAATAATGATTGTCGTGAATGTTTTCAAATGTTGTACCTTTGCGGCGATAGACATAATATATTCACTTGCATACCTCTTAATTTTATCAAGCTGGTTAGGTGCGAAGCCGAAAGGCTCTCTCCCAGAAAGTAGATAATGGACTTAATCGCAATCGAAAGCAACCATGTAATTCTGTGGGGCGCAGATGTATAAAGGATATGGACTCCTTGCCTCCGGAAATCCGGATTGACATGTACCTTTTCTATTCATTGAGCAATCTTCATGCACCCGTTCGTGGGTGTGCTGCATATAGGCACGTTAAATTCTAGAATTTAAATTGGCTAAGAGAACATGGTTGGTGGGAACGATATAGGATGTGAATAGCAGTGGTTTTCAACATATAAGCTCCACGTGCACTCTGAGAAAGACGGAAAAGATTCTCATGAATGCAGTCTCACTGTAAGAGCTCGGCTATCTACCAACTGATATTAATCACCAAAACCATCTGCACTAATGTGCTTCGTTCCTTTCCTGCCGTTTATTTTTCTTCCCACCGAACCAAAACTCCATCCCTCCAGGGTGCACCAAATTTTCTTGACCCGACATGGGCTCGATGTTAAAGGTAATAACTTGATGTTTAAAAGAGCGTTCTCACAATCTAGTGCCTAACTTTAGCTCATATTTTTGATTTTTACCATTCTTTTAGTGTTACTCTAATAAGATTGTCAAGGCCGAAATTGATCCACGTTTTTTTAATCGTAAACGTCCGATTCAGGCTGTAAGTTGCTCGAATGAATCGATGTTCATGGACAAACTCGTGTTGACGAGAACACCGACGCTGCTGACTCCTCTATTGTCGCATGTTCCGAAGAACAGTCCTTCTCTGGTGTCCTGGACGGCTTTGAAAGGGTGGTGTCTTCTCGTTTCAGCCAGGCCGATGAAGTCGTATCTCGTCCTTCTTACTTTCATGAGCAAGTCTTCCATCGAGGACTCGGATGCAAGTGTACGTGCATTGTAGGTACAGATCGTCACCAAGGTTCTTTGAAATCCAGGTAGCTTCCACATTGGTCGTGAGATTCTGGAAATCTCTCCGTACTCGTCCTATCAAATGCTGCGAAATTGGTGGCTTTTTCAAGGTCAGGAGAATAAGACCCGTTTTTTTTACCGTGTTTTTTTTTACCACTTTTGATACCCACGTAGAGCTTGATGGGCTCTGAACGTGAGGGCTGGGTATACTCACGGGTAGCTTTCCAGGCTCTACCAGAGTGGACGTGGAACTTATTTGTTGAACGCGACTCCTAACCGCCTCCCATATACTTCCCAGTCACTTGATTGCAGGCTTTTGGCCGAATTGACTCGTAGAATACAATTCGCATAAGCAAGAATGCACCCACACACGCATTCATGAACACGTCTAACAAACACAGAAAGTATGTGCCAAATCAGCGCAGCAGAAACAGTCATCCACCTGCGTCTCAGGAAAGCAAGGACCACTTTAGGTATGCGATTAATCCCTTATTTGCCACCTGGGCACGCGCCACGTAGTCTCGTGACTAATCGGCTCGAGTTCCTTTATATGAGGGAGAATCGTGGAACAGTAACGAAACAGAGAGCATACTAGACCAGGATTTCAATCGCCGTACGAACAAAATAGCTTTTTCGCACACTCACCACTTTCTGTTAGTGTTTCACCGAGAATTTTACGTGTAGAACAACCGCACAGAATTCAAATGGAATGAAAATGAAATGTGCCTCTTATATTAAACCATCACTCTTAAATACTGTGTGAGATCACTTGTGATGACGAGCCATTGCTCCCTGCGATTCATTTCCAGATTCCTAGACTACTTTATCCGGAATACTTCAAGAGTTTTGGGCGCCGAAGTTCTCGATTCCTCTGCAAGGATGGTAGTTTATACTTCAAAACTTTCCCTGTTATATCTCTGCACCCAAGGCTAGGGTAGTGTACAGTAGTGTAGAAAACTAGTGTCTAGCAGAGCATTTGGTTTAACTTTTAGTTATTCTATCCGTTTCCCTATCTGTGGTGATATTGATGGATCTAACTTTGAATAGTGGTGGATCAGTAGACGTAAAATCAGCTATGGATACTAACCTATGAATTTTGATAAGCAAGTATAAGGCAGGTCATTTTGTTATTCTAATTTCGAGAGCCGCTTTTGCCGTCTTGACCTACTCGTTGTTCAGTTTTTCAGTATTAAACTTTGCATACCCTTTCAGAAGATGACCGACAAAGGAAAGCATCTCTAGGGCACTTTCGTAACAACAGCATCTAAGCGGCGAGGAATTACTACAAATTCCCTACACTAATCACTGACAGGGATTCAACTGTTTTTTCGATCTTATCAGCACTCGAACCTTTCGCATACCACAATTCCGCTTTTCTGTAAAGTTCGAGCGAAACTTCTTTACACCATGATGATTAAGGACTTTAAAAGTTCCACCCGCAAATAAATTGTCTTTCAAGTTCATTCTTGGTGCCCCTTTGTACACACAGAAGGCACGAGGAAACTGCAGTAATGGGAAGGCCCCTACTTCTTGTTGTTTACATCTATTTAGAGCTTTAACTCTTGTTTTGCTACGAATCCGTCCTGAAGTTCGTGCAGACTACATGAGACTCTTCACAAGAAAATGTTAAAAATGGATTCAGCTGGTGAGAAACTTGGGCCAATTCTAATAGCGAGTGCGTCCCGTCAGGTAGAGCCGTCCATCTTATTACGGTCAGTCCTAACTTTTCTGGCTTACTATTTACCCTGCCATGACTCGTTTGGTCTTCGTTAACGGTTTTATTTGTTTTTAAACTCGTGTTACGCGATTTACTCTGAAGGAGCTGGAATTTTCTTGTAAATGTTAATTTAGCAGTTGACATAATACAGTTGCTAATCGACACTCACCCACTATTCTACTCCAAAGGTGATCATCCAAATAATGAGCACTCTCAATTTTTCATACTCAACCTCCGTTTTCTCGACTTTTCACCGATATTGTATTTGTTGTACAATAAACATTTATTTCAACATTTACAGTTCTCATGCATCGTATGTATACCTGTCTCCTTTACCACGTGCACTTTTTACATACTATTTGCCAACATTATTGTATGCGTCGTTTTCTTGTTCAGCAATCGCGAGGTTGCTAAACAGCATACGTTTACATTCGTAGAAAAACACTCAATACAACACATCAGAAGCTGACGTTTCGGTAGCGTCACCTTCTTCAGGGCTTGGAAGGGCATGCTAATATGCAATTTGCTAGGCCAAACGCTTCAATAACACTTACGAAAAGACGAAAAACTATGGCAATTACATGATAAGCAGCTTGTAGAGAAACACCGCTTTTTTCGTGACATCCAATGAGAAAGTTTAGAACAGCTGATTATAGTCGCGTTTGATATTTTTGAGAAGCTATTGGTCACGTAATCACCACAGAGTTTTTCGCTTTCTACGTAACGCGTCCCCTAATAACGAGGACGTGATGGAGTCCTTCAACGTTACTGCGCTCTACACCAGCGTATCGAATGACTCCGCAATGTAAGCCAACTCCGAACTTCTTGTTGAACATGAAGGCAGAATAAACATGCATGGCATGAATAGCTTGTCCATCCAGCAGCTAATGGCTCTCTTAAAGGAGTGCCTAAACTGCTCAATTTTCAGGTGGTCTGGGAAATATTTCGCGCCAATAAGGGGGTTGGCAATGGGACAGCGACTGGCACCAGGCCTTGCCATTGTGTTTATGTCTAAGATAGAAGCCCCTGTTCTCGATCTCCTGCCACTACTCTACTGCAGATATGTAGATGATTGTTTTGTCGTCTTCTCTACATAGAAGGAGATGGACAAATGCTTTGAATTATTGAACGAGCAGTCTGAGTACATAAAGTTCACCTGGGAGAAACCGAGAAAAAACTGGCTTCCGTTTTTGAACGTTCAAATAAACCTATCAAGTAGCAGTTACTTGACAAAGTGGTACCGTAAGCCAAGTAAGAATATCCTCGTTCATTTCCTTTCTTCTCACCTTCCACATACAAAGAGGGCGATTGTGAGAAACATGTTTCGAACAGCCATCACTGTGTGCACTACCAGGGAACTAAAGGAAGAGTCGCGCGACTTGGCTAGGCAAATAGTCATCTCCAATGGCTACGAAATAGTTGCCGCATGAGATAGATTTAGAAGGAGGGCGACGCGCCCACACGAAACACTTGGCTAAAAGAAGATCCCGTTTATGTTGCCTTTTATAAGCGATGAAGTAAGTGTAGCTATAAAACTATGCCTAAGAAGGGTAGGTCTAGAGGAATCGGTAGCGATATTTGAAATACCACTGGCTACCCTACGTCGTCAATTAGTTGGTAACCGCCTGTTTAACCGTCTATGTGAAACAACAAATTGCGTAATTTGCCCTTACGGCAGGGACGGTGATTGCATGAGTTCAGGTACGATATACCTGATCTCTTGTAATAATTGCGAAGTTGAATATATTGGCGAAACGGGCAGACCTTTGTGTATCCGTATAAAAGAGCACTTAGATGGCAAACGAAAAGCAAGACAAAGTACCCCACTAGGCACGCATAGGATACAATAGCATAACGAAGACAATTTTGGAGTTAAAGTCAATATCCTTGCACAAGAGACTAAAACACCTGCGCGAAAAGTTTTTGAGGCTTTTTGGATAAATGCCAAAAACCCTACAATGAATAGCAGGGATGAATGCCCGGAGGTCATACGCGACCTGATCCCGTATGTAGCATAGCGGAGACGATTTTGAAGTATCAGTATCCTTGCACAGGAGTCCAAAACACCAGCGCGAAAACTCCTAGAGGCTTCTTGGATCAATGCCAAAGACCCTACAATGAATAGCAGGGATGAATGCCCGGAGGTCATACGCGACCTGATCCCGTACGTTCGCATCGATTTTTGATGTAGGATGGTGCAGTCGTCAACCACATGCGAATATAATCAGCTGATCTAAACTTCCTCATTGGAAGTTGCGTAAAAAGCGGTGAGTTTTTCGAGAAGCTGTTGATCATGTCATTGCCATAGAGATCTTTTTCATTTTGCATGTGTTATTGAAGCGGTTGGCTTTGTGAATTGTATATCATTATGCCCTTCCAGGCTCTGAAGAAGGCGGTACTGCCGATACGTCAGCTACTGTTGTGCTGTATTGTGTGTCTATGGAAGTAAATGCATGTTGTATAACATCCTCGCGATTTCTGAACAAGAAAACGGCGCATTCATATTCCAGTGGCGAAGTTAATAGGAAGTCGAACCTGGGAATTGAACATTATTGTGTCTAGAATAAATGGGTCATCTATGTTACCAAAATAGTCTATGCAACAACTATTTGTTTCATTGATTAGATCGAATATTGATTTGTTGGACAGATTTCAAAGGTCTTATGGAATTCTGTTATTCCGCTGTATTTTTGTAATAGGCAATACAACGTCATCGATCCTTTGGCACTGTTGTAATTTGTTCATGGAAATGCTTTCGTGTAAACCCTCCCTGACCTCATAATGTAATAAGGAATTAATAGGAACACACATCAGCCTCTCGATTCCGCTTTCAATAACGCTGACTTTTCTTTCATCCAGCCTTGCGTCCAGGATCCATAACGGCGTTAAGGCAGGGATATCTTGGAGTTGAACGCGTGGAGCCAAGGTTGAATGTTCGTTTCCTTTTTACTACAACCTGTGTGGTCTTAAAAATTTCTTAGACTTTTTGCTAAGTTTTCCATTATGCTAACTTTTCAACCCAGGTACAAAAAACAGGTGTATATTCACTCTTTTGATCGTGAGTGAGGCATCGGAAATAAATCCGTTTTTCATGAAAGTTGTTCCCTTGATGTTAGGTCGAGGAAGATTGTTTTCACAGGCATTGTCAAAATCAGCAAGCACTCTTTCCTTCTAACATCTATTCTCATAAGAATGATTTCAACAACAATGTGAAATTGTGTAGTTGCGGTTCATCGGTTTTCACTCCTACGTTTTCCCATTCCATTTTTTGCAAAATGTCCTCGAAGGTGGCTGTACATAATGTCAGCCAGATGGTATTGTCTTGTTGAACCTGTTGAATCACTCTACGTTAGTGTTAATTGCGATGTGAAGCAGTGAGTTGCTGGTTATGAAATTGCCAAATAGTTCATGAAGGTTTGCACGGACTACGGACACCCTAGCTGACCAGACTATCAATGGCCACTTTTGTCCCATTTAAGCAGAATGTCTTTTTTAGCCCAACAAAATTGAGACAACAGTTTTTCCTTCGTTTGCAATACTGCAATGAGTTTCGAAGCCGTGTGAATATAAAGGATCCTTTTCTAAAAAATGGTCGCTTGCAGGCCTCTCCAGTGTTCTGTCAGCTTTGTTCAGGGTGACTTGAATGGAGTTTTTGCAGACGATAGACAACAAGCAGATTATGTAGTAATTACCGGTGTTCTGAAGACTTTTTCTTTCGTACGTTCGTAAAAAATGGCTTTTCCGATTTTCCACTGATTTGAAACCTTTCATTGTAAAGAGTGGCGCTTCGAAACAAGTGAGCCACTGTGTTAATGGGAAGTCGTTTCAGATATTAGAAGACCATGGTAACACTCGTCTCAATTTCCGGTGTAGAGATATCTTCCTTCATCTATTAAATCGTTTACAAGGGTCAACATTACAGATTCGGCTACGCCAAGAGTTCTAGAGAATTTCTCATCAGCATACATTTTAACTCTACGCGCATTCATCTTCTATGCATTTTCAATAAATCTAACTACCAGTGTCTCTCATCAGCGTAATGAAAAAAGGCTCTTGTCGTTCTGGAAGCAACCTCGTTTGCTAATCTCTACAAACGATTCCAGCAAAAATGAAGATCATTTGCGAGTCATATACCGATTTAACAACCAGAATTTCCCCATTCTATGGAGTTCTTAACATTGGCATGAGGAGAGTTGTTCGATATGGCGACACTATATCGTGAAGCCATCCTCGAGAACGTCTTGCAAAAACTGGAGTAGGAGAGCAGGAGAGTGAAAGTCGATGGTCTAAAAGCACACCATTTTCTCATTCCTGATAATATCGTTCTTATAACATCAAGCATCGGCTAAGCAGAACAATTGTTGGCCGACTTTGACAACGCCTTTGAAAAGATTGGCCTTCAACTAAACTTTATGAAAACGGTGCTAATGTGAAATGGATTTCTTTCTAATGCACCATCAACGAGCAACAGAATAAATATTTCCGAACGCTTTAGCTATATGCATTTGGATCGAGAAGTCAAGATGATGAAAAAGCTTGGTTCCAGAGCTTTGAGTAAGACGAAGCTAGCGGCTTGGGAAGTAGTGAGGCAAACAAAGACACCAGACTCCATGGCTACCATATCGACTTCTATTCTTCTTGCCTTAACGCTTGCGTCAGAACTCTGGTCGCTACGTATGCAGGATGAGGGTTGACTGACTCAGCGTAATCTACCCATTCGAAAGGACGATTTTAGAAGTATCTTGTACCACACAGGTGAGAAAGGAGATCGAAGCTGCGACTTAACTCATCGATAAAAAAGCAAAGCCGCTATTTTACAAGCTGCAATGTCGGGAATTACATGTGCTGGACAGGTGTTGCATATGAACGACAAACGATGGGCAGGAGACGCTAGCGATTGAATACCATGAAATGTCAAGCACAGCAAGAAGATCTCTTACTGATACTCAGGTATGTTGTATATGCTCATTTTTTAACTAAGATCCTGGAAAAAATAGATCATTCTCAGAGAGCGTTTAGGGCTAGGAGAATTCACTGAGGTAATCTCACTCCTCATTGTTACAACTGGAGATGTGATTTGTCTACAACTGCCTGCTCACTTGGCGATCAACAGCAGTTCAGCTGAGAGTTGGCGGCCTGTCCTTCGAACTAGAGTTCGACCAAAAAAAATTTCCGAAATCACTTATTTTTTCGTTTTTGCTCTGATAGATTGAATGAAACATAAACTAATAAAAAAACAGTAGAATCAACTTAAGAAAGTAATTCAAAAATTTTTATAGAATATGGAAATAGTGGATGCCTTCAGGAATGGATTTTTTCTATCGAACTTAGTGGTTGTGCTAAGAACACTTATCGGCTACGAATTTTCAGCATACTTAGGTAGTGATTAAATATGTAATGCAAAAACGAGGAAATTAGCCCTCGTGAATCGGTGGAGGGGAGGTGATGATTCCGCTTCGACGTCGTTATCGTCACATCAAAACAGCCGGTTCGGCGCGCTGTGCCCCTCTCTTCCACACAGCCATGTACTATGTCGTCTCCATCATTCTCCTGCTCATCGTCCTCCCACAAAGAGGTCTTTTTCCAATTACCTCGTTCTCCTATAAACATTAGCTAGATTTAGCGAGCTGCTCATTTTTCTCACTGCGATCTCTTAAGCTTACCGAACTTGTTACCTTCACATTAGTGCTGACAATGCGTTGAGTTGCTAAGATTCTGGATCTTTTGCCTTATCTTGTTTATTGTCTGTTATGAATTCCTATCGAAATTAGTAGGAAAACGCTTCAAGTTATGACAAGATACATATCTACTTTCTGACGATAATACCAAGCGCATTTTCAAAATGCGGTGTCAAAAATGAGCAGAAACCACCGGTAATTCAGCTTCATGGTTCTGCTCCTTGCTTCGTGAGATCGTTTTATCAAACACCAAAACAATAGGCTCAGCTCGTTTAAGTTTTATTCTCACGAAGACAGGATTAATTTTCACTTCACTTAGAAGTGTGAGAAATCTATTCAGTTGTAGGAGAGCTCAAAACTCAACCGCATGTTTACAAGCGATTTACTGGCGACACATGTCGAATAAATCCTTGTCTTAACGAGGGTAAATGTGTTCCTGGCGCGCTAAGCTGCCAATGCACACAAGGTTGGATGGGACGATACTGTCATAGTGAGTGTGACTTCTTCGTCTTTACGTTTGACCGTGTTTCTCTCCATTACGAATTTTGTTGTTTCCAAACTAGTTTACCCTCACCTAACTTTTATGTTTCAGTCATTGTTTTCTTTCAACATTTCTTAATCGAAACGGCAAGTACACGAGAAGCGTTCTTAATGCTTTGTCAATGAACGACTTAACTCGTTTCCGTCTCTGTTCTTAGATCCTAACTTCTTTAGCTAGAAAAACCTTTGATGGTGTCGGTTCTACGCGCTCTTCCTTAATCACAAATCGAGTTTTCGCATCACCACTTCGAACAAGTCTGCTGAACGAAGAACGCGGTCGCGCAATAGCATAACAGCAACGCAGGTCCCTTGGTGCCCGTATCACGATTTCGCTTTTCACTTCACCATCAGTTTAGGAAAAAGATATTCAAGAACTTCATCTCGACTTTAATGTTCAAAATATTTTCTTTATTATTTCCTCTAATGAGTTTCGAAAAACGAAAATGCCTAGTAAAGAGTGATTTCTTTTTGAGATAACTGGCACCATTTATCTACCTAAAGCAAAGCTCGAGCTATCATTTGTGAACTGCAGTGCTTCAAAGGATGTCCGTTATATGATCAGATCGAACTTACCATATTAACGCAAATATCAAAATTATTTCAATTAGATAATGAAATCGTTCTCTCCAAGAATCTAATGCCACGTGTTGTACATAGATCGACAGGTTGGACTTTCAGCTAAAAGTACTCCACAATCAAAAAGTAGATGTGGGCTTTTCGAACGTCAGGACTTTAAGTCGTCCAAGTCCTTTCATAAACAGCCAATATTCTACGAACGAGAAATACATTATTTTTGATTTTAAAAAATAGTCGAATCTCTAACGAATTCTTTATTTGGACTACAGATTGTAGTAAGAAGCAGTAGTTAATGAAGTCAATTTTGAAGTCTTCTCTCGGATATCTAGGCGCGTCCGACCTTCTTCAGTTACTAACAAGGCACTCTTACTCTTGTAACCTTATTTCATCAAAGGTTGAAAGATGTGGATCATCTGTCATGGTGGATATAATCTGTGAATCACATACTTCTTTCCGTAAATGAAAACAACTTAATTGAATAGGTATCCAACTATATGAATGAATTGCCCATCACCGGAACAAAACACGAGAAATAAACATCCAGTGCTTTCCATCTGATGCTTCAGTCTTTACAACTAATAACAGCAGTAAATGCTGCATTTATTTAGGAAGATGTCGAAATATATATAAAAGTTGTGAGCGATGGGCCGCAGAAGACAAATGTCATTCCATTCTTACTCAGACAAATTTCTTCGATGTTAACTGTGCATTGGCCTGCAATCTGTGTAAACCCGACTCCGATAAGGGTACGTTCTCAACGCTTTAATTCCAGATTGGGTTAAACTAATTCAAATGCAAGACATTAACATAAGGGTAAAGCCAGGTCATCGGGCAACTACTCTTTCAATGTAATCTTGTCGTTAATTCTGTACTTCTTCACATGCTGTTTCAGACTTCTAAGCTTGTAAAAGACCATTGTGGTGAATCGTATCTGAGTCGCAATTTGTTTGTCCTAACATTGCTAGCCAACGCACATTATGCAACGGGGAATTGGTCTTTTTAATCGTATTGTATAGGTCGGCCGATGAGGCTTAAAAATGGTGCTCTTTAAGACGCACAAGGGGTAGCGATGGCTTTTATGAAGATCTCAGAATTTCCTAGCACAGAAATTCCTTAAATACGTGAAAATTCAGGCTCGACAAGCGTTTAGCATGACAAAGAAAACTGTGGGTGCCAGTGCCAACTGTAGAACAAGGAGGTGAATGAAAGTGTACGTAATACGAGGATGGACCATTAAAGCATCTAAATAAATGCTGCGGAGCCACGGAACGGGAATGCCTCCCAAGTTCCTTTAAAGCAAAAAAAGTTTTCACTTGTGCAGCGTAGAATTTGTTGCTACACTTTTGAAATACCTATGAATAAGCGTGTCCTTACGTATTTCAGTTGAACCGGAAATTCCTCTTCCTCCAGCTCTCGAGCCTCTCCAATTTTTTCTCGGAAAGTGGTACTCACAAGTACGTATCAGTATCTGCAAGTGCTGAGAACCGCTCAATTTTTGAATCTTCAAAAATTCAGCAATTTCAATACACTGTTCAGGCTGCAAAGGGTCTGCGATATCCAACGGATATCTATGCTAGTGAGTACGAAGAAATTTTGGATGTAGCACCTGCAACTGTACCAATGTTTGGACCTCCTTCACTGAACTTAACGTTTGTGGAAATACTTTTTGTGTTATATTTTTTAGTAACTGTTGTTCACATGATTAACAGTGAAATCATAGACTTACACGACTAAAGGATGAGACCAAATGTCCCAAGAAAATATCAAAGACGTAGAAAAACAAATCAGCAAGCTCGCATATAAAAACTTGGATCTCGGCCATCGAACCATTTTAAAATAAAAATCGCAAAGTGTTCGTTAATATATTTATTTATACAATCTTATAAACCGATCTTTTTGAGCCGATGATATTCGTTAAAAGGTAGTGAATTGTCTTAAACAAAAGCCGCAAAATAGACGAAAGAAATAGGACATTATTATTTCTTCAATTTCTTGTCCGAAGAATGCATAGTCTACATGTAAGTTAAGGTAGAATTTTCACGTTAGTAATGTTGACAATCATCTGAACGGTTTACCACCTCATCGTGGCTGGGAGGTGTTCCTGGGTGACCGGGTGCGATGAGCAACGAGGAGATTAATCCTTTGGCAGGATCTCCCAAGGTGAGAACGAATCCGGCGTTTCCATCAGGAAGCCTAACTAAGAGTAAACCAATGCCAAGATCCACCGTTCTGGTATCAAAGTTGCATGATGGCAAATCTTCCTCTGCTCTGCAAGAGCGGCGATTGCCTGTGATGGTAACGACCTGGAGCAGACTTTGGCCAGACTGTCCTCTTGATTTCAGGGAGCCACGATGGCTAAACCAGCAAATCTCCGAAAAAGTGGAGGTTATTCTAGGGTCCGTACAATGAGTGAAGACAAGCCATCCAAGCATCCAAGTAGCCAAGTGTTGTTGGCAATAAACAAACAAACAAACCAACACGCAGACAGACAAACAAGAAGCTGTTAGTATAAATTTAATATAATAAGTAAGAGTACGCAGCACAACAGAATTTCTGACCTAGCCTACACTCTAAGCTACTCGGCCAAATTAAATACCACAGGCAATGTCCCTGACATGACGGAAGTCTGGCATTAACGTATTGAGACCACTATGAGTCGTCACTCACTACAACATATTATGTGGTTTAGTCAGCCTATAACTAGTATTCGCTGTTTCCATATAGAATGTAACGCTTCCTTGAATGTGTTATCTACATTTTCAACTAATTAGCGGATGTTTAGAGAGAAGTTCTGGATTTTTGCGGTCCAGAGTTTTGCAAATATCTCAGCAACGTTGTGGTTGTATTTCGCTTAGTAACCTGCCATGAAAATTATAGAAGGCAGAAAACAAAACGTTAAACATTGTGATTTCAACTACTGCCATAGCTTAACTGGGTTCTATGCCGATTTGCGCTCCCCAGATCAACCCCGCTGAGGGGTGATTGCTGTGGCAAAAAGATCGATAGAAATAGCTGAGAGACAGGCGAAACGAAGGACCCGCATGGTGTGGTGGTGAATGCGTTACTCCCCGGAAAGGATAATAGCGCGTTCGTTCCCCACCATAGACACCTGCGGTCCAGAGTTTTGCAAATATCTCAGCAACGTTGAAGTTCTGGATTGTTTAAAAGCACACTTCTCATTTCATTCTAGAATTCTTTTCGTGTAGCTGACCCTGAATTCTAGTCTGAGCTCGATAGTTAAATTCTGGTAAAAAAAATAATGCTTCGGACATACTCATCTTTAATGTTATTGTCAATTAATAAAAATAGACGTCTTTATAGTGTACTGACCTAAATTCACGTAATAGCTACTTAATGTTTCTCTCCAAAATGTCGTATTAATATCTTTGCAATCTACTCATTTCTAAGACCAAGTCAATGCAGCACAGTTGAACTAAACTTGTAAACTAGTGGCTATCACACTATATGTCTGATTGTTAGTGTCATGTTCATAGAGGAAAGTGACTACAAGAGGCCTTTAAGGACTATATGATTGCAACACTTTTGGAGAAGTGTCTATGCATTAGGTAATTACTGCGTACATCCAATGAAACGAGTTTTATTTTGTAGAAGCACATCGTGGTATGACTCGGACATTAGAGTCATGCATGGATTCATAACACTGAAACCGAACTCGTACCCTCCTGAAGTTGCCATCTTAAGCACCAGCAATGAAGGTTTGCCTTTCGTAATGTAGTAAGCAGTTCATAAACATATTCTATATGCTTGAGTTTATTATTCCACGTGACTAATTTATCCATCTATTCATTCCGTTTTTTATGCCTTAATATTTAGCATATGGCAAACAACACTATTTGGTTTTATTACATTCTATTTAATAGATCTGCTTTCGAAATAGCTATTTTATCACTTATTTCTCGCTTACATGGGCGCTTGTGTCGTCGGAGGCGACCTGCAACATACACGTGGAATCGATCAACGCGCCCATGGCTCACCAAGCCTTCCTTCCTTCCGGGTTCGGCAAATTGGCACCAGACTTGTCTAGGGGGATAGCAATACTGGCTCGACATATCGGTGGAGCACCCCGTGGCATTGTAAAGGCCAGATATGCATTTAATCACCTCCAACGATACTTAATGAAGTCGAATCCATGGCCTAACCCTCAGAGATTAATCAAAGGCGAGGACTTTATCCTTTTATTTCTCGCTTAGACACAGCGTCATTAAATGTGTGTAATACTTACGGTAACGGAGAAGTTCACATGTCGTTATTAGGTAAGACGACGCACAACTACCAAGGCGAATTTTTTATTAACAGTATTTCTCATTCACAGTTCCAGTAAGGAAATCGATAAGGCAGTTACTTCTTTATACAACGAGTTTCTTTTCTTCAACTAGTTTCACACGTCGACCTCTTTTATGCGGCTTTCTGGCCAAAAATGTGTACTAATGCTTACATTAAAGGACTCAACATGATCGAACTCGGAGTCTTGAAGCACCACGTTTTGACGCTCAATGTCTCCTTCATGCAAGTCCATCCAACAATCGACAGTTCCATTTTGCCCCTAGGGGTTAGTTCATTGGAATCTATTCGCTTCAAATACTATAATATGTCGTTGTACTTGTATTTCACACGGTTCTCTACAAATTTTTCACTAGTTTTTTCGTGAGAAAAAACTTTCCAGTTGCTTGATCGTCCCGAGTGTTGCTTTATTATGTTTTCATCAACGGAAACCATTGAAAAATAAAGCGCAGGTTTAGGCAACGCGTCGATTTCGAAGAGTTGGCCAATTGTTGGAAATGACAGTTGCTAAGCTTTTTGCAAATAATAAAGTACGGATTTTGAAATTATTGATTGCGCTTTCTGGATATGCTACATAGTAAGATTTCTCTTTGTATCCGAAAATTCTGTATTTTCAGGTTTCACAGTTTAAGAAAATGTTTAGAAAGATCATGGACTATCCAATCTAAAAGCGGGTTAATACTCTAAGAAGAATAATTCTCTACTTCCGAAAGACGTTTAAACAGTTGTACAAGCTGTATCCGTTTTAAAACCATTGGTGTTGTAGAAAGATCTGATACCATTGTCAGTCAATAAGCTGTTCCATCTAGTTGACTTATGTAGAATCTGAATTCTGTTTAAAATATATCTACATTGTGTGTCACCGTCTAAAAAATTTGGCTTTTTTATCCTTCAGTGAATCAAGCCTTTCATTTACTTGTGCTTTTCGACAGACAGCTTCTTTACTAACAACTGCTGATTTCAATTCTTCTTTAGTCACATAAAGACATTCCTCTTTGCTTCCAATTCCACACGAAAAATTTTCTATTACACCCCATTAATGAGGTTCTGAGGAGATTAGTTGAAACTTTCTTTACCATTTCCTGTGTTTAATAGGTGGATTGTTGGAACTATTAAACAGTCCAGATGGACCACCCAAACAAAAAATCGGAAAGAAACCTTTAAATTATAAAAGGGATAGATAGAAAATTGAATTTTAATTAAGCTAGGCATTAGCCAACTCACGCTGTTTTACGAACTCTTTTCTTTTCTTTTTCGAATTGACACGAGGTTTCTAACACTTGTTTTGATGATCGCTAGCTGACGTTTCGGCGACTTCGCATTGCTCAGATCATAGATGTATTGTGTATACAACGACATTCTTATTAATAGGAGAGGATTCTTCAAGTTTCTCCCAACTGTTTACCTTATCGTAGCTGGGGAGTGTTCGTGGATGTGATGCACAGCGGGAGGAATCACCCACCAGCAGAGTCTCCCAAGCTGAGAAGGTGACCGGTGTTTCCACCAGGAAACCCAGCGAAGAATAAACCAATACCAGGCGCGACCACTGTCCTGGTATTACGCTAGACACATGCTGGCAAATCTTACTCTGACCCACAAGGGCGACGACTGCCCGCAGTGGTGACGACTTGGGCCGGCTTTGGGTATGCTGACGTCGAGACTCCAGGGAGTCACATCAAGCAAAACTCCGAAAAAGTGGTCACTGTGCTGGGGTCCGCAAACCAGTATAGAAGGGCCATCCATCTATCCAAGTACGCATTCTTTAGCTTAAATAAGAAACTGATTCATAAACCAAACTAAATATTTGCATCTGCAAAGTAACTCACCGTTTACTTTTCTAATTCTTTGCATTACATAAATCTAGTGTATCGAGAACAGGCGATTATTTCTCGGTCAGTGGGGTATTTCAGACGTTCAAAGCCTTACAGATTTACAGAATTAACTTTTCTCCGCCACAGAAACAACATATATAACATATAACTTTCACACAATGTCATTTCAAACCCAAATATGTTTAGAACTGAAATTTCCAACGGAAGGGCAGAAGTGGAAAGCACAAAAGACATAATGAGAAGCACCGTCTTGCTTATTGGAAAAAAACCCGTTTGTTGATTTGTTTCACTAGAAACATGACACCTGAAGGAGTAAAGTAGGAGAAATATATGTCATGGGCTCCAGAAAGTCAGAATTTCGTCACAGCAAAGCACGAGAACCTTTTTTTTGCTGGTAAAAAATTGCGGTTTCCAGTAATTTTTATTGAATTTGAAATACACCGTAAGCTGGGGTATTTTGATTTGAGGTTGAAAGCGGCCATTATTCTCGCTTCATGTGACTTTTGCAGAGCAGCTCAAATAGAACGATGAGGATGATAACGTGCTCAGATCGTATTAATCTGAGAAAAGCGCTAAGTCATACGTGATAGTTAGAAGTTTATCCAAACTGCCTTAAGAGCTTCGCACGTTGATGTTTTTTATTCCTGCATTAGAACAGTGACTCTTTAATCTATCATTAACTATAATCTCCCACTTTAAAATTATCGGCGTGGTTTTTTTTGTGTACTAGGAAAGTATTTTTCGAGTTTCAAATTAATCAATTAGACGTCCTCTTATTTGGACACAACAATTTCCAGCTGTGTAGGAAACATATCCTTAGCCAATTGCTCAAACACATTGTTATCCATTTTCCTAACACTAAAATGTTCCTGAACGACCTACACTGTGCACATACAAACCGCTCATATCCTATGTTGCCATTTGGTTTTACCGTAATCTACACTCTAGGATGGCATCGCAATAAAGGCTCTTTTCGAGGTACTCATAGAACACGAAAAGAAGAAAAAATATCTATGACGTCTTAATTCAATAGCTCATAGCAGTGTTTTAGCTGTTCAATCTAAACTTGGTCGAAGAGATATTACTCAAAAATCGAAGAGTTACCAATAGGACAGCGAGTGGCATCAAGACTTGCCATCGCCTTTGTGTCAAAGGTGGGAGCTCCAGTTCTCGATCATCGTCCTTCATTGTACTGTCGATACGTAGACGATTGCTTCGTCATCTTCTCTACACAAGAGCGGGTGGACATAGGTTTGTAGTCCTTGACTAGTCAGAGTTTACGCGAGAACAGCCTATAGACAACTTGCTCCCAATCCTATGTATTTAATTGCAGCTTTCTGAATGTGAATACATCTCAATATGGTGCCGAAAGCTAAGGAATAGAAGTGTACTAATGAACTATTTCTCTTCTCATTTCCTTCGAGCACAAAACGCATTTGTCCAGAACATGAACCAAATGGCTCCAAAAGTGTGCACAGGTGAAAACGGAAAGTAATCACACTACACTCGGTACAATAAGTAGCCATCTCAAATGGCTGCGAAGAAACAACCCCTGAGGTTTGGTCTAAGAGGGGCACTAAGCCTCAAAACTGTATTATTGAACACTCAACTACTATTAAAAGTGCCTAAAAAATGTGGTCTAGAGAGTCCTTTGGCCGTCATTGAATTTTCATTGTGCCCTACGTCGTTATTTAGTTCGAATCCGTGTACACCACTGCCTGTATGAAGCAGACCATTGCGCCATTTTCTCTAACGTTAGTGACAGAGAATGCATGAGTTCAGGTACAATATACTTGATCTCATGCAAAAGTATCCAGTGATGACTACGTTGACTAAACGAGTAGACCACTTTGTGTTTCCACAGAATAGCAATTAGATGGGAACCTTGAAAACCGGCGAAGTCCTTGTCTAGGTAAAAACGGGGCACAAAAGCATAATAGTGATGATTTCGAGTTGTCCGCCGTGATCCTATGGTAGGAATGAAAAACGTTACCACGCAAACTCTTGAAGCGTTTTGGATAAAGTCAAAAGTCCAGAAATGTACCGAAGAGATGAATGCCCCACAATCACACGTGATTTTTTTGTATGTTCTCGGATTGATTTCTTAATCTGAGTGGGTTTCATCCGTCAACTCTGGTGAACAACGCTCTAGAGGTAACACATTCAGCAAAGCGCTGAGTAGTTTTTAAACAGAGTGCTGTTTATTTATATAAGAAATCTTCACTAGTACTACAGATAATTCATTTAATTATATGGATAGCGTTACGTAGAATACGTCCAAGGTACTCGTATGTAGTGGCTTCTTATCAGAGAACCATCTAGCTCCATTTGTTTCCCTTCGCACCATATATGCGCCATGGACTGGGTCTTCGTCCTACTTGTGAGCAGTCCAATCATTTTTCCTACTTCGTTAAGCTCAATGGGCATTATCTCTTCTTCACTGATAATCGTTGAAAAAGGAAAAATATGATCAGCGAAACGAGAATATGCTACGAATTATTTGTCAATACCTATGCCCTTATCGTTTCAATGGAGGGAATCATTATCCATTGCAGTGGGCAGTGAGCAGCTTTGCCGATATGGTATCGCCTTGTTGAACCCCTTTTCCACTATGAATGGTGAGGGGTCGACGAAAAAGCACTATATTTGTCCTGCAGCTACGACAATAATGTGGTAGTTCTATATTCTTTCATCAGTAGGGAAACATTACAATCGCAAGGATACCGATGGCACTATCTTAGACAAGGTCGTTTTTGGGATGCTTCCAGCAACTCTTTTTGCTTGTACCTGTGAAATCCTCCTACGAAGATCTTCTTTTGCCAGCATTTATAATCAGCCGTGTTAGATGTTTTCCAGTATAATCGAGCTTCAGTTTGAGCAACTCGTTAGTGATGATGGACTTCGACAAGTAGGATGTAGCCCTCAGTCGGCTCTTCCAATATCTACCAATCATATTAAGAGAAGATTTTATTAAGAATATCTCCGTCGTACATGGTTTGTTTGTTTTTTCTTAGACGATGACAGGAATTCTCTTCCAGTTTATGGCTGAAGCTATTCTTCAAATAGTTAAGGCGGTGAACAGGTTCAGTTCCAGCGACTACAAGAAAGTAAAGGTTGCAGCATGAAGGGACTGTTTCAATGTTGCAGGTGCAGAGCAAGAAGCAGTCTCCATGGTATTTCGAAGCGTGCTCGTTTTTTTTTTCGGTTCCCAATGTTGTCATGTGCAAGCCGAGATTTGATCTCCTCTCACCAGTTGTCTCACCGTCCGACATCGTAGATGGGAGTGCCCAGTGTGTGGAGAACTCGTGCTATAGATTTGTTGGCTTAGCTAATATGGTTCCCTAGAGTTCCTAGGTCGGCCTAGGCGAAACTTTCCTCTACAGAGGTAGTCGTCACCACTTTTTGGTGAGGAGATTTGTCATCATGCGACTAGTTTATTACCAGAACGGTGGTGGACCTTGGTATTGGTTTAGTCTTAGTTGGACTTCCTGATGAAAACTCTGAGCTCCTTAGCTTGGGAGGCTCTGCTGGAGGTATGGATCTCCAGCTGTGCATCGCACTCCGACATCCAAGAACACGTCCCAACCACGATAATGCGGTAAGCTGTAGGAAGGATTTCGATAAATTTTGCAGAACAAATCAAATTTCCGCACATAGTACCCAATCGGCATTGAATGCAACGCATTCGCTTCAACATTAATGTCATGTTCAAGCCATCACTCTTAACTTCATAATGAACTTTATTAGATGGAATCAAAAACCACTAGACTGTAACCTCATTCTATCAAGATGGCATCATGATTCTCTAAAGGACATGAAGTGCTTTTTTACTATTTCTATGTTAAGGATCATATTTCGGATACGAAGGCTGTTAGATAGGCGAATTTTTGTAGGAGTACCACCATGGTTTCCACCAATGTACCGTTATTGTGTGTTTCCGGCGCTTGTGCCGGAGATTCTAAAAATTCTAGTTTCTTACTCATTTTTTCAAGATTTTACTCCCAACTACAAATCGAATTGAAAGAATGTTTCACAAACGCTGTATATACGACCAGAACTAGAGCTAAATCATTGATAAAAATCTCTCCGCTTCTCAACTCGTTAAAATTATTCCCATATTAGTGCACAAACAACGCAGCACTTTTAATCTAAAAGTGTACGAAGGGTCAGAAGGACAGGAACATCCAAGTAGAATCCTCGATGCAACGGAACCTTTGCTATGAGGGAAGAAGAGGTGAGAAATGGAAAAGGAGAACAATGAAGTTGTCTACGAACGAAATCGGAATCTACGTGCTCGAAAATGGTTCACATTTCATCACTTCTTTTGTTAACACAGTTTGGGATGAACGGATATGTATAGTGCTTTTGAGGACCTCCGATTTTCATACCAGTGTTTAGTAAAAAGGATAAATAAAAGGATATAGCTCTCGGCTTTGATCAATCCCTGAGGGATGCGCCATGCATTCGACTTCACTAAGTATCGTTGGAAATGATTGAATGCATATCTGGCCTTTACAACGACTCGCAGTGGCGTACCGATGTATCGAACCAGTGCTGTTATCCTCCCAAACAAGTCTGGTACCAATTTGCCGACCCCGGAGTGATGGAAGACTTGGTGGGGCATGGGCGCGGGGATCGATTCCACCTCCGTGTCGCAGTAGCGCCTCCAACCATTGCGCTACACGCGTCCTGTGTTTAATAATAAGCAAAATTATACTTTGGAATAACTTATACTGATGAAAATGATGAGGACGGTGAAGAAATATCATCTTACACAGAACTTTGTATCTTATGATAGAGAAGCATAAATCCAAAGTATTGATAAAATATAGCCGTAAACGAGTGATAAAAAGACGAAAAGCATGAACAAACTGGTTCCAATGACCTTTATTGACGAACTTCAAAAACCCAAATGGGCTATTTCCATGGCATATGTTGATCTGTAGTGAACAGAAGACATACTACTTTGCTCTAAATAATCCCCTACTATTTAAATATAAGCACTAAAAGTAGGAGCAGTAAGAAAAGAAAAATAACGGAGGTGGCGGTGCTAGTTATACTCCTACAACGAAGATTGAGGTTTCTTCTAAAAAGAACTAGGAGAGGCTTTCCCACCTCGTTACGTTCGACGGGTCCTGAGAAAGGGAAGAAAAGTCGTCAATAAATAGAGTACTTTTAATTGATGTATAAGAAAAAACTTACACGTTCTTCGAGTTGATTGTAATATTTATATAAAAGAGGGCGCTTTCTAGCATCTCAATCTGAAGCAATAACCTAGAAGGAGGATAAATACAGAGTTACCTAAAACGTTTCTCATTAACTAACCACTTCTAGAACCTCTGAAAGGATTCCAGCAGTCCTGAGAACGTTAAAGGATAGCTCGTCGATCTGAATCTTTGCGCTCTTTAATCTACATAAAAAGTAACCATTGATAAAATGAGCTTGAAAAATTATAAGTTATTTGAGATCAAAGAGCATTTAACATTGGACGACAAACCTTTGTCGATGTGGATATCGGGATATGTTTCGACGAAAATGATAGGTCTTTTTTTAGCAGCGCACCCAAACCTTCACTAAGAGCCAGGCATTTCTTAACGAGCTAAGTTCATTTCAAAATCAACGTTCGAACGCGTTTGAAAAGGTTTGTTGTCAGTTCTTTGAGCGAAGTCTGGTGCTACTTGACGTGTTTCAACCTAACACCATGCTCAGAAGCACTCTTCGTCAGATCTCGTCTAAATTAATAAATACTTTTACCGAGTTATACCTGATCCATGTAATCCTCAAGTTGTCTAAGCATTAAGCTAATTGAGTCGAAAACTCCATCAATGCATTTATACAATGATTTCAAAACCTCGTCAATTTCTCTGAGAATGCAACGATAATCCATACCTGTAACATGAAAATCAGCAGTCTTCTTCACCTGTGACATACAAAAGCAGATTAGCAGAATGGAGAAACAGAAGCAGACTTTCAATTCCGGTAAATATATTATTGTTTAAAAAACCAAAAACCAATGCCACTTGGCGCTGTTCTACAGTGTAAAGCCTTGTCGTTCCGTCTTCAGAGCGTCACATGGAAGTTATTCAAAGGGCGCGTGTAGAGCAGTAGTTAGAGATCCTGTGCAATATGTTTTGATCCTGCGTCCCGCGCTCAGCAGGCCATTCATCCTTCAAACAAAGGCAGATTGGTACCAGACTTCTTTGGGAGAACAGCAACACTAACTCGATACACGGGTAGGCACCCGCAAGTCGTTGTGTAGGCCAAGTGCATTAGATCACCCTCTTTGTGAAGATGAAGACATGGTGTATCTCCCACGGATCGATCAATGCCGAACCCTTCATACCACGTAGAACAGCATAAAGAAGTAAAGATTGTGAAAACATAGAAAATAGAGTTCAAAACGAAACGCTAAGTGAGAATTCGGGATCTTTATAGTTTAAAATAATGAAATGCAGAACAATAAAGTGCAATCGATATTTGTATTCATATTCTTATATAATATTTAATCGGCGTGGTGACAAATATTGAATGGAACGTCAAATGTTAACAGTCGTCAACTACTGTTCTCTGACCAGCTGTTTGTGCCGAAATCTCGAGCAAAATCGGTGGTGACCATGATTCCTCCCTTGCAGATACACTTTGATACAGTCAACAAGTGAGTGTTCACTTGAAAACACTATAGAATAACAATGAATCCTTTGGAATATTAGAAATAAACACATACGACTCGTGAAATAATCATAGAATGGCGGTCCATCAGACACAAGACATCCTTGAGGTGAGCACGGGCGATTCGTGACGACAAGCGACGTCCTTCTGCTCATAAACGCACCCTTTAGGGCTTTGATCTGTGCTGATCGATCGTCGATAACATATAGGGAAAAACATTCCCTCGTTTATTCCGAATCATATTTAACCCCTAATTTAATTAGTTACCAGAGAAAGCATTCGACGGAACATGACACCATCCATAAATACTGGCTATTGTATGATCAGATACTAAAACTGTTACAGTTGACGAACTGAAATTTCCAGCGTTTGAAATACCCTCACCTTTGCAAAACTGGCACAACAATCGCCTCACCTGTACTTAATTCCTGTTACTTTTTTTTACTATTTCCATTCAAAGTACAGAAATCGCCTGCATTTTGTCTGTTATGTCCATTTGTCCCTCATATTCCTCTGTGGCAAAGTGTCCAGAATCCGCTTAATTCGAGATGGATAGCAACAATATACCCACTGTATAGTCCGCGGATTCGATCACACCAGAGCTTGCCAAGCTTCTCGCACCCCTATGGTCAGGAAACTGGTAACATACTTGTCCAGGAGAACACCTTTGTTATTCACAATGGACAGATCTTCTATTTGTGCTGAAGATCTGGCCACATTGTTATAGGGCTGTTCCAGCATTCAAAGGTGAGTGAATCTATCAGCGTCATGAAGAAGACGAAATAATCAATTACAATTCGATTCAAAACACAAAGAGCTGCCGGAATCTACACAGTGCATAAAGACTAGTTGTATAAATGAGAAAAATCGTTCTCCACTGGCCAGAATTGGGAAAATACATTTGTAACCACATTTAATTTAGACCTTACACACTATTTCATGAGACCTTATACGTGTTATGCACAATATTAATAAAAAAGCGATTTAAAATCGAATATTTATCTCGTAGAAAGCATACCGTTCTTGCTGAGGCCTGAGAGCGACTGCGTTTACTGAATTTACGGTCACGAATGAACCGAATGAACCTCAATCAGAAACAAGGGAACTATCCTGAGATAAGAGGCTAAGCCACGTATGATAGTTAAACACACTTCTCTTCTATTCATTTTTGGATTTCTGAAACTTCCGCAATATGCTTCAAGGGTTTCGCCTGCTAATGTTTTTGATTCTTGTGTCGTTCCTATTTCACCCATGTGCACATCATCCACGACAGCTTGTATATTCTACCTGAACTCGTGGAATTGCCATCTCTGTTGGTAAAGCAAATCACGCGCTTTCCACTTTACATAGACTGCCGTATAGGCGATTCCCAACTAACTGTTGACGTAACGTGCCGGGGGAACTCTGCCACTACCATAGACCTGCGCCTATTCCTTTCGTTATGAATCCTAGAAGTGCTCAGCCAAAATAAAATTCATGTGCCAGCTAATGGCAAAGTAACCACTTTTATATATCATGTTTCCGTGAAACATTCATGAAAACCTCTAAGTTCTTCACATCGAAGCAGTATTCATGGGGCGCCAAATCGACTGTGGTTGAAGATTAAGAGGTTTAAGGCATAACATTTTGCACTACTCACGACTATTCCATGAACACTTCCATACCCCTTGTTTGATTCCCGTCAGACTTTTCGATAGAAAGAGTGAACGGTCCAAGTTATCTTCCACGTTATTAATTTGTTAAGTTCCTTTCACGATGAGAAGTCAGTCGAAACAGAAGCCGAAGATGAGGTGAGGGTTCAAGGGAAGTTTTCTACTGAGCAAATAAAAATGTAGCTTCAACCTTTCCTGCTTTGATTATGAAAGAGTTAGGCTGAGCAGATTTCCTGCCCATTCGACCTTTCCAGGCTCTGAAAAAGGAGATAACATCAGCCATTATTGTGCTGAAAAAATCTTGTCAGCAACCCCGTGTTTGCTCATCAAGAAAATTTTGCATTGCTTAAGAAAATCCTGTTGGACAATCAAAAAGCAACATATCGGTAACTTACACCTATGTTCAACAACCGTGGTTCTGGAAATCTCTTCTCGTAACATTTGCCGTTTCGTATTCGTTTGATGTTCTTCCCGCAATCAACAATTACGAAATCGTGGTGTAGTTGTTGCTACTTGTGAACGACCTAGGCGTTCATCTGTGTGGGTCTACATCTTAATTACAGAACTTTACATATAATTTATGTGGTATACATGTAGCACTGGTTTGCCTTAAGGCTATTATTTTTATTTTATTTGACTCATCTTCACGTCTACTATGTGGTTCACAGCACTTCTCACGTTTCCTCGCATCTATCATCTACGAATACCTTCCAACTTTACGTGTGGCTTCGGTTAGTGCTTGAAAATTTTCATTTCATCTTGAATGTCGTAGAATGCTGGTACGGGAATTCTCCCTGGAGTCCTGAGATAGCAAAGATGGAGCCTTCTCAACTAAATTGCAGAGAGTGATTTTTTTCCCAGACAAATGCGTTACCAACTTCCCGACTCCGGAGAGATGAAAGGCTTGGTTGGTCCGGAGCGGAATCGAACTAGCACCATGCTCGTTATGGAGAATATCACTACCACTGTGCTATCCGCTCTCTCTTAAGGTAATTATAATTAAGATAAAAGGAAACACCTATTGTAAGTACTCAAGCTTATATACAAAGAGTGAAATTTGCAGGTTAGGTATTGAAATTGGATAATTTACATATGTAAATTATAAACTGTAGGTTGTACAATAAATATTTTTGAGAACAATTTCCAACATATTAGCTGTGGTTGTACAAAAAAGACTTCATAGCTCTTTATAAAAACAAACTCTGTTGAAGCACTCTGATGAATACATACTCTGCGCATATCTAGTCACTGTAGAGAAGTATTCTCAATAATTTATCTCCTTATCCTAGCGGAATGCTCTGCAGTTGTCAGATCCGTGACCCATAGGTAGAAACGTCTTTGCGTCTCTTCACTGGTCGCACTCTATACACTGCACACTCTCTTCAACAGTAATGGTTCATTAAGTGAGATATGACTACTAGGATGCCTTCCCATGGATGACACGCTAGCCACGTCATCTGCACTGGATAAGCTACCGATTGATTACAAGGAGTCTAGAAACAACCTCTGTGTACCAAAAGAAATCGCAGGAAATTATATGGGACCTATAGAAGTCACGTTTCGCAAACGTTTTAACAGGAAACTTTATGCCACTCATGAGACAACCGATTATATAATGGCGGATTATAATGTAAAAAATATTTGAAATACATAGAATCATTTATTCTTGGCACATTTGAATCTTAGTGACAATGACAACATTCAGCGACAAAAGTGCAACAGGAAAATGTGTCTAGAAACCTACAGGCGATTTCCGACTCCGATACTTTTCAGGTAGTCACTTCTCTCCTCCATGGCATCACTTTCTTTACAGCGAGCATACGATTTCCAATTAGGACTCGATCGAAACAATCGCACCGCCACAACATTCTCCTTAAAAGAACCACTAAGGCTTTGAGAAACTATTTAGTAATTTTCAAAAGTTTTGGAAAATGTTCCCAAAGATTTCATAGTGACTAAAGAAGTACACATCCTAGACGATGAAATAAAAACAAAAGAGTGGTTGAACAAACTAAGGTTCTGTTATTACTACAAGTGTCAGTACTTATCAGCCACTGGTTTTGTATCCTAACCTCATTAGGTTAAAGCTTAGAAGGAACAACCTGGTCTTGATATTCACCGCTCTATGTCTGCTTTGATAGAGATAGCAGCCAGCAACTCGTCAAGCTTAGAACTTATCAATTCCTTTAAACAGTACGCAACGCTCGAGATGCACTGACTGCGATGCATGCATGAGGGATCAAAGTGTATCGCTCCCATTGCATTTTCATCTCAATGGTTTCGCAGCACAGGTCCTTCTTACTGCACTTATTGTATTCAATCGATAACTCGTTCATCATAAAAGCTATTATCTAAGCCTAAAAATTTACAAAAAAACACCCGTGTTCGTCAACTTTAACGGGTTCAAGAAGTTGAAAAATTTCACCACTTAAAAAGCATGCCTTTCTCAGGACATTCAGAGCACTAGTGAAATCAACAATATCGACTTAACGCAAAAATACGTTAAGAAAGCGACGGATAACATGAAAGATGACTCAAAAAGAATAAACAGTGCAAGTAGCGTTTTGTTAGCAATGTTCTGTTATCTGTACGCGTATTTCTTTCTATGAAGTAGTAAGCAATTACTGGCAGAAAATTTCGACAGACTTATTAAGGAGACATTGAAGAAGCTGAGTAAATGGGAAAACTCTTGTGCTTATAGTATAAGAGTCTGAGATAACAGAATTGAAGGATGAGAACTACGATGATGACGACAAGTTTAACGGGGAGTAATCAAATAATGTGGTTCCTCACCATGTTTAAATTTCCAATAACAATTAATTTAAAGAGGATCAACAGCTTGTACTTGGAGCGACAGAAACAATAGGTTTCTATAAATTGCTGCTGATATGTGAGGATAGATAGCAGAAGGGACCTTCAGTTAGGGATAAGAGGAAAACAATTCGTGAGAACCAAAAAGTAATGAGGGTAGGAAAGAAATCGTCGGTCTGCTCATCAAGAACAAAGTAAACAAACTGGCCCCGTTGAGCCATGAATGGAATTCCTGATCTATTTTCGGATTCAATTTTATTAGGTCCGAAATAATAACAATAGCATAACTTCAAAAGTTGTGGACACAAAGCTGAAAATACTGCAATTGAAAATCTACGAGAAATTAGCCGCTGGTTCATATGTTTGTCACTAGAAATGTCTTCATCTGCAAGGATTCTCTTCGATCAGGTTAAGCAAACCACCCTCCTGTGCACATGAAGCTCCCAGAGAGAAAACTGTAGAAATTCTCGATCCAATTTTACCACGGTTTGATTCAAACAAACAAAATGTCCTTATCCAATGTTATATTATCCTCCTCTCAACGGTTTACAGCCTCACCGCGGCTGGAAGGTGTTCTTGGGTGTCAGGTTGCGATGCACAGGAAGGAATCCATCACCCGGCAGGGTCTCCCAAACTGACTGAGAAGGAGTTCGGTGCTTTCATGAGGAAGCCCACTTAAGAGTAAACCAATATCAAGATCCACCACCATCCTGGTATCAAACTAGTCGCATGGTGGCAAATGTGATCCACACTGGCCGCAACTGCCTGTGGTGGTGACGACCTGGGACAGACGGCCTGGCTATCCTCGGGACTCCAGGGAAGCACAAAGGCTAGACCAGCAAATCTCCAGGGAATGGAGATTATTCTGGGGCCCGCACAAGTGAAGACGCGCCATCCAATTGTGAAGTATCAAGCAAGAATGCGCTTATCTTCAACTAGTTATGCCATTGAAGAGGTATAAAAAAAACCCTTAATTCCAAACGCTTCGAATAACGAAGATTCGAAATTGTGTGTGAACATGTGTGAAATGCAAGTTGTGATTGGTTGAATGCGCAAGAAAATTTAACTCAATACCACGTTTGAAAGACCAGTAGGGGGTCGTGAGAATTGGTGTTGAGAGCATGAAGTGTTCAGGACTCCATCTCCACGCTAGAAAAGGACTTTCTGGAAGCACAATTTTTGTGGGATGCACAGCATAACAAGTTTCACTTTGAAGAAAGGAAAAAGAAACAGGAAGAAATCCAATACCAGGATATCACAACTTTTAAAAAAAAATCCTTCGATCGGTGCGAAGGTGTAAAACAAAACAACAAAACTAATTTGTACCCACATTCCAATCTGTGGTGAAACGATGGTAGATCCCGGCCGGAAGGAATAAGAAATCACCACTTTTTACAGGGATACGAATCCATTCATCCTGAACGAGAACTGTATTAAAGAATAGAATATAACATTGTAACGGTTACAAGGAATCCAACCTCAATACTGCGAACATCAAAGAAGCCGGTGCCGGACTTTACAAAACGAACTTCTGGGTCACGATGCAAATGCTCTTCGAAGAAAATCTTCAACTAAACTGTGACTTCCGTCATCAAGTCCAACATTCCATTGCTACATTTAAGAAAAAAGTATGCGCTAATGACCAACAGAAATGAACCTTTTCGTCAAAATCAGGCATGGAGGCTCTGTTAATTTGTATCTCGTCATGATGGTTCATATCGTAAGCAGCAATCAAGTTCTCCAAGTGCTCTTCCCACTTAGAGGTCATATCCACCTACAAAAAAGGTAGATATACGAAGCATAACAAATCAGACGCGTAACAATTCGTGCACAATACCTATAACTTCGACGGCTACGACTTAGCCATTCTCCTCAAATCTCATGGTTATGATTTACTCAAAGTGTCAAATATGTATATAAACTGTGAAAAATACCGCGATAAGACCTAAAAACTAATTAAATGCTCCTTAGTTTGTCATCCCTCCCAGCGGTTTAGCGCCTCATTGTGGCTGGGATGTGTCCTGGATGTTGGACCGCGATGTACAGTGGGGGATCCGTCTCCCAGCAGAGCCTCCCGAGCTGAGAAGGAGTCCGACGCTTCCACTAGGGAGTTCATCTAAGAGTAAACCAATACCAGGATCCTCTACCGTCCTGGTATCAAACTAGTCGCATGGTGGCAAATCTCCCTCTGAACCACAAGGGCTGCGACTGCCTGTGGTGGTGAAGACCTGGGGCACGTTTTGGCCAGGCTGACTTCAGGACTCCAAGGAACCACAATGGCTAAACTACCAAAGCTCCGAAAAAAAATGAAAACTATACTGGACAATCAGTGAGGAAGGGCCACCCAAGTAAGTTAGTTAGTTTGCCTTCAATCGAGAGATATGGAACTGGAACTAAACATTTTTAACAGAAAAGTCCCATGAACTGACTGGTGAAATGATGGTCAAAAAAACAAGTAAGTCATGTAAATTGTTCTGCCCATACAAGTGGATTGTTAACTTGCTGTGAATGCTTTCCTCTCCAAAGCAGAACTTACCACGCATATCTTACCTGAGCAAATGTATTGGTAGATATCACGATGGTATGATGGTTTTTCGTCACCTTAGTCTGAACTCCTTGCGATCTTTCACAATTTAACTGCTAGTTGAACTCACACTGGACACCTCCACACCAATACTGGTTAAATCCACGTTTGTGGCATCTCGATTCGGAACCATTCGACATTCGTCCCTAGGATCCTGTAGAGTGCCCATAAAATACGCGTTAATCGGCATGCCCTCCACACTTTCAACTCTGGAAATGATCGGAAAACAGTAAAAGATTTCAATCTTACCAACCACCTTTTAGCCCCCAAGTACCTGAGCGAAATATCCCGAAATTAGTGCTATATTTGATTCAAATCAGTTCAACAGAAATAATTTTGCACAAAAAGAAACAAACAATCACAATGATAGACGATTTTGCTAGCGAATCGGCTCGTATCCTTCACGTTAAATTAATGAATCCTTACCCTTTATGAATTTGGAAACAGGTAAGAGATGGCTAAGAGCAACACCTAATAAGTAATCCTTAGTCTAGGAAAGATCGAATTTAAGTATTAACCTCACGGTCGGTAAGCCAGCAATGGAGAATATTTCGCTGAGAACACGAAAACTTGAGACTTTCGTATTAAACGTACGACCTCCACCTAATGGAAACCAATGCACAGCCCTAACAAACAACAACATCAATAAGAACTTAACAGGTACCTCCACCAATTGATTCAATGGCTGATGATAATACAAATAAAGTAAAGCGAGATTTGAAACTATACTCTCTATGATAGGGCGCTTGTGGCGTAGTGGTTGGAGGCGCGACTGCGACACGTTAAATCGATCTCCGCGCCCACGGCCCACTAAGCTCTCGATCCCTCTGGTGTCGGCAAATTGGTACCAGACTTGTCTGGAAGGATAGCAGCACTGGCTCGATACATCGGTAGGCCACCGCGAGTCATTGTAAGGGCCAGATATGCATTTAATTACCTCCAACGATCCTTAATGAAGTCAATGGATGGCGCATCCTTCACGGATTGATCAACGCCGAGAGCTTCATCCTTTTTTTATTTTGACCCCTCATGATATTGAATGTACGAGGCCAAAAGTAGCTGACTGTACGACAACCACCCTAGAAACCCTTGGGGAATACAAACGAGTGGACATTTTAAGGCAAACTGTACTCAGCAGTATGAAACTAGGTTTTTTGCAACTTTAAAACTTTGAGCTTTACAAAGATCAAAAATTTCATAGCAACTGTGCCAAACAACAAAGGTAATAAGGTGAAGGAAAAGTTGAATTATTATTTGTTAATCATGAATTTGAACAATATCAACTACGCATCCAAACCAACTAAATACACAACTAATGAATTAATCAATTAACCGATCAATGAAACATAATTTAATCGTTAAAGAAATATTAAAGTGAGAAAGCCAACAAAGATCGTAATAGGACGAAACACTGTGTGTCCTTGCTCATCGAAAAACAATCCAGTAAGGACTTGGAAAGATTGGAAGCGCCCAAGGAGATGAGTTGTCAGTACTGCATCGTTTTCTTAAGACTGATAAGAATGAGGAACGACAAAAACAATGACAAGGCCATGCAAAGTAAATAACGTTTTACACAATAAGAAACCAACACGGAACCATTGGTTTGGCTTTAAGTCCGCTCTTGCACAATTCATTTTAAAAGGCTAGGCTAGGGTAAAGGGTAAAAGGGTAGTAAAAGGTTACAAGGGTAGACTGATAAGAATGAGGAAAGACAAGAACAGCGACGTCTTGCATATCAAATACCAGTATACACCATACGACTGATAGTCCAATAGTCTTCAATAACATTACAACATAAAATGTTGCAATATTTACCTACACAAGACCTTAGCTTACTACAATTGTAAAGAGATGATATAGGTACTAATCCAATGTCCAATAATTCGGCTTCCGAAAACCTCTGTTTGTACAAACGCGTACAAGACTCAGACCTAGGTCCACCTATCTTCGAATTAATGCAGACTGTGACCAAGTTGTCCCAGGTGGTTTGCTATTCACCATTGTGTTATCGTATACCTCCTCTGAAGAACTTTCGGAGTTGCACATTGCCACAAAGAAAGATCTCATGTAGAAGATCGCTTATATCCTTACCGAAAAAAGGAAAAATCCCAGAAAGCTCACAGAAACAGCTGAACAGCAAGAAATTTTACAATAAAGCCGTAAGGGGATACAGGATCACCTCTTTTTTTGTACAGCTTTGATCCAGTATCTTCTTCCCTTCTGATCTCTAATAAACAAACATACGAAGCCACTGAAATGCTAAGGAATGTGGCGTGCAGGACTTGATTAAAGCAGACGCAATCATCGCTGCACAAATCTTTAGAAATTGAATGACAATACTTTACCCTATATCGATTAACTTCTTACAGTTACAAGTATTCCACTAGTACATCATAGTTCCAGAAAGATGATTACCAGCCACAAAATCACAGCAGTTGTATTCCAAACTAACCTAGGTTGTGCGATAAGACAACACGTTTTCTAACGGTTTCCGATGTATTGAAATATGAAATTTTGACGAAATATTGTAGGGTGATTGTTATAGAAAAGAAACTAAGCTGCGCAAAAACCTTCACAGTTAGTTCGACGACCACAGGGTTCTGAACATTAGGAGATTCCTAAGAAAAAATAAAACCATGATTTACCCACACTTTTATCTACCGAGTGTATACTATCGCTCACCTGGGAAGAGTGAACGTCACGCACATGCAAGTAAAAAGAAGACAGACAAAAAAAAACGGACGTTGACAACACATATTTTCATTTACAAAAGAAAATGGCTGTTAACGTGACGAACACTGAACACTCAACCTGATAACTTCTTACATATTGGTACCCTATCGCAGATATACGAATCAAAAAAAGATAGCATTCAAGAAGAAGATAAACCTCCAATACTTTATCTATGCAAAGGTACACAATGTTGCCTGTCCAAGTCAGTGTCCAATTCTCCTCCTCTTTCGTGACGACTAGGAAAGTCAGACGATCAACAGGTTGCAATTCAAGGACTATCCAGTGCCGAATTGTGGATAGGCAATGAGAAGGAGGTGAACTGTAAACGACCGTTACAAAACGAAAGATTACGCCTAGATGAAGCATGAATGTATTTCCTCGAGCGAGACCACCAATTTACAAAAAAGACTTGTTGCGCGTTGATCTGTGTCCATTCAAAGTGCTTATATCCATTTTAGTCAGGCTTTTAGCACAACCTGTTCTATACTAAGTTATGCTACTTAAACGAAATCAAGTCAGTATTGAAAATGATGCCGCTTCATTTAAGTGAAAAACTGATTTCAGTGAATCTGTGGTGATTTCAAACTACTTTTTGCTTCCTGCTAAAAAATTTCAATCAGTAACAAATCACAGGTTATTCACTGACGAATAAGATTGGAGGACCCTGCTCATTTCCTTTTTTTTGCTGATTCATTTAGAACCAAGCCGTACATTACCTTAGAGTATTCTGCTGCTTTCACTTATTTGCAATATACCGGGTTAAGGACAATAAAAATCCAACTCCAAGTTGTTATATACGCTGAGCTAAGTTCGCGCAGCTCCTTTGTTCAATTCTGCTTGATTGCCGAATTTCCTACCTGAAGTGTACTACAGGAGTGCGAACCTGCCTCATTTCCACGACTTCACTGGCGACATTCCGGCTCAACGGGCTGAATAGAGAACTCATGAGTGACTTCAACAGCTAGAAAGTACTAAATCGCCCTTCTCCACACAAACAAACCAATGTACTGATTGGAATATCAAGTTTACTGTCACAGATTATTTTTTATGATGAGAGATTTTAGACCATAGTAAACTGACGTGTAGGACAACTATTTCACATCACCCTACAAGACGAGCTGAATTTGTTATACAGTAAGGCTTAAAACTATTTTTTGAACGACTCTACTCACAAAGTAAAAGGAAACACAAGGGATTCGTCAATAAAACATCATCAATGGGGCGGCAGACGATACACTGTTCAAAGAAAGTGTTCTCACAGCTCTAAACATTGCAGAGCTTCATAACTCGAGTCTCCAAAATGAAATTTGCAAAACCAAAAAATACCACTGTGTTTAATAACCCAAATTATTGAAACTAAGAGCAACCAGAAAACATTTCCGAAAAGAAATAGGTTACTGAATACTGACAAAGAATAGGCCGCTTTGTGTGTAGCACCGGTATCTTGTTTGGGTACCACATTTCCTCAGCTTTTTTCCAAAAGAAAAAAGTAAACCGAGAATTTGCAAAACTAAAATGCAGAAAATGGACCCAAAGAAAAGCACTTTAAATTCAAACTACCTACTTTCTGACATGGCTCTTCCATTGGCTACCAACGAAAATCCGTCGTTTCCATTCCAGACGTCTCAAAATCTGAAAAGCTCAAAGCATTCATTAAAGAAACTCGGGACACTGGCAACATAGGAACATTTCATAGGCATATGATGAGCAAAGCTGCAAACGGTAAAACTCCGTGGTCTACAAGGCGAAAAACAAGCAACAACAACGATCTTCTATGACCAAGACAACTTAAAATAACATGAACTCGATAATAAAGCAAAACATAAAACCAATATAAAACTAGAATTTTATGTTCAGAAAGTATTGTTCCATCCTGGATTTTCAATATAGTAGGGGCGCATGTAGCGCAGTTGTCGGAGGCGCCCTGCAGTACACATGGATCGATCCCTGCGCCCTTGGCCCATCAAGGCTTCCATCCCTCCGGTGTTGGCAACTTGGTACCAGACTTGTCTGGGAGGATAGCAGCACTGGCTTGATACATCAGTGTGTCACCGTGAGCCATTATAAAGGCCAGATATGTATTCAATCACTTCCAACGTTGCTTAATGTAGTTGAATGCATGGTGCATTCCCCAGAAGATTGATCAACGTCGACAGTTTATCCTTTTTATAATTCTAAGGCTGCAATATTTTATAACGAACACAGCTTTCACTGACATCCTCGACTTCAAACTACATCACTGCTGTAGAACTGTTTTATCCAGAAAATAAGAATGATGGAGGTACATGAAGGGATAGTTCCGGATTTAAAGTCTAGTATAATCATAGATATGTCCAGACATGCAGATAACAATGGGGTAAAGTTATACTTCAGGGTTTCCTCTTCACTATGAAAAGAAACTGAATAATTCCAGCCACTCGAGGATTCCTTTACCTCAACCCTACTAAGCATCACAGAAGGTTTAGAGCATACGGCATATGTAATGGTTATATTTCGCTTACAGGATTACAGTAACTATAATGACGACCACATTCACAGTCGGCAGGGCTAAGCGTGAATGGGGAAACGAACGTGGACGACTCTACCCAGTGCGAAGGAGTTTGGAAGCCTAAAAAACAGCGAGCGGAAACAGATTACTAGTAGTGAAATGGAGCGCGTAAACCGTGACGAAGGACGGCTGACATTCGCCAAAATTGCTGAACAAGTGAGAACTATTTCATGTATGTTAACTTTTTATTAACTGTTTGCAAATCTTTTACGACAGGGTATTATGTGTGACACAACCACAACGATGCTGAGATCGTTTCAAAACTCGTGACCGCTGGTGTCTGCAGTGGGTATCGAACACGTTATTACCCTTTCTGGGAGCTAACGCATTCACCACTCTATGCGGGTCTTTCGTTTCACCTGTCTCTCAGCTAGTTATCTATCTACCAGTGCCATCAACAATCGCACGTCAACGGGATTGATTTGGCGAGCCGAAATCGATATTGAACGCAGTTAAGCTGAGGCTGTAGTTGAAATCACAACCTCAGTTCGTTCCCTAGCGCAGACACCTGACGTCCGGAGTTTTGCAAACATTGCAGCACCATTTTGATTGTATCACGGATAATAGTTTGCGCTGAAGAATTATAATGGGCAGCACATAAGAAGATGACATTGTAACCCGACATACTTATAGTGCACTTTTATCTCTGACCTCATCACAATCGGAGACATATTTTAAGATTCGTTTTCAGTCAATGAGCAACTGCATTTTCAAAGACTTAACGTTGTCGAAAGACACCCTTCTGTAGCAGATCCCGCAAACTCGACACATCGTTGTCGGTGAAAACATTAAATTAAGTGACAATGATGAGAATGTCATCCAGAGCTACTAGAATACAAGTGGTAACCGGATAAGACGTTAGAGAAGAAGACTTACTAGTGCTTTCTTCACCGACATTTCCTAGTAAAATGTATGTAATTTGCTAGTACATGCAAGACACTAAGAAACAGGGATACCAAGAACACTAAGATAAGTATGCATGGAATAGTGACATCGGTGATTATGTAGATTACTTAATATAGGGTTAAGAATGGAAGTAGATCAACGGGACGGCAGTGGGTGTGATTGGTATATATATGTGTGTGTAAATATATATATATATATATATATATATATATAAATAAAGGATAAAGCTCTCGGCGTTGAATCGCTGAAGGATGCGCCGTGCATTCGACTTCATTAAGTATCGTTGGAGAGGTCATTGAGTGCATATCTGGCCTTTACAGTGGCTCGCGGTGGCCTACCAATGTATCAAGCCAGTGTTGCTATCTTCCCAGATAAGTCTGGCACTTGCCAACCCTGGAGAGATGGAAGGCTTGGTGGTCCATCGGCGCAGGGATCGATGCCACGTGTGTGTCGCAATGCCGCCTCCAGCCACTGCGCCACACTCTCCCTGTATATATATATATATATATATATATATATATAACCAAAGGTTATCGCAAAGATATCATTGGCCTTCGCACGTCAATGAATAGAACTTACATCTATATATCTAAACTGTGCCACCTTTTAAAGTGCGAATTTCACGCAGTATTCTCAAAAATTGTAAAAGCTGCTCAGCCATAGAAAATGAAGAGAGCAGTTTTACATTGAAATATATGAGAGCGTTTTTTGGGGCTGACTTTAGTTTAACTTCAGCATCAGTGGTCAATGTTTTTTGTAGTGATGAGATCATTAGAGGTGGTCCCAAGAAACGTCTTATCGTTTCGGATAACGTTTCGTCGCATTTACCTCCATTAGAACGCAATAATTCGTGCCGAATGGGCAGAACGCTTCGCTTTTCCTATTATATAACTGGGCATACGTCGACATCCTTGTTCCTCGCTTCTTGTGGGACAGTCACGTGGAGTGTTATGCAAACGCCGGCCTTAAAAATAGCTTGAAAATCACCGCACGAGGGGAATGTGTTGATGTTACATGTGCTGATCGAGCAACCTCCATGGTCTATCGTGAGCGTGCTATTTGGTTGCATTTCAGTGATTCGAGTTCCTGTGCAATTCGTGAATTCATCACCAGTTGGTTATCTCTCCGGTTTCGTCAGCAGGAACGTTCAATGTGCTGCGTACTAGATCTGGTTCATTCTTGTTTGAGATGTTTGTAGTTCTTTTGTGTCCGAAGAAATTCTTAGACGTAGCTTTCCTCTAGTCGTTACTACGGGCAGTCGTCGGCCGTTGTAGATCATATTGAGATATGCAATCTCGCAACCAGTTTATAGTAGGGCGACGATTATTCGTGTCATTTCTTTATTTTAACTAGTCTTTTGGGTGAAAGTGTCGAACTCTTTTTCAGATGGAGAAGCCTTGCTGGTGGATAAATTCGATGCTGTACATCGCAGTTCGACACTGAGGAACACCTTCACTCACGGGAAGAAGAATAAGACGAGACAACAACTTGTAAGCTTGAGGAGCCAGCCCATTGGCAAAAGTATTTCTTTCTTTTCTTCGTGCTTTTCTTAAGCATTTTCTATAGAAATTGCTTCCTGAGCTCTTTTCTAGATTTTTACTAGGAAGCTAAGCTTCATAGTTATGTATCTAAGCTATCATAGCTATTGTAGTCAATTATCGTTATTACTAATATTACTGCCACTATTGTTATTATTGTCATTATTATTATTAAATGACCCTCCATCACATCTACTGTGCAGACTCCAGAACTTATAGCATTCGTTTCTTTTCGTCGCATTTGTCTTCCACAGAGGTCTTCGAACACTTCGCACGTTGTTTCGTGTGCTGCAGGATTTCTTCTTTACTAATGTTCTAGAATCCTGGCCGAGTCGATTTTCCATGAAATCTTCGAAATAGTCGAACTAAAGTCTTCCCATGTGGATTGGAGGAGAGCGTTGAGGAGTGGTTGAACCAGCCCCTTGCTCTCTGTAGTAAGGTTTCAGCAGTTGTAGCCAGTTAACCAGCAGATATCATAAGGTGACGAATCGTTGAAAATATGGACGCGAGATATGCTTACCATTCCGACGGAAATTTACCCTCTCCCCTCAGCTATACAGCTATTTTGTCGACACGGTCCGAAGACTCAAAATTGATAGCATTGTTCATTTTAAGTTGGCCTATGTAAATAGTCAAACTTCCACTGCTGCTTTTATATGAAACTCAAAAAGTATTTCACTTTATTCGTATTTTGTCTCTGCAGAGAATAATTTGAGATAGTCTGAAAAGAGATGTTTCCTGCAGAAGTTTCACAAAGGGCTCATCGTCATCGTATGCACCACAGCAGTCTGGATTCGTTATGTTCTGTTAATGTCCCAAAAGAATCATTGGACTCCTATGCCTATTTTAAAGCAGCTCTTCTGTAGAGCATGGAGAACTGAGTAACTTCGCCAGTTTCCAGAAACCGAGCTAAATACGGTTAATGTACCGATCAAACATTTTTTTTCAAATTTTCATAATAGATTCTCGATACCGCGACTAAACACGTCTGAATTAGTAAGTGAAAGCAGAAAATTGTTTTCCCGCGAAGAACAATAAGAAGAAGTAGATGCATGTCGTTTACTGCTTTTCTTCACCTGTCACTTTTATCACCTGTACTCCCGTTGATCGTCGAGTGACTTGACCGGGCGCCAGTAAATCTTCCAATTTTCCCTGTCGCGTGAAGAGTAGCCCAGTGGGTTCTGCTCGCTCTAGGAAATCGTCGAGCATCATGTCTTTCTTCTAGAGTCTTCGTGAAGAAGATCTGACTATCGGATCGGTGGTCTTCCTGCAGTGCGTTTGACATCCTTAGGAATCCAGTCACTAACGGCTCTTGTCCGTCGGTTGTTATTCATACACGAAGATTCCCATCTTATCTTCGAGTGTTTCTTCACTAAGCTATCACCACTAGATTTTCATTTGATTTGATTTTTACCATGTTTAGAATAAGTTATGTTATACGAAGTTATTTTTTTTTATTTAAGCAACTCCTAGTTTTATGAATCTCGTATCTTCTCTACTTGTGCTGTGTGGAGAAGTAATAAGGTTTATATCTAGTAAATAAAATTAATACCCCGTTCTAGTTACTGAGCTATCCTAGAAATGAAAGTGGATGCTTGAATGAAAGTGGTCTTAACCGGTGCAAGACCCACTTCTCTTGTTTCTTAATCTCTTTTTCAATAGTTCTAAGAGCTCATCGGCTATTCAATTTAAAACACCCATCACTGGAGCTATTTCTTCGATATTTGATTGAAAATCGTCTTCTGGTTTGGATTGAGGCACTGGATTCTGAACCGCGTCATAATTCGTGAAATGCTGGTAGTAAGATGGTAATTATTACTTCAAGTATTTGTAGAACGTTGAAGACACAACAAACAATTACTATGATGAGTACAATGGTTCGTATCCAATTCAGCTCATTTTAATTAGGCACTCGAGCAATTTTTGATAGAGAGATGATAACAAAGGTGGAGGTTGTAAAACAGCTATGTGATTCTGAATAAACCATCACATTCGGTTTATTAAATGGAAAAGTACTAATCGTGTTTCCCTTTTAAAAAGATTCCTATAAATGTGAAATACGTTTCCTTTATTGAAAACCATCAGTTGATTTTCGAATAGGAAAAAAACTACGGGAGATCCGTCTCTTGCTGACAATGGTGAGGAAAAGATGTGTGAGAGTGTAAAGATGACGCATTGTTTCCCATTTATCGCGAAGTGTATCCCTGGATAGGATCCATTAATCTTAGAGAGTGGTTATGGAGGTAAATAAACGTTAACCAAATAGGTCGTGAGTTTGTTTTTCGCTTTCGTCCATTCACTGGTGTAATTCATAAGAGCTCTTAAAGAAGCTGAGTCTTTATGTTTTTTCGATATCTTGCAAGAACAGACAGTCCGTTTAATCGTCTGTTGCAATCTCCGTTCTTCCACCTCTTTGCCCTATTTGTCAATCATTTTCGATTTTCACCTATTCACTCTTCACCGCCTATCCATTCAGTCACGTTCCACTTGCTTCGAATTCACAATTCAAACAGCATATTTAGACGATAAAATCTCCTTTCACTCTTCGTTTCACATTCGGACACGTTGTGGCTCTTTGCTGTACTAAGGCTTCATTGAGGGTAGATGGACATTTGTAATAGTGATGTTTTACCTTTGAATTTTTTACTTAATCACTACACTTCCAGTTTTATTTTGTAGCCAAGTTTTCGTCAGTGGTTTATCTGATGAGTGTGTAAGGTTGGCGTGATAATAAGGGCGATGTATTTGTGACAATGCGCATTGGTTTGAATGCGTTACTCGAAAGTAACTTATATGCATTTATCCAAAACTGCTTTTTTAGGAAGATTTTACATACTCCTGCAGCGATAAGATAAATTCTTTTCAAATCTTTGGGACTCGAATTGTTGCGAAGTTTTTGGAAGCTATCAATAAAAATAGCACGGTTGGAAATGCGTTAAAACCTATATTCATTGCTCGTAGAAGTCAACAATGGTTTGTGGTATAACTGTGTTTTAACTGATCACTTAGTCATTATACGGTAGAAACACTCAACCTTATCAATTAACCAGCCGTAATTTTTCCTTAGTGGTATGGAATGTCTATTCTTCCTGTTTCACATTTTTAATGGTCGCTACTATCTTGCATTCACTTATTTCTTATTTTTGCTTTCAGAGATCTGATTAAATTTCTGAGATATGGGAGCATTATTGCAATGTTGTTTGTTACATAAACGGCTATTTCCGAATGCTAAAATGGCCAACAACACTCATCAAAGGATTTCCAAGAGGAATACGAAAGATTCCGGCATCAACTACTCACGCATTGATAGGGATTATAGGGCGTCCGAGTATGTACCAGTATAACGATCACATGACTAGATTTTCATATGGCTTTTCATCACTCAGCCGTTCTTCTTTGATTCGTTTCCTTGCCTTTCAAGCGTCATACGTAGAAGCTCGAGACAATATACGGGTTTGGTTGGTGAATGGACATTCATCGTTCTCTCTATTCTTGATATACGTAGCGCAAATTGAATGCGTTCGCTTGTTTGTCTTGCAAGCAACATTCATAGAGATATTGGTAACAGTATATGGTGCCTTAGGATCGGCAGTCATCATTTTCTTTTTTCCTAATGTGCTAAACACTGATTGAGTGAGCTTTTCAGGAAATCAGTTTACTCAAGTAAGGATGAGAAGGTGTTTACTACAGAGCTGTCTCTACCTTTCTGTACCTATATGAGGTTCGCTGCCTTGAAACCAGGATTCTTCCAAAACGGTGGCGATTCCTGCTAATAGTCCCCTGAACCATTGATGGCGATGTAACTGTTCATTTACTCCTTTTATCTGTATGATCCGCCTTTCTCAATATCCTCACTCACCTTTTATAAACACTCCTTCATCTAGTAGAAGAGAAAAAGTTTCATTGCGAAAAAGAAAAATTCTTTCAGTTATCATTGTTGTGTGATCAACTCAATTAATGTTCTAGATAACTGATTTAGGGTTTTTCGCAATAATTGGTGATGATTACTTTCTTATTCAATCCAGTTTGTCAATTTCTTTCATTTCTAAATTGTTTGCCTTAAAAAGTACTACGCATATACTACCTCATGGCACTAACAGAATTCGCTGATCTTGTTGCTTTGATTTTAATGAAGACAGCTATCCAAGTTGAAACCCTTCTGATTTAGTGTGCCAGCATAGGACATGAACTTTCTACAATAGGTAGTATATGATAGTATCCTTAGAAATAAACAGATTGTTATTTGCACATTATTTTGGAGTAGTTTAGTTTTCTGTGCTATATAGATCTAACAACCACGGAACTACGCATCATTACGCTCACATTCTACCGAAGTCATTCGGGCAATCATTCACACGTTGTTTTCGAAAACGGAAATTTACACGAGTTCACCGTCTCACTGAAGACCCTTGTTGCTCGGTGTAAACACTAAATTATGCAGTAAAAAATCATGGCCGGTACCAGTTCAATAAATCACAGAATTGTTTTGAGGTCTTTAGAATTCTGAGGCGGATAGCACAGTGGTAGTGACGTCCGTCATCACGAGCATGGTGCTAGTTCGATTCCTCCCCGAGCCAACCAAGCCTCTCATCTCTTCGGGATCGGGACATTAGTACCGGACTTATCTGGGAAAATAATCACTTTCTGTAATTCAACTGGAGATGCTCTAGCTCGGTTATCTTAGAACTAGAGAGAATTGCTCGACCAACATTATACGACATTCGAGATGACATAGGATTCCTCAAATAGCAACCGAAGCCACTCGTAAAAGTTGGAATATCTTCGTGGAGAGCGGTTGCGAGGAAACGAATTGAATGTGGGAAGTGCTGGAATTCGCACAGTAAACGTGAAGACGGATCAAATAAAATAAAATAAAATACAATAAAATAAAATAAAAAATTCAGAATTCTGCGCAACGCTCTCGCGTTCTAGTTCATACTATATTCTTATGAAGCTGCAAAGTACGAAAAACGCATATAAATTCCAAGTTACTTTCAGTTAAGAGAACTGAGAGATAGTTGTGAAAATTTGGAATTTCGTAGGCCTAGAGCTCCTGTTATTGGTTGTTATGCATTCTAATGACTGAAAGCTATCTCCTCACTATCAAATCCAGCATGAACTTTAAAACAGGATTTCGCCTGATCTAGATGTTATTTATGCAATAAAATCTCCAATCTTGACCCACATAGCAGCTTTCGATTACCGTTATTCTTTCTAATTTTATTTGTTTTATTCTTGTTTTCGTTTTTCCCGTGGTTATATTTTGGTCACCTGTTTGTAGAGTGCATGGCTTGTTAAATGAGCATTGGAAAGGTGGACGTTTCACACTCATAAACACGGTACAGTCAACGTGCTCACCAAGGCTCAGATGGATCAAAAATACGTCATAACACCTACTGTGTTCGTACTTTCTTCCTATTTTTTCAAAGTGTAGACATATATGCTGACTGAGAAAGCCTTATGAGGCCGGTCAACACAATGGTGGTTCAACCTTGCCCCAGACTTACCAAACTTCTCATTCATCTTTTCGGGAAATTGATACTAGACACATCTGAGACAAGCTCATACCTTCCTAATCCGCATGGAAACGCTCTGACAAGGATAACTTGGAACTCTGGAGACAAACGACTCAACCAGTCAATATCATTCATAACAAAGAAGAAAATCCTGAAGAAGCAGTGAAACCCATAAGCAAAACGCTCGGAGACTGTGGATGTTGCATGCGAGAAAATAAGCCGAATGACAAGAAGTGCTATGACCTAGACATTCGGTGTGAAATTAATAAGTGCTTACTTGGATGCTTGGATGACCCGTCTTCACTGGTTGTGCATGCCCCTGCACAACTCCCATTGTTTCGGGGCTTTACTAGTTTAGCCATTTTCTGGAGTCTCTATCTCAGCTTAGCCGAACTATGCCCCAAGTCGTTACCACCCAGATAGTCGCCGCTCTTGTGAATCAGAGGGATATTTGCCACCGTACGACTAATTTGATATGAGGACAATGGTGAATTCGGAGGTAATAAATAGGTATATATATATATATATATATATATATATATACTGTTAACTGGGGTTCCAGAGTGGAAACTCTGGACACCTTCTCAGTTAGGAAGACTCTGCTGGAGGGGATGAATCTTCCCGCTGTCCATCGCATCCCGACACCTACGAATACCCAGCCACGATAAGGCGGTAAACCGTTGGGAGGAAATAGATAAGCATATATATACATGTCCCACTATTCGTATGGTGCTATATTCCACTGGACATGAAAACTCACAAGGAAATACGACCGCCTGTAAAGAAATCGTAACGCTTGTAACCCAGGCAAACGCCCACCGGGTGGATTTTCTTGGCTGTTGAACTGTGATTTACAGTGGTAGTCCATCAACCAGCAAAAAATCTCAAGCTGAGGAAGAGCTCTGTATTCCCATCCGCAAAGCGTTCTGTGTGAATCACTACTAAGAATCATTGCCATCCTGGAACAATAGTTATTAGATGGGAAGTAGTTATGACCTGCAAAAGCTTTAGCATCGCTTTCGAGACTCCAAAGAACGAAAACCTGGCCAAATTAGTAACTTACTGTTGCAATGAAGCTTCCACAACTTCTTTTAATTCGTGAAGGTTGGTTATTCAAGTATTCACATTAGTGTATTACCCGCTTGTCCTTATGAAAGTACTTAGGCATTGGTTAAGGAATAGAGCTGCCCACGACTAAAAACAGTTTTCCTGAATCTATAGTATCTGTCAATTAACTGACCACCATATTTTTTTACTTGAAAGATTTCTATTCCTAGTTCAAATTTCCATTTGTGAAATCGCTGGCGAACTCACAAAGAACAGCAAATGAGCTGAATCGATTGCTGCACGGAGAGCATCTCTTTTCCTACATATGATTTACGCCATTTAAAAATTTCTCAGTTATAGTATCTTTCGCAATATTCAGTATTGGTCACTGCTAAAGTTGCTGTCAGTTAAAATATCCACTAACTAGTAGCTGCCACTCTAGCTTAGCACTCTCTAGTAAGTCCTATTCGACCAACTTTCTACTAATCATTCACTGCTTAGAACACTATCCCATTGTTTTTCCGTGAATGTAGGCAGGACTGGTGATTAAGCCAATCCATTCATTCTGTATAAGGAAAAATTGCTTACTCTTATCTTCTTACTAGTTCTTCGGACCGATATCAGCCTTTCAACGTTATCGTAGGTCAAGTAACTTATGAACAGGAATTGAATTCGCTTTTCCTCTAGGAGATGGAGCGAAGTTCTTCGCAATACTCTTCGAACAATATTGTTAGCCGTATTTTGCAGGTAAATTTTCCACCAAATCCTTTTGTTTTCTTCGGCCATTTGTTTATTCACTTTCATTCACTCATTGCTTGTAAGATTCTTCGGAAAATAGTTAGCATAATCGTTTAACACATAACAACCGGTCTGAAATGAATATGAAAGCAGTGCCGGCTTCCAGCAATAAATCAAGATAACCTAACCCATTAAATTTTGTCAGCTCGAAGGAGCACCATTAGAATCTGCAAATCTTTGCTAAGCAATGACAAGTTTTCTTCCACCAAGTTGAAAATGTGACTATCTGCAACCTACGAGATGTATGTTCCCGACCCTTTTCTTTCGTCGAAGGTTCTATTTCGAACATGGAAGCAGCTGAACATGCAGTAGAAGACGATGGTTTTTAGCAGTGTATCGTCGGTGTTTGTGCCTATCGTCCTTCTTATAAAATTTTCGTTAACATCTAAATTTTCACAACCGAAATTTCTAACCCCGAGGAAGGCGAAATTCTTGAAACGTCACCTTGTTTATATATAAAGATATTTGTTCATCAAGACAGCAGCGAACTATTAAAATTTTGTTCCTGTCTTTTGGAAACCTCTGTTTATAAGCAATATTGAAATTCACCGAAAATTCTGCAAAAAACATGCATGCACTGAAGACGACAGAGAAGAACCAGCTCTATAAATCAATAAGTTTCTTAAATCCTGAAGTGCTTTGATGATGCCGAAATTGTTGTCAGTTGCCTAAATACGAGCATGGAGTGTTACACGTTAAGAAAAATTGCGAAAAAATTGTAAAACACCGGTGCTCGGTTTCATGAAATACGAAGCAGGAGAAAAATGGGTTTATACACTTACGCGAATACCTGGATACTTTTAAAATAACTAATTTTAGCTAGCACTCGGACTGTTCGTGACAACCTCAGATTTGCCCTCGTATCCATCAAACCGTGAACATCTAACATACGACTGCTCATTTGATAGTGACTGCAGGTTTTTTGAACTATTGGTTTTATTCGATGAATGATCCGGTTGTAGAGCAGTGATTTAGGTGGGCTTCTGTCGGGGGCAAAATGGATCACTGGAAGGTCGCTCGAGGAGAACCCGACAGTTTGCTATGGCTAGCAGCAACTGGAACGACGCAGTTACCAAGTAAGGTTTGATCAAATCTCAAATTCTTTTACAAATTTTAGTCTTTGAGGCCATCGAGGATTCCTTTTAATGCCTGTTACTGCCTCTTACTCTTACTGCAATTTATAGTGTCTGCACACACTGCGCTGTCCTGTCTATTCAATAACTTTTCATTTTAAAGGAGAACCATATGTTCTCATCGAACAACGAGGATTTCCTGTCGATGCACTTATGACAGACGAGATTTCGTGTCATAGAGGAACCGCCGATTTGTCCTTTGTTTACTGGGCCATCGGTGGGTTTCGAAAAATTTTGTTTAAATAGCTATGCACTTATTTTTTTTTAAAGAAAGTAGATCGCTAGGGCCTTTTTACCTCCGCTCTTTCTCTTTCCACTTTCTATGTACTTGTTTAAAGGAAACAAGATTGATGGATGGGATAATAAATTTTCGAACCACAGGCATTGCACACGATGAACTGAGGACTTATAGGACAAATATGAATTGTCTCTGATGATCCTTACTGAAGTTATTGAAGGGAGCGCCGACCTCGAAATCTGTCTGACGGATGTTGAGGGCGATAAGCTTAATTGCACTGGAATGCTACGTTCTTCCGTTATGCCAGGAAAGGCTAACCTAAACGTTCCATCTACGCACAAACCCTTTCGCGTATGTATGAATTTTTTATTTTGTGTCTGCAAACTGCAGGCGTAAATATGCCTGGTATTTGCCTTATTTTATTGAGAATCTAACACGAGATTGTTACGACGCATTTATTCGGCTAACAATTCGACGTCTTCGTCTTCATCAGATCCGATGATCCGCAGTCGTTCACCTTCTCGATATAGTGTCTTCGTCGTTGTGTCGGTTCGGATCTCCTTCCGTGGAGCACCGCTTCTGTGAGACAACCTCGCTCGGCGGCTCTCTTTTGTACAAAACGGTTGTTGATACGACTATCCGTTAATAAAATTTGTTTTTCAACAGATAATCCATCCTGTAGCAGTCGATATTGGATAAGCTTGCACGTAACGAGAATTTTTTTTTGAACTGATAGTCGTCATCAGCAACAACCGTTCTGTATAAAAGAGCTCTGCCGCGTAAGGTTGCCTCATTCGAGGTATGCTCCAGTGAAGAAGATCTGACTCGATACGACGACGAAGACACCACATCGAGAAAGCGAACTACTGCGGACATCGACTTGGATCATCGGCTATAACGAAAACGAAGACGTCGAAACGCTATTTGAATAAAAGTTCATCAATCTCATGTGAGCTTATCAATGACAACGATATTCTTGGTGCATTATTGTCAGAATCTGCTCCACCACACTTTTATTTTCGGTATCCGCGCTGCTTAAGCCTACCATTATATCTATAAGCAAAACAACCGCAATAATACATTACAAACTTTGTAAAATAAGAAACCAAAGAGTCGCCGTTCTAAATTCATGGTGCTCATAAATCCATATCAGCTATTCTCCGTTTTTGAGTTTGTCGGCTTTTTGAAAACTGCTGTTCATATTCCATTTTTTTCCAGGTTTTCCAGATAATTTGTTGCAAACTGAAATCAAACGTCCTCGAAATTCATAGACCAAATCAGAAGAGATTATTGCTGTGGTTAAAGATCCGGTGCATGTTTTAGATAATGATCTCACCGAATACTCTTCCGGGAGTGTTAATTATCGATGATATTCGATCAAATGTGAGCCCATGTGGGAGAAGTTCACAACCACCAAGTGTCAGAGGGAAATCTAACGTATCTGAAGTACGTGGAGAAGAATCATGGTTTCCACATCCTAGCCTAATTTCATTTTTTACTTCGCTTTCGTTTTTTTCGTTATGTTTATTTTAACAGATTTTCACCATTTTTTCGTTGTAAGAATCAGTTGAATGGGCAAACATCAACAATTATTCCTTGGAGAAAAACTGTGGGCTTCGTCACACCTTCCGAAGGCGTCATGTCGAGAGCAATAGCATGTGTGTAAACTAAACAAGTATTTCTTCTTTAATCATGGATATCAAGTTGTATTTATTTCAGCTGTAGGTACAACTGCACCTGTGAGGACAATAGAAGCAGTAACGATAGAGTCTCTGAGTCCTTTACTATCTGAGAACCTGACTCTGGAGAAGTATGTGCAAATTCGTCTTTCTGAAAGTGAGAGAAGAAGAGCGGGAGAGACAGAGGTGAAAATGGGGAGCTTATGCTGAAACCATTTCTTCAGAATTCTTTCCATTTCATCAATGACAGTAGACGTACCGTTCGAACTCATGGTTCATGGAAACAAAACTAGTCCGATGTTTGACAGACGAACCGGTAAATTTACGAAATACCTTCAAAAATTGTTCTCTCGAGATGAAACTTCGCATATCTTAGGAATGGTTATTTCGGACTCTGCTAAATTGCTATGTGATTTCAACAATGACTTCGCATGTCAGTGGGGTGCCGAAATCGGTAGATGGGCGATTATTGAGAAAGGTACTGTCATTAAGAGTGATTCGGTCATCTTCGGCTCACTTATGGCGTTTTTTAGCCATTGGCGTGCAACGTTGCAGTATTGTGCGACGGCTTTCATAATCTAGTGCAAGTGGCCGCAGCGCTACAGTGAGTGTTCTCATCTGAACAACGAGCGCGATTGTCACTAGACCTACTGTGGAATTTGTCACAGCGTTCCGGCCTAAGTCCTCGCAAAAAAGAGTTCTATACTGATAAAGCATCAGTGAAGGAACAAGTTCATATCGCAGGCTTATGTGAAAATATTCCTACCCTGAAAACATGACGATCATCTCTGCTCCATAGAACACAGTAGTAATAATGATGTTACGTACCAAAGCATCATACAACCGATATATACCAATCTCTGATTCATTTAATCGCAGGCGAGTTGATTCAGAAAACCACAACATCAGATAGCTAGTCCATACTAGTAAGATTAGGTTGCGATCGGTGAGATGACTGTATAGACTGGTTAAATCGCTTACAAATAGTGTTTAGCTTTTCGACTGAAAATTGTGGTAGGACCCGGTGATCAACGTTTATTTTCATGTGCTATACCTTCCTTGGAGGAATCAGTGGCGGACCAAGTCTTGCTTCCTTCCTATCCGGCCGCTCTCGTGCTTCAAGGACCAGTTTTGCTTGCTAGTGATCCCATACGCTGTCAAACTGGACCGGGAAAGGTGACCATCGCAGAATAACTTCGTCATTTTCACTGACTCTTATAGTGAATATAGTACAAATAACTTGTCAAAAAATGTGACACGTTATCACACATTAGCTCCCACTACCTCAAATCCATTTATTCGCCATTCATGACTTTTCAAAAAAAGCTGTCTTCGATCGTTCTAAGACCGTTTGGTAAGTAGATTTTAGAAGGAATCGAAATCCTTTTACGTTAGATATGATGGTATTGAACTACATTAAAAATTGAGAGAAATTATTCGCGTGAAACTTTCTGAGCCTGTTTCGCGTTCTGAGGCAACTCGCTTTTGTAGACCATCTATGGCACATAGGTTATAGCGACATACGGCACACTGGTTAGAGATGCCCTTTAATAAACACTAGATCGGTCTACGGTTCGATCCTACGCCCAGACCCATTAACTCTTCCATCCTTCCAGGTCGGCAAATTGTGACCAAACTTGTCTACGAATTGATAAATGTGTCGTCTTCTTTTTCAGCAAGTGCGGGGTTGTTATTCAGCACACGTTTACTTCCGAAAACAGAGAACACGACGACATAACGGGTAGCTGATTTTTTTGTAGTGTCGCCTTCTTCATAGCCTGGAAGGGTACACTGATACGTAATTTCCTAGGCCAAAGGCTTTAACAGCACAAATAGAGAGATGAAAACCCTAAATGATAATTACACCATCAACGGCTTTTCGAAAAACCCACCGTTTTGATCTTTGATATGGGGTGGTGCAGTCGTCAACCATGTGTGACTCTGAACGGCTATTCTTCCTCGGTGAAAGGTAAGTAAAAAACGGTGGGTTTTTCGAGGACCCGTTGATCTTGTAATTATCGTTTAGATTTTCGCCTTTCTGTTTGTGCTGCTGAAGTGTTTAAACTAGTATTTACGTTTCAGTGTACCCTTCCAGGCTCTGAACAAGGCGATACTGCCGAAACGTCATTTATAATTCAATGCTGAGGTTAATAGAAAGTCGATCTTGGGAACTGAATTAATATTTCAAAAATTAGCTTTCCTTTAATCTCGATATTACTTAATCGACATGTACTCCTCCATTAAAGAGCCAACACGGGTTTGATAACTCGATAACGAACCGCATGGTGTGGTTGTGAAGCGTTTGCACCGGAAAGTGTAATACCGTGTTCGACCCCGACCCCAGGCACCTGCGGTCCGGAGTTTTGCAAATATATCAGCATTGGTTTTTGTTAGTTGAAAACAGACCTGTAAAACTACATATGGAACTCAAACAAAGAAGTCGCTTCAACTCAGAAAACAATTTCAAAATTTCATTCAAAAGTGCATGACATTTAAGATAATACTAACTACGCTGTGTGCTTTAGTTAATGTTTCGATATTGGTCAAATGGTGATATACTTCTTCAAACCTGCCTTATTGATTACGGTAGGTAGAACACCAGATTTTTCTTCTCTGCATATGTTCAATTTCATTTTTTTGCAGGTTCTGAAAGACGGTTGATCGAATGTGTTGATCAGAGTACGACCACAGGAAAAGAAAGTCATATTGCTGTTTTTGATTTCATCAAAAGTATCAAGGAACCATTCACTGTAACCGATTTCTTTTCTTCTGGATTCACTTGAAAAAGCAAAAGAGCACTGTAACTGTTCAGCTGAATCTAATTCCTCAATGGACTCGAGGGGTGAAAAATCGTTTCCTGGTGATCGACGAAATAGCGTACATTGGGGAGTGTTCAGACATGGACTCCAATCATAATTCAACAGTGGCTTCAGAACTACAGTCAACTACAATTCACGCTGCTACTGTAACCACGTCAGGTCTATCGGAACTTTAACAATGAAAGGATTTTCTACAGCAGAAGAGAAATCAGCAATGCTTGAAATTTTAGCGAGCCACAAAGCAGACTGGCTGATTCCAAGGCTTATCACTCTGCCGTCTGCTCGTGTTCCGAACGCGTCTACTAAAGAGTCGTACTCCAAAAAGAAGCCTTATCCGTTGTAAGCAACTGGAGATTTCTTGTAAGATCTTGCCGTTGCTAATTCCTAAAGGGTTAATTTGGTTTTCGATTTCTAGGCGTTTCATCTCAACAGTAGTCAGACCAGGGAATCCTAAAGAAAGAACAGTGTGGCCTATAACTCAGTAAGCGATCAGTTTTCCTTAACTGTCGACAGAAAAACGTGCAAAGAGGCATTTATTTTTCCAATAGTTTAATGCTTTAAGAAACCAGCCTTATTCAGGAAACCCTCAAGTCAGTGGATTCCAAGTCACGCCTCAAAGCAAGAAAAGATCCAGGAGAACTACTGCAACTCCTTGAATTGTAATTTCGATGGTTTGTCTAGAATAACTACAATGTCGTACTTGCTATCATTATTATTAACCTGCTCGTTTTTTTTCACGCGAGACCTGCTGGAAACTGGTCATTCTCAATAAAGTTCTCATGTAAGGATTCATATACACTTACTTATTGATCTGAAGTGTTTAGAGGACTCCTGCAACTACCTGAATCATGGTTTGACAAAAAAGCCATGGACCCTCAGAAATCGAGGGTATGGTTATCCGTTAACTGCGAAAACCGATATCCGTCCAGGTGACAACAGTGATTTTATTCACTTTTTTGAAAGGGGTTCTATTGGCTGTAGTATTTTTTGGCGACAGTTTGAATGACTTTGTGTTGATTTTTTTTGCAATTTTCCTGTTTTACATTTGTTTTCCAGCTAATATAATACAAAGATGGATGTGAACACGGAATTAGGACAATTTCTAAGATACAGTATGACTCTTCCAGTCTCACCAAACGGACAGTTCGTGTCTACGATTCTCGATCCTGGCGATATAGCAATTTTGGAGTCACCAAAAATTAATGCCACTCGTTCTCTCAATGTTCTTCTTTTTCAGTATTTCAGACCGTCCCAAATGACAACTATACGGTTATGCTTAGGTTCATTTTTATAATGTATTGTCATTTCCATTAAGCTTACAACTGAAACTGTGTTTAGGGTCAAGATACACTGTAACTCTAACTGATGTAGCGGAATTTACACGTTGTCCTTCCATTCTTCAGCCACTGACGTCGGTGAACATGTTACGATGGAACACCATTCATGTTCAGTTACCTCCTGGAACCACGCAGGTTGCACCTCAGATAAGATTTTCTTCTTTGTAATACGCAGCAAACATTGCTATATAAGAACGAGAATTTAGAAGAAAACTAGCACATAAAATTTGAATTCAGACTTAAAACTCGAGTTCGTCAGGTAACTACCATTAACTACTTATCGCGTAGGCTCTAATAGTGCAATAAGGGGGCAAGGATGAAGACTTTGCTCCATCTCTAGCCTGCGATAAAATTTAAGCAAATTTCCGCCACAGGGACGTCCTAAGCAGCCATGGCCTGTGTAAAATTCCTAACATGAATTCAGAGATGGTTAACCAGCAATAACAATCAATAGAAAGTCTTCACACGGAGAAAAAATCAGATTAGTAAGCGATCCGGCAAAACGTTGGAATTCTCGGTATTCCGTCCCACCTAGATCCCTAAAAACAATGCTGTTTCATACAAGCCGAGTTAATTTATTACAATGTTGAAGCTAAGAATTTTATGAATTGCCATATTTCATAGGACATCCGAGCTTCAATCACAAATCACTTTAATGGAATGTATGGCGTATGATTTCGATTCGTAATGTTCTGCTTCAAACACTCTTATCTCAGCTCATAGTGATCGAAGCTACTTATCGCGGTGAAAGCCATTGGAATCTACGTATCTTCGCTAGGGGGCATGTTCAGTGTCACACCCACTAAGATGTTAACCAAGTATTCTGGGCGAGGAGAGTTTGGAATCTTAGGATATTCAATGGCAACAGTGTATCCTGCAACAGTGTTGCTCCTTCACGAATGAGGTATGCTGGTCGCAGATTTTGCGGAACTTCGCGCTTCTTATCGACTTCCCAGTAACACTTTTTTGTGATGGTTTGCCGGGATTAAAGAGCTTATAGTTGATCATTTGATTTTCCATTCATGAGACGTTCTCCATCACCTTCCATTGATGAAAATTTACTTTTGGGAAGTGCTTTAACGTCTCAGTTATTTCCAGTGTTGCATAGAACGTCGGGAAAATCTACATTTCATCACAAATTACCATGTAATTAGGAAGTAAATCACTTTTTTAGTGCAAAGTACTGAACAGACTTCATAACACCGATCGCTGCGCCATTTTTTAAGTCCACGTGTCACCCATTTCTAGGGATTTCTTTAGTGTCTAATTCTCGCTTCGAGATTTTCGATTAGTTTTTTGACAGTTATGAATGAATCTTCTCCTGTCAACCTTTTTACTTTATCATCGTCCATAACATCATGTGTTTGAGACCCGCCTTATTTTCAAAACTTATCACAACCTAAAATTTTTTGCAAACAAAATTGCACTTTACGACTATCAAGCAAAAATCTGACGAAACGCATCGCTGATGTGGTGAGCCGTTTTCACGGCTTGCAGCGTGTGAAAAGAATATTAGCAAGGAAACCTCAAGCAAAATCTGCACTTTGAAGTCGTATATATATTTAAAAAGAAGTCTTAGAAATTACTTGACACTGGTGCATAAATCTTTGACGAGCCAGAACAGATATTATTCAGCCGACTATATTATATATTCTCCAATTATTTTTTAATGTGTATTCAATATCCACTAAAATTATATGTAATAAAATTGCACCAGCGAGTTAATTTTCAAAGTCCTTTCTAGGAAAGCGAAGTAGTCTTCAGAGTTTTCCGGGATTATTCAAGCTATTCAGTGATCGTTTAAATGTACATCTATACATTTTTCTTGTAATTAGCATCTTCAGTTCTTCATTGTGGCGCACAATAGCGAACAATCGGATACACGTGTAGCAGTAGGTCTGGACAACACGAGAGTGGCAGTCTGCTATCCCAGAGGTGTCGCTCCAGATCACTACGACGAAGTCGAAGATGAATAACTACTTGTCGACAGCAAGCGGATTCTCTCATGAATTTATGCGTCTTTCTCTTCAAAAGGAAGTAACTTTGGAATAAGAAACATAACAATGATACATAATTAAATTGATTAACTGATAAGGATGTACACTCAAGGCTTTATGTAAAGAAATTCAAAAACTGCTTTCAATGTATACAATTTTCTGCCATGTCTTCGTTTCTTTTCTGGATGTCTACGAACGGAGTCAAATTAAAATCGGAAGAGAAGTGTCTCGCCATAGTGTTACTGTTATTCTATGGAACCTTAAATAGCGATCTCATTTATTTCTGTCATTTACACCACAATGAGCTCGCATGTGAAAATAGATTCTGAGTTCCACTAAAATAATAAAAGAGAAACTTAGTTCTACCAACGTGTTGGCTGGCAGATGCTATTATATCTACACAATCTAGGATGTGTGAAAATTTTTTTACTTATGCTGTTTTCTCTCGTGCTACTCCTTTTCCAGTAATTTTTCTCGAGCATTCTAGTCTGATGTTGTACGATATGTTCGGTGCCACATGTCATTGGAATGTATTAGAACGGAACAAGAAATTTATGGTAGCTATCTCTAATCAATACTGATTACAATTGTTTTGCTCAGCAAAAAACAGGAACGTTTCGAAAGACCAACATTTCAAAACACTAACGTAGAAAAGAATTAATATACGAATACAAACGGGAGTGGTGGAATTGATAATGCTGCTTTATCATACACGTAACGTGTGACAAGCCATTTTGCGTTGTAGCCGCGTCTGGCGGCGCCTAATTTTATGTCGCTTGCGGACTAGGCCGTTTCGTACGCTATTTGAGTATCACGTAATGGAGAACATTATAGAGTTATAGAAAATAACTGGTTTTAACGCGTTGAGGGATATATATCATTACTTATTTACACGTATTTAGGGGCGCGTTTAGCTCAGCAGTTAGAAGCACCCTGAAATGCAAATCAGATTGAGAGCGCGCCCCAGGCCCACCAAGCCCTCCATCTCTCCGGGGTCGGCGAATTAGTTGCGGATCTGTCTAGCGGCACTGAGTCGATACATCGGTAGGCCACCGCCAGTCACGTGTAGGCCAGGTATGCAATCACCTCTAACGATATCGATGAAGTCGAATGCATAGCGCATCCCTCAGGCATTGATCAACGCCGAAAGCTTTAGAGCTTTTACATGTTATAACATTGCGAAATTGTTAGAGTTGCCTTACAATGCTAATTTGGTCGCTCGTTCAACTGCGCACCCCGGATCACCAAGCATCCAACCCCTCCGGGGTCGGCAAATCGATACCATACTTTTCTGGGAGGATAGCAGCACTAACTTATATCGGTAGGCCACTACAATTCATCGTAAAGGGAATATATGCATTTAGTCCCCTCTAACAATGCTTTATAAGTAAAATATACGGCACATCCCTCAGGGATTGATCTATGCCGGATGTTTCATCCTTTGCCGTTTATATGTCAATGTTGTAACGACATTGTCATAAGCATTTGGAAATGTTTCACAAGTCATGTTCAGTGCATTTATGCGTTTTTTATACCTACCCATTCCATACGATAACAATCACCTATTGTAACTATTGGAAGCCGAAAGAGAAAACTAATTGATTGTTGCTACAAGACCGAACTTCCATATGCCTCGTATGACAATGAATATTGCTAAATATTGTTTCTGGCAATAAAAGTGCTTGAGGAGTTGAAAGCTTAACAGACCTACAGAACAGACCATTTTTGCTGCCCCAGGTGGAAATTTTATTATTCGCTACATGTAAGTAGCCTGAAGTCGTCCATCGTTCTAGATAAGTGCTAATGAATTAAGGCTTTTACCCTTCAGCCACGTAAGCAGAAGAATATGGAGCGAATATGTAACAAAATGACATCGAAGAATCCTGTGTCCCACGCCGCAGAGTACGAAGAAAGTGCATTGAAGAATGATTACAGCGATGACGATGGCAAGTGTGATTAAGTAAGGGATGAATGGTCTAGCGGGATGCTTCACAACCATCTTATTCTCAATGACAATTAAAGTGATGTAGATCGACAATTTTACTTCGATTCACAAAGCCAATCGATTACTAAGAATGTTTTGGTCCTATATCTAGGAGCCGGCTGTGAACGAGACGAACAGAGGCGGGCTACGGCAGGATATTTTGTGAAAAGCGGTAAGTGTTGACGATATGAAAAGATTTAAAAGATTCACCGGTCTCTGATTTAAGATGGAAATTATTAGACTGCTAAAGTTGAGGGATTATTAAAGTTCCAACCCTATCCTGCACACAATCTTATTGTAGCCCATGTTAATGACGGATAGGGATTTTGTCTTTTATCCGCCGCAAATAGAGATTGTCTTTGGGAATTGAAGCTGAACATGCACGCTTGCAAAACACGTGTATTAACGAAAGCAAATCACTCGTCCTGCTTAGGTATTGAGATGCTTATTGAGAGAATCGTTCATATAAGAGGCCCAAGTGATTAAAATTACAAGAGAATGTGGTGATTAAAATAACAGTAGAATGTGAAACACTAGCAGAATTTTGGTGCATCCGAGTAACAAATCCATAAAGAACGGTCTTAATATGTAGGACAGAGGCTTGCGCACGATTCTCTGTACAAAGAGAACATCTCTTCTCCAATAATTGCTATAGAAGTCTTCCTATTGCTGAGGATTTGTTACAGAGAAGAACAAATATAATCGACACCTGTGGGAAAAACAGGGAATAGAAATGCTTCTACATCGTTGTCCGCTCACTTTCGTCAAGAAATTGGCACCAGTAGACCGAAAACATGGTTTTTTCGATGAGATTTGATGACATTACAAAGCGATATTGAACAGTTGCGGTTTTAGATACGATGGCAGAATTTAGATGCTTGTAATAGTTCCCAGGATCGACTTTCTCTGAACCTCGGCATTGGAATATGAATGTGTCGTTTTCTTGTTCAGCAATCGCGAGGTTTCTAAACAGCATACATTTACTTCCATAAAAACACAATACAATACAACGCTAGCTGACGTTTCGGCAGTATCGCCTTCTTCAGAGCCGCTTTTTCGTGACTTCCAATGAGGAAGTTTAGAACAGCTGATTATAGTCGCATGTGGTTGACGACATCTGGCCTTTACAATAACTCGAGGTTACTGTCGATGTATCGAGCCAGTGCTTCTATCTTCCCAGAGAAGCCTGGTACAAATTTGCCGACCCCGGATGCCTTGGTGGGTCATGCGCGCGTGGATCGGTCCTATGTGTGGGTCGCAAAGCGCCTCCGACCGCTGCGGCACACACACTCTCATCCCGTTATAGTGAGAATTATATCAGCTCTCACAAGCGAATCTTTCAAAAAACAATCTACTTTCATTTAACCTTGGTAAGAATAGCGAACATCATTTGGTTCCATTCATAAACTTGCACAAGACTACTCGAAACCACAGCTGCGGCTATGAAAGCCCACATGAGAACGGACGGCTGTAAACAATCGACTCAGTTCGTCGAGGCCCTAAAGAAAGTGAAGATACCAAAATGTTAGCCGAATAACGTTTTTTGACAGCCTATGACAGAAAAACGGATAGGGCATGAAAACTGGTGCAGCGGTTAAATGAAAACCGATTTCCAAAAGTACTTTATACATGTCCGTTGGCATAACTGTATACGAATGCTTGCTATCAAGTGACTGGGAAGTACAAGAGAACCGGCTCTGGGTAGGTGTTACCCGTCGGCCTTTATGTCTACTCTGGAATAACATAAGCAATCTGTGAGCATAATCTTGTTCAATTTTCGGAAGAGCCAAAATACTCCCAATTGGCATGTACAGACAAGGGTTTATTCCCTTCATTCCGAAAGTTCCCAAAATATGCAGCGTTGTATAGAATGACCATGGAGTAAGCTATTAAAATATATGACCATTTAAAAAGCTCTAAAAGCTCTTGGCGTTGATCAATCCCTGAGGGATGCACCATGCATTCTACTTAAATGAACATGGTTGGAGGTGATTGAAACATATCTGGCCTTTATAGTGAGTGACTCGCGGTGGTCTACCAATGTATCAAGCCAGTGTTGTTATCCTCCCAAGCAAGTCTGGTACTAATTTGCCGACCCTGGAGGGGTGGAAGACTTGGGGGGTCGTGGGCGCGCGGATCGATTCCACGTCTTTGTTGCAGGGTGCCTCCAACCACTGCGCCACACGCGCCCTCATACCTCATACGTACTCAGTAATCAGCAAAACTGTTAGTTTTTCAAAAACATTTACATGCGTAATTTACAAAAAATTACACATATAATTCTGCCACTTTTGAAATTTATAGTTTTAGGTACAATTTTACAAAAAATGACTTTTACAATTAAAATGGTCCACGACGATTCTTAAAGCAATGTAAAGAAAAACTAGACGGGTGAAACTAGCGATAATCTTCATGAATGCACTGATTAAGCCTTTCAATCCGGTGTTTATTAGCATGGAAAGTTACCAGCAAACGGTAACCAATGTGACCTTGTTTTCATATACTATCGAGACCTACGCGACAAACCCGGGCACTATCCGCTTATGGTCTGTCGTCTACAAGTGCTTAATCCCAGTGACCCACAACAGGATTAGACGAACAAAGGACAAAGGGTGTCATGTGAGCAAGCAAGTTTTCGAAAACCGTCCAGCGCTGTGGATGATGCTAACTGGAGAGTTAAGAGTGCCACCTCCTTTCAGTTTCACCGACTTAAAAAACCTAGGACTACGTTAAGAAGCGAGTATCCGTGGAATCTGGGTCATCAGGGCGTCCTTCATCGAAAATGAAAACCGTTCATGATATACATTCCAAATTCATAGCCAAAATATCACAGTAGCAAAATATTAGCTTTCTACAAATGTAACATCATCAACGTAAAACAACGACTGAGAAATGCTGTACCACTTCGTCAAAACACTACAGAGAACTGCTTTTGAAAACACTGAGATACATTCAGAAAACTACACCATCTTCGCTATGCTAGTGAGATCGTTGTTATAAAATCGAGCATTAGCCTAGTAGGTATTTCTGATCACATCTGTGATCAGAAATACGGGTGCCTCCACACACACCAAAATATTGAAAATCAAGCGAATTCGGCATACGATGCTCCATGGTAACGAACGATGAATAAGTGCCGCTAAAAGCTAAATCCCACAGGATGTCAAGCAGAAATAACACTGAGTTCTAGATCGGCCTTTTTCACGAGTCCTGCTTGGTACATTATACTAACCAAAATTGAATTAATAGCATGATGACGTGGTTCTGTGATTTCAAAATGCGGATGACTTTTCTTTACAAATCTTGCTTTGCTTTTTGTTAATCTAGTTGGTAATATTTGTCCGTTGGTACGTTAGTATTTGCTATACATGAATTCTAATGAACAGTTCGTATGCGAACCGACCATACACAGATCTTCACTGGCAATTCTGTGTGTCAGTCAATCGACCCTACGACTTATCACTTTTTACAAATTCCTACTCTGGTAAATGTAAGATCCGATTGCAAAAACATATTTGCTCCATATATATATATATATTATAACTAAGCCTCAGCTTAACCGGGTTCAACGCCGATATTGGCTCTCCAGATCAATCCCGTTGACGGGTGATTGCTAATGGCAAAAAGATCGATAGAACTAGCTGAGAGACATGCAAAGCGAAGGACCCGGATGGTGTAGTGGTGAAGTGCGCTGCTCCCCGGTAAGGACAACAGCGCGTGTTCGTTCGCCATTGCATACACCTGTGGTCCGGAGTTTTGCAAATATCTCAGCAATTCATACGAGTCATATTTGCTCCGTTTAAGGTTCATGTAATTCACCATTCGACCCTGCTTCGAATCAAATTCTGAAGTAGTTGTGTGGTTTCTTTTCGGAAGTCATTTCTGTCACTGGATTGAAGGTTTCTAAAGGAACTGGAGTATAAAATACTCTCTGTATACTCACCGTGTTCACCAATGAAAAAATCGAAGACCGACGTAGCAGAACCTATCATCGTATCCTCTGGACCCGTTTGTGTCCCATGTGAACCAACTGGAGCACCTCGTTGACAATTAACCGCCATCTACATACTAAATCAAAGAAAATCGTAGAGGGGTAAATGTTATCCGATGCACTTTAGCAGGTGGTTATTCTGTACTCTTTTACATTTCGTGTATATTACTGTAAACATCCAATTGTTTGAAAAAAGAGACACGCTTTTGGAAATGATGGAAGACGATAGGACAAGCAACGATTCCAAATTACCTTTCATTTACTTGCAATAACCTTTCACACATAGCGCAGGCGCTATGTCGTACCGTAGAGCGCGCCCCGTTGGCATCGGTCCTGGAGCGAAGCGCGTTTTGCCCTGGTCATTGGTCTTCGATTTTGAATAGCATGTCAAGGGGCCACTACCTATGTAACGTTGCAGTAATGTACTTTCACTGTCCCGTGGATTTCGGTTGGGTCTTTGACTTTGTTTCGTATTCAGTGCTAGATTTATTCAATACTAGATTTCATTGTCTTCAATAGCCGGTTTTGTTTCATTTTAGCCTTGTAAAAACTCGTTCGGGATTTTAAAAGCATTCTTTCCAATGTTCATGTTCATTTCCTTGGTTCTCAACTAACAGAAAGATTTCTAGTTCATGAATATATCGGATTTGTACATCCTTTCTTATGGCTTCGTTTAAAATCGGCCATTTTTTAGATGCCTCCGAGTACTCGTGATGCTTCAGAAAGAGAAGCTACTTATGGATTTGTTTACGGAGTATCTGGACCTGGTAGGATTAATCCATCGTATTTTTTTTTGCACGGGGCTTTTAAATTTTCTGGAAATTTTAGCTTATAGCCCTAATTTACGTCTGTGCTAATTTTTTCTATGTGGGTTAGTTACCTCACTTCTCGTCTTTCTTGATGATTTTTCCATGTAGGTTTGTTACCTAACTTCAAATCTTTAGTGATAGTTTTTCCATGGTTACCTTACTTTATGGCTTCTTGAACAGTTTCTCTATGTAGGCTGGTTACCTTACTTAACGTCCCTGTTTCCACTAATAGTTTTTCTATGAGGATTGGCCACTCTCCTTTAATCTTCATGAATAGTTTTTCTATGTGGGTTGGTTACCTTAGTTCACCTATTCACCAATAGTTTTTTATACTGCTTGGTTACAGAATAATGAAAACGAGGTAAAAATGACCCATTTAGTCGTCACAGCCGAAAAGATGGCTGGATCCGCCATGTATGAACTTGTCCGTGTTGGGCATGGCGAGTTGGTAGGAGAAATCATCCGTCTGGAAGGTGACTTTGCAACTATTCAAGTCTACGAGGAGACATGTAAGTTTTCCTAGATTTTACATTTCATTCTCGAGTACAAGCTTTTTACGATTCAGTAGCGGTCGTAATCGAACCTGCCCTTCACTCTCTGTTGTATTAAAGCATACCTGTTTCTTATACTCTGAATCTGACGTAGTGATTCTTTTCTATTACGTTAGAAGGTGACATTTATGCTAACATCCAGAAATCGATATTGCGCGATTTTCATTCGATCTGTCGCCTTATTGCCTGCATCAGGGGCGTCCTTTCACGGCGTCGCTGTTTCCTCTACGCTTTCTCACTTGGAAACATGACGTAAGACTCTATCATAACAAAAAAAATCATGCTTCCCATTGGAAAAGATAACTGTGGGCTATGTATTTTAAACCAAATTAGCGATTTGGAACAGCTACGCGGTATATCCTTCACTGAGCAAGGTGTTTCTTCGTAGGTTGTTGTTTTTTGTGGATTTTTGTATGTTGTTCTCTTCCAAGCACTGATGAGGTCTGTTGTTAATGAGGATATCATTTCTTAAAGAAGTTTAGATTTTACATACTATGTGCTTTATCTTGTTAGCGCCTAGGTACTTCGAGGTAGCATTATGCATCGTTTTTTGTAGAGTTATCATTGTTTTGAAGCGCTAGTGTGTCGCAGTGGTCGGAGGCTCCCTGCAATACACATATGAGATCCAACCTCGCGCCCCTGGTCCGTCAAGCCTTCCATCCCTGCGGGATCAGCCAATTTGTACTAGACTTGTTTGGAAAGATAGCAGCACTGGCTGGTTAAATCGGTAGGCCACTGCGAGTCATTGTAAAGGGCAGATATGCATTCATTCATCTCCAAACAATGCTTGATGAAGTCGAATGCATGGCGCATTCCGCAGGGCTTGATCAGTGCCGAGAGCTTTATCCTTTTTTATCGCTCTGTTGCGAACAAAGAAGATTAGTACATTGCGCACGTTAAGCCAAGCTGCGTGAGACTTTCGAGGTAGTGTTGTAACAGCAATATTAGGTTTATGTTTTCCCGACTTATTTGAGATCCCAGTACCTTTGTTAATTTGTATATGTTTATGGTTCCTTGGGAAGTTAATGCAGCAAATTCTGTAGGTGTTGTTTTATTCGAAACAGCAGATTTTTCGCAGTAGTTCTTGAAAATATGAATTGTGTTTTAGCTGCTGTCACAATCGGAGATCCAGTTCTACGTACTGGAAAACCACTTTCTGTGGAACTTGGTCCAGGAATTATGGGATCCATTTTTGATGGGATTCAACGTCCACTTAAAGATATTGCCGACATGACACAATCCATTTATATCCCTAAAGGTTGGCTTTTTGAGATTGTCACGATCGTTCATTTCTTGTTAGAGTCACTCTTCTAACACTATTCTTTTCACCAAGGTGTATCGACAAAGGCTCTCTCGCGAGAAGCCCGTTGGGATTATTCCGTCAGCAAGAATATCTTCGTAGGAGCTCATGTTACTGGTCAGTTTGATATAGTTGTTTTCATGTTTTTTTTTCAACGTTTTGTTTGTTGCCGTGACAGTATTATGTTATGAGAAAGTTTGATCTATGTATTACTGTTACTAAATATTTTTAAGGGGGTGATGTAATTGGGACCGTTTATGAGAACCTCCTCATCAAACATAAGATCATGCTTCCTCCTAACTCATGCGGTACCGTTACTTTCGTTGCTCCATCAGGGCAATATACTGTTGAGGCAAGCTAAGTCAATACTTTAGTTTTAGCTTATTTTTATAATGGCTGGCTGTCAAGGCCTATTTGTATCAATTATAGGATGTTTTACTGGAGATTGAGTTTGCTGGCCAGAAGGAGAAGATCATTATGCTTCAAGTTTGGCCCGTTCGTAACCCTCGACCTTGTGCGGAGAAGGTAACTCGTGATCATTATGAGTTCTTCTCGAACTCGATTGACCACTATGGTCTCTGTTATGTTCGATCACTTACCGTTATAGATTTATATTCTTTAGCTTGCTGCTAATAATCCACTTCTATGTGGTCAAAGAGTACTTGACGCACTTTTTCCTTGTGTCCAAGGAGGAACAACCGCTATCCCAGGTCTCTAGACCAGTCCTTCAATGTTTGCTTGTTTTCAAGTCTTATTGTACTGCAGTTGTATTGAAGGTGCTTTTGGCTGCGGGAAAACTGTTATTTCTCAATCTCTTTCAAAGTATTCCAACTCAGATGCAATTATCTACGTAGGATGTGGTGAACGAGGAAACGAAATGTCTGAGGTTTACTTATTACTTCGATCTACAGATTTTTGTTACTACAATTATTGTTTGGCATACAGTTCTCCACTTAAGGTGTTGCGTGACTTCCCAGAACTCACTATGGAAGTTGAAGGTGTCACTACCTCGATCATGAAGCGCACTGCATTGGTAGCAAATACTTCTAACATGCCAGTAGCTGCTAGGGAAGCTTCCATTTACACTGGTGAACGCAATACTAAGCAATTACTATTTAACCGCTGAAAATTTTTTCTACTCTTTTTTCACTTGTGTCTTCTATTTTTTGTTCAGGTATTACTTTGGCTGAGTATTTCCGTGACATGGGCTTGAATGTCGCCATGATGGCTGATTCGACTTCAAGATGGGCAGAGGCTCTTCGAGAAATTTCTGGTATACAGTTCTAGTTTCAAGAAATATTTCATGCAAAGTTAACGTTCAATTTTCCACTCTAATTAGGGCGCTTGGGAGAAATGCCTGCTGATTCTGGTTATCCGGCTTATCTTGCTGCGCGTTTGGCCTCCTTCTACGAGCGTGCTGGAAAGGTGAAATGTCTTGGAAATCCTGAACGCGAAGGATCGGTCACAATTGTTGGAGCGTGAGGCTTGCAGAGTGTTTTAATTCAGCTCAAATTCATTTATCGTATGGTCGAATATTCAGAGTGTCACCTCCTGGAGGAGATTTTGCTGATCCTGTCACATCAGCGACTTTAGGTATTGTACAGGTATTTTGGGGACTGGATAAGAAACTTGCACAAAGAAAACACTTTCCTTCGATCAACTGGCTAATTTCATACAGGTAGTTAATTTAGTTATGTATTCGTTCTATTTTAATTAGTGCTTTGAGATGGTGGGTCAACATGTTTTCTTTTCATAAGTTATCGGCTTAAGATTTCTGGTGTGGATTTTACCAATCGCATTTGGTTCAATTGTCTTTACTCACTTGCTCGCGTAGTAGGAAATTGAAAAGCTTTTATGTATAAGACACAACACCGTTGACACCGTTGGTAAAAACCAGTTTTATGTAATCATCGGTTAGTTAAAAAGTGGTGAAGTTGTTTACTGGTTGATCATTCATATATGGTAAATCATTCTGTCTTGTGGCATTTGGTATTGCATATTCCTGTTCGACTTGCTGAGGAGTTCGTTTAATTCGTTTGATTCGATTGACAACGAAGTGCAAGCAGTAGCACTGTAAAAAACATATACGCTTCTACACATGGTTCCCAATTCCAAATGAAGGTGATTTGAAGTTAGACGTCGTTTTCATATGTATGTCCTGTACGACGGCGATGTACTATGGGTCTTTTAACTATCATTGAAAGAGAAGGGCACTAAAAATTTCGTTCGTTTTTTTCTCAAATCTTTTCGTTCTCACTAAAAATATTTTTGTTGTCTTACCTTGTCAGTGTCGTTCATATAAACGATGTATCTATACCAGCCAATCACTAGAGCTAGTGCCACGGCTCCTAGAATTGCTGTAAAGGTAAGAATGACTGCTGAACCGATCACAATGGCCATCGTTCGCCATGGTAGGTCACGCTAAAATATTTTGGTTGTCGCAATTTCGGAAATTTTGTTTTGCATTTAAAGTTATAACATTGATCCAATTTTCCCTCTGCGTTTTAATTGGATTTTTTCATTTTTTGTACCCCACGTGTTGCAGTGGGGTACATTTTCAGAAGTACACTCACAAGAGCAATCCAAAGGCAATAAAAAGGAATCGAATGTACCTATTCACAGCTAATGTACTGTGACTATTAAAAAACCAGATAATCCAATGCAGATGAATGGGGCCATTGTTAATATGTGTTGAACTAAACATTTTCATAGTGTGCAGACTCACCTGATAGTATAGCAGCACAGCAATAAATAGAGCATGTGCAAAAGCGTACATTGTTGCCACTGTTAGGAATACAGCATTAAGCGAAACCATGTCCAACACTTCATATTTAATAGAAAGTAGTAGAAAAGCAATAGACACCAGCCATAATACACAGATACCGACATATACGAGAGTAGATATGCGTATAAGCTCGAGCATGTCAAGTATTGCATCCTGTTAATGCTATTTATTGCAGTTTTATCGGTATACTGTTACAAATGTTTAAGAAACCAGACCATAAATTTCAAGTACACGGTTGTATTTGGCACTTGCTCAATATTGAGGAAGGTACTCGTATTGGTTGTAAACTCGAGCTTGGAATTAGGTGACTTTGTTAGTGTGTCGTCTTGAACATGAGTGGCGTTGATTGTTCCTACCTCAAATTTATAGAAGTGACAACCATCCACTTTAAAGAGAGTGTTATCCCATGTATTTTTTTATTAGATGTTAAGAACTAGATGGAAATTTCGTGCTATTACAAAGCAGACTTACATTCGGGACCTCCTTAGGTTGTAGAAGTTCTACAGCCAGAGTAGCTGAGCTGTCGAGTGGTTTCGAATGTGGAATTGGTTCCAGTATCGTGGAGTTCTCGTTCCAACTCATATATTCATATCCACCGACGTGGTAGAAAAAGAATAATACCACTAGAACGCTGGTAATAAGTAGTGCAAATTGTAGAATCAACGAAACTATTCCAGTTGCCTTAGGAGCAATAAAGCAAGTGGGACTGAGATTCATAAGACTTGCTTCATTATCAAGTCCAGGGAAGTCATTTGACACATCCATTTTTAAGCGGTTGTTATATGGATGATGCGACAGTAAAAATATGTTGTGGGATTTCTTCAGCGATCGCCGGAGGAAGTAGAACTAGTTTGGCTTAATGTTGTTTGAAAAATTGGAGAGTATGTTTAATGTAGAGTGCAGTATGTTATTTGTGCCAGAAGGGTATCATGTAAAAGACGATTGGGCTTGATGTACAGAATTCAGAAGCATGTGTCCAGTCGCAGTCGCATTTCCCAATGCCCGTTGCTAAGGATACGCGTAACACTTATGGTGTTATGCGCTCATAGACATGTAGACATATCTCACTCACTAACTTGGAGTTGTGACAACAACAAATAGTAGTAGGATGGGGCTTCGTTTATTTATAGTGTATTTTGTAGTTCACTCACTTGGATGGCCCGTGCTGACTGGTTGTTGGGGACCCAGCATAATCTCCATTTTTTCGGATCTTGCTTGTTTCGCCATTGTCGTTCTCTGGAGTGCTGAGGTCAGCCAGGCCAATTTCTGCCTCTTGTGGTAACCACCACAGGCAGTCGCCGCCGTTGTGGATTAGAGGGAGATTTGCCGTCATGCGAATAGTTTGATACCAGGGCAGGGGTGAATCCTAGTACCGGCTTACTCTTGACTGGACTTCCTGATGTAAACGCCGGACTCCTTCTCAGCTTGGGAGATCGTGCTGGAAGGACGAATTCCCCTGCGGTGCATCGCAACCCAATATCCAGGAACACCTCCGCGGTAAACCGTTGGGAGGATTGGCATGGACTTTGTAGTTTTTGTATTTTAAATTCAGCATTCAGAAATTTATTAGTTATTTTTAAAAAAATTTGGCATTTCAGCAAATATATGCGTGCTCTAGAAGATTTCTATGAAAAAACTCACCCAGAATTCGTCGCTTTACGAACAAAATGTAAAGAAATTCTCCAGGTTTGTCTCTTCTGTATTATATCCTCTTTTTAATGTATAACTATTTTAATTACGTGTTTAGGAGGAAGAAGATCTTTCCGAGATCGTGCAGTTGGTGGGTAAAGCCTCCCTTGCCGAATCAGACAAGATCACACTTGAGGTTGCCAAGCTCATCAAGGTGCCTTTTTGAACATTTCAGAAACCGGTATTTGTGCTGCAAAACTACCTGTATTTCAGGACGATTTCCTTCAGCAGAATGGGTATACACCGTATGATCGATTCTGTCCATTCTATAAGACAGTTGGAATGCTTAAGAACATGTTAGTGTGGTCTTTCCAACAATTAATATATGTATTCTTTCTTTGATTTCGAAATATTAATATATGTGTTGCAAAGCTACGTTCCGATGTACGTGTTGTGGCTTTGAGTTCACTACTTTATATAATACCAAGTCGTTGGGAATATTAGTCGTTGTAGCTGCCACGCGGATGTTATGTGTGTGAGCCGCTGAGTCGAACGCCTTGACACGCTGGTTTACAACTTTTATGATTATAGTAGGAATAACAACAATAACAGTAGAGCGAGGTATATGGACGAGTTGGGTGATGTGAGCGAACTGGATGGACACTGGACGATCAGTACGAGTTTGGGTTCGAATATTTATCAGGTCCCAAATGTATAGCTTAACGATATTTTACGCTCACAAATGTCATTTGGAAGTAGTGTTCGCAAGCTATGTATTTATACAGTTGGCCGGTGTTGGTTCGACTCCGATCCCAAATTACCACGCCTGTCATTTCTTTTGGGGTCGGAAAATTGTCACCAAACTTATCTGGAAACCGCTTATACCGTAGTATATAAGTGGAAACGCTCTGGCCAGACTATTCCAGGACTCTAGGCAGAATATAGTCGACCACTGTTCAACGACGTTCATAGGGAAGGCAACAATCGCCAAGCAGCAGCCGATCCCACATGGGAAAAGTTCGAAGACCTTCATGTATGATGGTTGTGAGGAAACGAGCTGAATGCAAGAAATATTGAGATCCACATAGTGTATATGAAAACTAGTAATGTGAAAATAAGAAAAAGCCGCAATTTATTCATAACTACGATAGTGTTGTGCTTAACACCTTGGGTTTTCATGGATACGTGCAGCATTAGTTGCTAACATCGAAATTTCATGATGTTAGTAATAGTACACTATATAATGGTCGAAATATGCTTTGTTATCCAGGATTGCTTTCTACGATCTGGCACGCCATGCTGTCGAGTCAACAGCCCAGTCTGAAAACAAGGTAACATGGTCCATTATCAGGGATCACATGGGAGATCTTTTGTACCAGCTTTCATCCATGAAGTTCAAGGTTCGTTCATATTGCGATTGTTTCTCTTCTTTTTGGATTTTTGAGCCTTCATTTTAGGATCCTGTCAAAGACGGTGAAGAGAAAATCAAGAAAGAGTACGACGACCTATTGGAGGCAATGCAGAACGCGTTTAGGAACCTTGAGGACTAATAGTGAGACACATACATACACTTGTTAACCACGCCCATGTTCATATTTATCTACCATTCCCTTTATTTTTCTTTTTTTTTTCAGCGTTGTGATAGCGTGATCGTGTATACTGTTTTATAGCTTTCACGCCGTGCCCGTTCATCCTAGAAATTTTTTATTTTTCTTCGCATTGAACTGGAACCTATTAATTGAATCATATACTTGCTATCTCATAATCAGTGATAGTTCCCTTAACTTTGCATAGAATTGAAAACTGTAATATCTCATACAGTTTTTTGAGTAGATAAAGTTCGTATTAGTCAAGGAAAGATCTGGATACCTCTTTATGATCACAATGGGATGGAAATCTTCAACTAATTAATGCAGATTCTGAAATACTGGCTGGGTAACGTATACGTCAGAAACTTGGTCGCTGCGTAAGCAGGATGGAAGATCAAAGCGTTATCGAACGCGCAGTCGAAAGGACGATGCTAGGAGTATCCCGTTTCACACAAGTAAAGAACGGGAACCGAAAGCTCCGACCTGCGTCAACGAACAAAAATCAAAGATGCCGTTCTGTACGCCAAGCAGTCGAAGACAAGGTGGACCGAACACGTAATGCGTATGAATGACAACCGATGGACAAGAACTGTTAGTGACTAGATTCCTTGTGATTTCAAACGTACTGCAAGGAGACCACAGACCCGACGGTCAGAGTTCTTCACGAAGAGCCTAGAAGAAAGATATGATGCTCGACGAGTCCCTAGAGCGAGCAGAATCCACTGGGCTACTCTTCCACGCGACAGGAAAAAATGAAAGATTTACTGGCGCCCGCTCGAGTCACTCGATGATAAACTGGACTACAGGTGATACATGTCATTGGCTGGATAAACATGGCTAAGCGCCTGATATCTGGGTTTGATGCCTAATCCATGAAGTATTGCAGCCCTTTACATTTCAAATAAGTTTGAAATCGAATATACAAAGAGGTACGAGTATATGACTAAATGTAGGACTTGTACTCATTTGATCTCATCTAATCGAGTAGGAGCTACTCAGGTAATGTTCGAATTACAAATGATTATCTTGAGACTGTAGGAAAGGAAAAACTGCTCAGCAAACTTTCAGTTAAGCTGGAATTGTCCTATAACATGCGAGATTCTTCGTAAAGATCTACGTTGATTTCGAGATGATAATATGGTGGTGCCGAAAACTTTCAAAATATTTTACCGAGGTTTTTGAATCAAAGGGAAAAAACATCACTTAATAATTTACGCTCACTGTAAGGATTAGCGAAAGTTAAAGAATAGCAAGTCAGGTAGACGATATCCTTCCACATACTCGGCGCCTTTAGTCTGTGTTTATAACATTACTGAAGCACTGCTTGAAATATTGGGTTTTAAGCGAAAAGGTGGGAAAAAGTGACTGGTTCGTTGGCTTTAGAGATCGAATTTCGTTGTGATGGATGGAATTAACAGGTTTTAACGGTTCAAATTTCAACTGTTGTCAATGTGTTAAAGCATATACTGATGCCTTGAATGGGAAACAGCGACCAACACACTTTGACTATTCCTCAAATCTTCATTAATAAAGACTTCACGTAACAAACCTATACAGCCTATACATAAACGACGAACAAATTTACAACCAGATACACGTAATTGATGACACGTTGATTTGGTTGCAAGAGAAAAGCACACTTCGGACAATCGTAAGATGATATGGTTTGCTAGCGATGTAAGTAATACTTAGTATAGACGCACTGGAATAGAAAACTAGTAGAACAATAAAGTGATTAGCTACTCTACGAATGGAAGAAGAGATGTACATAACAACAAAAATATGAAAAGAAGGAATCCATACATATAAGTTCAATGAACCGGAAGTAATCACAATAACTTCTCACGCTTCAAAGCGAACTAGTAGATGATATAAACTGGGAATTAGAAATTAGAGATTATATACAAGTGATGTGAACTTAACTATTAACAAGTGAACGAAAGAAGCTAACAGATACCTCACAAAAATGTTATAGAAATATTAAAATGGTGTAAAGCAAGGCACTCTGAGATGAGCAAAGCAAAAATGCTGTAGTGTCAAGGCAGCGTTCTAGCACAAACGGATACCTTTACTTGTAGCGCCACTCTTCCACGAGTTATCCTTTCTCGCCACTACGGCACGACAAATTGGGCATGTATTCTCGCTTTCAAACCAAGTGTCAATGCATGACACACAGAAAATATGAGAACAACTCAACTGAAAATTTAAGACTATGGTCACAATTGACAACGACGAAGCTACATATGGCCATTAACTTGCCAGAAACTCCACGATACTTGTTCTTAACGATGGAAGCACAGAAATAACCATAAGATTTAGGTAAAAAGGGGAATGATGACGAAATACACGCAAAAGGAACAAAGAAAAACTAAGGCAAATCTCTTAAAAGTTTCAGACATTTTTTGTGTTGTCTCAATGCTAAACCTCAACCAAACTAAAAACATTTCCATCTTGAGAATTGTGGCCATATATAGCTGGTAATACGCCATTTATTGCCTTTTTTCCAATGCAAATGATTAAATGTACAATTATGATTAAATCGAACCCACTTTGGCAGGAGACGTGAAGTCATCATGACAAATTGAGCACATCCTCTCGTTGTTGATTTCTTCAGGAGTAGGAGGAACACCATATGGAGTCGACTTAAATGGATTGTATGAATGCAAGTACTAGTGAAATTTTTACAGAACCCTCAAACGTGAACGTAGCTTATATCACTAATATCTCTATCTAAACAAGGAGAATGCCCGATCTACTTACATAGGCGATGCGGATGGCAGACTTTACCGTAGGCTCGGCAAGTTGGTACAGTTCGCGAACCTAAGAAAAGAATAGAACAAACCTACAACATGGTAAAGAACAACATAAGGACGAAAAAACAAAAATGCTAAACACTAAAAAAAACCTTGAGAATGCAATAGAACAGCAGCAAGGCACCATTAGCATACAGGGCGATGTTAGAGTCTTCTACTCCTCCCATGAAGTAATACATCCACTGCGGTGCCGGGATCACACAGCGATACATCTAAAGAATTTTTAAAGAAGGAAAGTAATACTGAGCCTCTAAAGTCAGTAAAAAAAAATACCTGCGAAGTATACTCCATAAGCTGGTTGGTCTTCCTCTTCAGCACCATGCTTAATCCAGAAAAAGAAACCTGAAAATGTAAAACATTTCGAGCAGATACAAATGCACAAAAAAGAACCGAATTCAAAACATTTAAACATGAAACAAAAATCCAAACTAAAACCAACACTAATATCTATGGATTTATTATGCAAAAACGTAAACCAAAGTGAAATACCGTAACACCTTAACTGTGCAACACTACAGCACTTCCACTTGTATAATTCAATGTGGAAGCTTAAGCCGGCGCCAACAAATCTTCCATTTCTTCTCATCGCGCGGAAGGGCATCGTATTGGGTTTCGCTCTTTCTAGGGGCACGTTCAGCATCATATATACCTTCTAGAATTTTCATTAAAAACTTTGCCCATCGATGGGCACCCACCCATTCTCGCAGCACTTACGACATGCGGGAGAATGGTGTCGCGTGCTGCTCTTGATCATCGGTTGCTGTTCATATGCATTACGTGCCCGATCCATCTCAACTTCGATAGTTTTGGCGCATAAAACGACATCTTTGAATTTTAATCATTGATGCAGGTCGGAGCTTCTCTTACCTTCCCTTATAATTGTGATACGAGATACTCCTAGCATCGTCCTTTCGATGCGCATTTCTAACCATGAGTGACCTTTCATCCTACTCGTGCAGCAACCAGGTTTGCGTACGTTAACGCAGGAAGCGCCGTTGAGTTGAAAAGGTGGGCATGAAGTCGGGTATTCTCTGTTATCTTCACTACAACCTTCATGTTAATGAAAGCTCCTCAAAGCGATCGCTTCCTTCTGCCCAACGCTGCGCTAAGTCGTTAATCACGTTGTTTTCCCGATCTAGACAGATGTAATTGGAGTACTCGAATGTTCCTCATGAACAACATTTTTGTAAGATTTAGTGAAGGACCAATCTTTCCACAGGCTTTATCAAAGTCAGTAAGTATCGTTCCGCTTGGCCATCTATAAAACGATGAAATTGAGACTAACCGATCTTATGTCCTCTCGCAATACCTCAATGAGCCTTCTTGTCGTGTGGATTTGGTCCATTGTACTAAATCCTTTTCGAAACCCTGCTTGCTCACATGGCTGCACTTCATCCAGTATTCTGTCAATCCTGTTTAGGATGACTCTAGTGAAAAGTTCGTAGATGACAGACAGCAAGCAGGTACGATCCCATGTTGAATTTTGGGACAACAGCGATATCGATTAGGTAAAACCATTTATTTACTATGATGTGGTCTATTACGTTATGGCACTCTCCATTGGGAGACTCCCACATCCAGCGTTGAGGATCGAGCTTTTGGTATTGCGAGTTACCATGGATGGTCTTGGTCGTCGTGATAAACTCAGAAAGCTGCTCACCCTGTTCGTTCCATTCTAATCCATGGGTCCCAATGTGACGTTCTTCAGTCGTTCTTCTTGGTCAAGTCTTGGCGTTGAAATTTCCAACGATGACCTTTAAGAAGATATGGTCTTCTTCGTGGAACTTCTCGAGGTCCATACAGAACGCGTCGACTTGTTCGTTATAGTTTCATGTCGGCGCGCAAACGACGAAGATTGACAAAGCTGATATTGATCCACATCTCTTTAAACGTAAACGTCTAATTCGGGTTGTTAGTTGTTCGAATGAATCGATGACAACGGACAAACTCATGTTGATGAGACCGACAACGCCGCCGACCACTCTATTGTCCCATGTTCCGAGGAACAGTTCTTCTCCGGTATTATAGACGGCATTGAACGGGTGGCGTCGTCTCGTCTCGTCCACTCCGATGAGGTAGTACCTCATCCTACTCGATTGCATGACCAAGCATTCTATGGAGGACTCAGAAGCTAGTGTGCGTGCATTGTACGTATAGGCCGTCACCTTAGTCCTTTGCTACTTAGCAGTTTAGAGTGTTTCTGAAATTTTAGCAGCCTCTCTGTACTCGTCTTATCCAACGTTGTTGAATCGGGGGCTCTTCCGGAGTCAGGAGAATGAGGCTCGTTTCTTTTACTGTTTAGCTTCTTAATACCCACGTATACCTTGCTGAGCTCTGAACGTGGTCGTTGGGTATACTCACGATTAGCTCGCCAGTCTCTCTCAGTGTCGACATGGAGCTTATTTGTTGGAGGCGAAACCTAACCGCGTCCCATTTACTTCGTTGCAACTTGATTGCAGTCTTGTGGTCGAATTGATTCGTAGAATAGAATCTGCATAAACGATAACACACCCAAGCACCCACCAATGAAGACGCCCTCGTAAGTACGGAAGGTATGTGCAAAATCGGCGCAACAGCAACAAGGAGTCCACACCTTGGATCCACCTGCTTCCCAAGGAAGCAAAGGTCGCCTTTGGTCCACGACTAACCCCTATCCGCCAACTTAGAACACGCCACGTTCTCTCGCGACTAACCAGCAAGAGATGCGTCTATGAGGGAGATCCGTGACTTTTAAAATACAACACCACAAATTACGCAAGGTCATGCACCTGTCAAATTCTCTTAACATATATATCTAAGTTTAAACAGTCATGCGACGTAAAATTCTAACTGTTAAAAAAGAAATCTTACAAGAATTTTTAGGCCAACAACAACCAACTTGACGAACGTATCCGTAATCACCACTACAAATAATGTGAAGAAGAAGCTGTGGTGAACGGAACCCTGAAAACACTTAAATCAGTGAAAGGCAAATGAACTGCAACATAGATAGAATAAAATCTTAAAAATATTTTCCCTGTATTATCAAAACACATCTTCTACTAACACATTATGAGTACATGAAACACATCAGTCGTAATAGAAGAAGCTTCATCGAAAAGATTTTCAACTTACACAGTATAGACGTATAACATGAAGCTCTACTGATAGGACTATTAATACAGAAGAAGGAACGAAAAGAATACGAGGAAGAATGTTAAGATGGAGAAATTGCAAAAAACTTAGTTTTTGTTAAAGTGACAGTCTCAAAGTATAATTTTATATTCAAAAGCAATAAATTTCCTATGAACGAGAATAAATGAAAATGTTAGGCAAAAAAAAACAATAATAAAAAGAACAAACCGCATACTGAAGAAGCAGTGCGCTTTTCATATTGAATCCATCATTATAGAGGTACAGCCCAGATGTGAAGTAGAAGAGCACGGCGAACATCAGAAAAGTCGTGATGCGCAGGCTCAAAGTTGGTCGTGCTAGGAAACAAAATTACTCCCATATCGATAAAATTTAAAGACAAAATGAGCAGCAATCAAAATAGTGCAATGTGAAAAAAGCCACCCCGCCATTCTACAAACTGAGCCACAATGCTTCTTGATTAACTGACGTACACGGAAAATAATAAGTTTAGGAACATCTATGGATCCACTATTCCAGCTTGCAATATTTTTTAATCACAATGATAAAATACATACCTGTCGTGAAGAGCTGCTGAACTTTAGAATCTATTGCCATGAAGCCACCTAAGGCGGTGAAGACCCGAAACATCGGCAAGAAATTGTCGAGTATCATTTTTAGGACGAAGACAAGCACAAACGGAAAAATTGCACTGATCACTGCGAAAAGCTGAAAATGATAACGGCTTGAAGGCTACAGAATGCGTATGATTTCATTTTACAGATATGTGAAGCGTACACACAGCTGCTTCCCAGTGACCACACTTGCCTCATTTCATGGTAACAAAGCTCTTGAACACATATCTTGTTCTTTTCGTAACGAAGCAGGTTTTTCGGTAACTAAGGACAATTCCTCAATAACTAGAGTATTTCACGAGTTCAGAACTTCATGGATTTAGAGAACACACGTAGACTTACCACACTAATCGCATACATTTAAATTCCCAAAATTCATGGCTGGAACAGTAGCAGCTGCGAACATAAACGGTCGTACAAATGTTTGAAGGTTCGAAATACGAGAGATGACGCAAAAGAATAGAAAAATTTGTGTTATGAGTTGCAACCAGTCAGAACTACACCTCCGTATCTTCTCCTCTAGGAGCAGCTTCTTGCAGATCTTAACAGTTTCATTTCGTAATTGCTAAAAATCACTATAAGGTGTCATATACCAACTTAAATTTGAATGCAGCCATTTTTTCTCATCATATGACTCCTACAGAAGGTGTCGCATAGGTGTCAAATTGAGATCTATATTGAAATATAGGGCTGTAGGAGATACTTTGCACCAGTGTTTATGATAAAAAATTCTATCTGTTTTAAATCACATCACTTTATCTATCATTGTATTAAGCAGACCATGAAAACGTATCGGAAACAAACCTACTATCCGAATTTATTTGGGATTATTTTACAGAATATAAGAAAACCTGTAAAATTGCTTAACACTCTCGCGATAAGTGACATCTACAGATGCCATAATGACTATGTGGGAGTGGGCAGTATAACACCTATAGGTCTCGTTTTCTCCTGGAAGTTTGTTTTAACTGATAGAGGTATCTTCCTATCAATTCTACAGTTACGGATATACAAAAAACTATACATCTCAATACTACACATATACCATACATATATCTACTTTATACACATACAAAGCTATTTCATTTCTAATAGCTATAGTGAATGATAGCTATCGTAGAGAGTATACGGTTATAAAAAATACTGAAACAGAGAACCAATAGTTGGAAAACACTTCCAGACGCTAACACTAATGTGTTTATATGATGGACCTTAGTAAGATGTAGAAAATAGCACCACAGATATCATTCGTACGCATAGAACAATAGAGCAAACTTCTTCTACAATCTATTCATGTTCACAACAGATGAAACCCCATAGTTGTCCACAAATTACTTCTAATTTTCAAAAACCGGCAATACCGTAGAGACTGAGAATTAGGCGTCGTCCAGTCCGTAACAAACCCGAGATTAGGCGCCGCCGCCAGTGTTAACCTATCTGGCAGAAGCTAATGTTGTGCTATGTCGAATCAAAACTCACAAGAGGAAAAACGATAGAAAAAACTCTTTTCAACACTTATTCCACATTACTGGAAAAATCAACAAAAGAACTACTTACAGAAACCTGTGTGTACTAGATCTAATTATTTGGTGACTAGGTCTAATTTTCGACAGTTGTATCTTAGGACTACGATCACCATAGGACTGCGATCGCCACACGCGATGCACACGGTCTTTTGTCTACCTATGTATTCAACCATGGGCGCATGTGGCGAAGTGGTCGGAGGCGCCCTGCAATACACATGGGATGGATTCCCGCGCCACTGGCTCAATAAGCCTTCCATCCCTCCGGGGATCGCAAATTGATGCCAGACCTGTTCGGGAGGAAAGCAGCACTGCCTCGATACATCGGTAGGCCACCGCGAGTCATTGTATATGCCAGATATGCATTCAATCACTTCCAACGTTGCTTAATTAAGTCGAATGCAAGGCACATCTCCCAGGATTGGTCAATGCCGGGTGCTATATCCTTTCATTTATGTATTCACCCACACTTTATGGAGCATTTTCACTTCATATATGTTATAAAAAACTTATACACATAACATCCTACGGTGCTGTCGTACTGTGCTATTGCGACTTGCAATGGATGTTGACTATATTTCAGCATTCTTGAAAATAAATTTTTCCCACCCATTCATTCTGCGCGATTTATAACGACTAGAAAAAAGCTACAACTTTTTCGCCATCCAATCCCTACAACACATACTGCGCGGAACCTAGCATGCCTTGTATTCGAATAGTTTCCTAGCATCCACATTCCAATGCCTGGAGTCTTCCGATAACCATATTCGGGCGTTTCCACCTAAGTCTTCACCACAAGCAGCGTTTGTGGATTTAATGGAGCAAAAACAGAAATGTCGAAGCATTCTAGTGTTTAAATGTTGTCGAATAGCAAAAAGTGCGGAACAAATAGCAAACTTTCACGAAACGTTTCAAGTTAAAAAAATCTTTTAGGAATTCCCAACAACTCAGTGCATATGTAACTGGTCATCCCAGTTATAACACGTATCTAATGTTATTACTATATGAAAAATATAATCATTTCTGAATAAAATAGAAAGGGAGTAATAAACTAATGATTGCGAAGTTTTCCGAATCAGCGCCTTACAAAGTTTAGTCTACAGTTTTAGTTATAAATTAAAACAGTGCAAATAATGAGATGTGAAAAGTACGAATTTTCAATTTTAATAAATGATTTTGTCAAGTTGCTTAGGAATATTCTTAGTACAAATCATAGCAGCCTTCAATTTTAAGCCAACATATCTTATTTTACATCCAACTTTATTAATTGAAATAAAAATTAAAAGAATCTGTGTACAAGATAAAAGTCCACTCATTCTACCAAGATAAGATTTTGATTTTTTTGAGCCCATAGAACATATTTCTCTTTCTTTTTCTTCTTTGTTTCAAGGCTCGGATTCCAAAGACAGAAGCAATTTCTGTTCACTGCTGTCGCGGCTGCGTTTAAGACTTTAAAAATTTAGAAATCAATATTTTCCCAATGGGATACCGCCTCACCGTGACTGCGAAGTGTTTCTAACTGTCGAGCTGCGATGTGCACCGGTAGATTCATCCTCGTGGCAGGGTTTCCCAAGCTGAGAAGGAGTCCGGCTTTCCATCAAGAAGTTTAGTTATGAGTAAACCAATACCAGGATCCACTATCGTCCTGGTATCAAATTAGTCGCATGGTTGCAAATCCTCCTGTGATCCACAAGGGCTGCGGTTGCCTGTGGTGGTGAAGACCTGAGGCAGACTTTGGCCAGGTTAACCTCGGGATTCCACGGAACCACAATGGCTTAACCAGCAAAACACCAAATAAATGGAGCTCATGCTGGGACCCGCACAACTGGTGAGGACGGACCATCTAAATATCCAAGTAGGTTAAAATCGATATCAATCGTTGAGGAATAGGATTCTGAACACGCTTAATCTCCCATAGACATATGAAGTTGTTAACTCCTGACATACTCTGGTTATCAAAAAATTGTTGTTCGTTGTCTAAAACCAGCATTGAGCGTTATGTGTTAAACGTTACGCGAAATAATAATGCAGTGCACAAAGACAAATTTCAATCAATAACACTCGTAATCCAAACGATAAAAGGACAACGAAGAGAATGATTTCAAAAGCCACGTGAAAGGAAATTTAGCCTCTCAACAGATTGCGTATTTGAGATACCTATGTGAAAAAAGCCGGCTAACGGTGGTAGATGCAACAGCCCACATCAGATAGCGATGTTTTAGGGATATACAGCAAGCAACGCCAGGTAAACGTAGACCCGATAAAAAACAATATCCTCTTTCTTGATAAATTCCTTACTATTAAGACAGGAAAGAAAACACCTACAGTACGCGCATCCTGGTTTTGCCTTATCCTCTGTTGAATACGTTCGTACCCTCCACGCAATCTATTCGCCGTTTCACGAACTGACTCCGATGACTGGTCTCTTACTGAATACATCCGATCTGTATGAATTATACTATAGGCGACTAAATGGCAATCTACCAACCGCTTTCACTACTCAACGTCCCATCTGCTTCTGACGATTCCACGTGGTTTGATAACTCAACAGTTTGGCCAGTACCATCTTCACTAGCGTCGATATCTTAACTCAAAAGATGAAAGACATGAGCGGAATGTCAATATACCAATTACACAGAGAATGTAATACCTATGCGAACATCCAGCGTACTTGTGCGGTCACCGTGGTTCATCACTGCACGAGTGGGAGTTGTCTCTACGGGCTGCAAACAACGTAAATATAAATATATGATTTGGGATATGAAAAAGGCTGTGAAGTGCTTGTGTTAAGTAAAACAAGAGCTCCCAAATGTTCGATATACGTATAACATCACAGTTAATAAGTTTCCTGCAAGCCTTTTTATATACATCAAATATTCAGTTACAGCAGGGTTTGCACAATGTCCAAACTACCACGTTAGGAAAGGGAAATGAAGGTACCACATTTATGCCCAACGTGATAAGGAACCCTCTGAGCTGCTCACCAAGCCAGATTATCGTTTAACAAGAATACTCTCTCTTTTCCCATACTTAACCAATAATTACATCTAAGCTACAACGTCACAGCAATACTAGGCATCAGCAGATTCATTGTAATGCAAGTTTTAGCTTAGCTGATGATAGAAGCAAGATTTAAAATAGTTTCTAATACCCTACCCTCTCCCCAAAAACAGATGAGCAAACTGATTCACATCGCCGCTTCTGAGCTTCACAATCGACTCAATCCACTCACCCCATATAATCAGTGAGAACAAAACTATCCAAGGCATCAAACTACCGAATCTAGGAAAATGAACGAAACAGCTTCCACGAATCTAGAGGAACAAGGGAAATAGTCTCATGAATTACACTTACTTGTTGCACTTCACAATGCTCCTGATCGACTGTATATGAACTACTAGGACGAAATAATGGAACACTGGGGTCCATTCTAAGAAATCGTATCATTCGAGCAACACGGGTGCTCAGTCTAAGAAATATAATCGCAGCTACAAACCACTACTGTCACAAAATCTTCCAGATCAAATTAAAAGCTTTATTGACTAAAATATAGATACAAAATTTTTAAAGCATCATACTAGAATTATTATGATACACACATATATACACATACAATGGATACAAATGGATATAATACACAACTAGTAAGTGACGATATAGTGAGATATAGCATGAAAGTGAGGCGTATTCATCTAAAGTCGAGAAATTGAAACATATCAATGTACGTCTAAGAAATCTGTCAATTACATCGGAAAAAAGAAATTGACAATCAACAGATTCAGTCCCTTCCGTGTCCAGCTTTCTTCAAATTATATGGTACGTTATGGTTCTGCAACGTCTCCGTAACGAACCTGCGCGGCTCTGATTTTGAGTCTCTTCCTCGGTCAACGTAGACCTTAGAAAAGGAACTATACATACATAACGAAAAGAGCTAGAAATCTACTTATACACTTACCATATGAACTTGCTCGGAGCGAATGAAAACTATATAGAGCGCAAATGCTAGGGCCAGAACTTGACAGATAACGACAACGAAGAAAACCACCAACGTTATCGAGAAGCCTATACTTAAGGCGACCCAAATCCTTAAAAGGAAGCAAAATTGGGTTGCTAAGAAGAAGTAGTCAAGACACTGCAAACACACCGGTAGTGACAACCATCACATCTTATGTCACATGATCGTGGAGGGTCCTGACGAAATGCACGAAAGTCGGAACAACCAGCGTTTCCTCAAAAGTAGTGCTATGAAGGTGAAGAAACAAAGGCCACAGCGAAAATTTAAAGAAGTTCACGAACCACAGCAACGAAACGTGATTTGCAAACGATCGAGAGACTCCTGTATAATGCCTGCACCCTGGTAGTAGTGCTGCACCATATAATTTAAAGCATCCGATAGTTCAACGTCAATCTAAAAATACGTTTATGTCGTTCATAGAAGACTAGTTTTCCAAAAATGTTTCCATAACTTAACATCAAACATGTCATTAAACTACGTACTTAAATGGCTATTAGGATGGCTCGTCTTCACTGGTTGTGCGGGTCCTAACAAAATTTCCACTTTTTCGGAGTTTTGCTGGCTTAGCCATTGTGGTTCTCTAGAGTCCCAAGGTCAGCGTGCCCAAAATCTGCCCCAGGTCTTCACCACCACAGGCAGTACCACCGTGCGACTAGTTTGATACTATGACGGTGGTGGAACCTAGTATTGGTTTACTCTTAGCTGGGTCTCCTGATGGGAATGCCGGACTCCCCCTCAGCTTGGGAGGCCCCGCTGAGGAATGAACCTCCGCTGTGCATCACAACCCGATATCCAGGATCACCTCTCAACCATGATGAGGCAGTAAACCGCTGGGAACGTCATTAAAATACAAATAATGTAATCCGAAAAGCACAAAAGTTGGAAACATACGCCATCTTTCTTGTAAAAGAGATATATTCCACAGCTGAGGGTAGCAACAAGAAGGAGAAAAACGGCCATAGCATAAACTATTAGTAGAACACGACTTTCCGCATTCACACCGCAACAACCTAGAATACGTTGGAGAAATATCAGCAACAGTGGCTGATATGAATGATATAAAACCCACGATGGTGAGTCACGATATCACTCAAAGTGACTAACAGATCTCTAAAGATTTCTGAACTTACCAAAGAATGCCACAATAATCGTGCAACATCCCAAAATGATCGTGATATATGAGAAGGCGTATAGCGTCGGTGCTTCCCAAAATGCTTCATCGACAACTTGACGGTATCTTAATAGAAAAAACTCGAACACTGAACAAGTCTTGACCAAGTTCCAGTAAGAAACTTCCCAAATAAAACAAAAATTACCTTTCACTAAGGAAGTCCCTAAATCTACTGTCAGAGCGCAACCAAATTCCCATCGTCAGCAATAAACCACCAACAACCTAAAACAAAATATGAATGAAAAAAGAATAATGTCGACTTGTTCTCCTACCATACTTGCCGTTGAAAGGTGATTGCTGAAAGAGCCGTTAGAGTAAAAAACAGGCTGAGAGAATAGCAAAATGAGGTTCTCGGTTGGTGCAGTGAACAACGCCTTAGCCCCCGGAAAAGGTAATCGTAATCGCGGGTTCGAAACACAACTGAAGTCCTGATTTTTGTTTATATCTCAGCATCCTTATGGCTAAATTTCACATAATATCCTGCCATTAAAAAAATAATAGACGGCAAACAATGTTGAAATATTGTGAAACAGAATAGTTCACCGTAAGTTCTCAAGACCTACTTCCGATGAACCTGGGCAATGACCCAGGTGTTGTCAATACAATCTTCAGAAGTCTTGAACAGAAGGTTAGATAGGACTGTGATTCCTAAATAAATGCCGACAATGTTCCAGTAAATAAAAGTGTTTGAGGACCTGATCAAAATTGTGATCGCGGTGAGAGACAATACACGGCTTTTCTAAAGCAACGATTTTAGTAGGGACGCGTGTGGCGCAGTCGTCGGAGCCGCCCTACACAAAGGATCAAATCCTGCGCCCATGGCCCACCAAGCTTTCCATCTCTCAGGGGGTCGGCAAGTTGGTACCAGACTTATCTGGAAAGATAGAAACACAGATAATGCATCCGATCATCTCTAAACGATGCCGAATGAAGTCGAATGATGGCGCATCCCTCAGGCATTGACCAACACCGAGAGCTTTATCCTTTTTTATTGCAACTGATAAAATCCAGTTAGTCATAGACATACTAGTTTAAAATTGAAGACGGCCGCTTTTTCTACGCCGTGCGAGTGGGAACCAACTTAGGTCGGACCTTAAGTGTTAGTAACCATTTATTCCATCAACTACTATGACAGTTCTTAACTGCCACTAACAGTGAAAAAAGCAAAAAATAAAAAGCAAAGTGAAAGAGAAACGTCGCTTACGATGAAAACGATGTTGGCCGTGAATATGCCATATCTGAGCCAAGGTAAGCACGACCGATCCTTCATATCCGATTGCAGACTTAAAAGAAGAGAAAAAGATGAAACATGAAAACTTTTGCAACAATTCGAAAGATCAAGCTTTGACTAACCTTTTTACAAACTGCCTCTGACGAACTGACACTAAGTTCTTAAAGCTTATTTCGGCACTCAATGACTAACATTTTGGTGACTTCGTTTTTTAGAGGAAAGAAGGGATGTAGTATTAAATGGCTTTATATGAACGAAACCGTTGTTAAAAGATGATCAAAGGAGTGGTACAGAGTTCTTTAGCATTTAGTGAACTTTACCGAACCCATTACATCATTAGCCAGGTCATAGGTCAAAACCGCTTTGCAGAGACGGAGCGTTGCGAGGTCAGGTAAAACGAAATTCGTGTTTTTCAGAAATGCGGTGTTGAGCAGTTTGGAGAGATAGGAACATTACCTTCGCTGCTTGCATCGGGTGCTTCATTGGCGATTGGGTCATCGTTTATCGAACTAGACCATGTCATCTTATTATGATTGTCGAGTAGCTCAGTAGTTAATGATGCCGTCGAACAGGAAGCAAAGGCGCTAGTTCTACTTCCTCCCCAACGCTCTCATCCAATCCACGTCGGAACGTCTTGGCTCGGCCATCTCCAAGACTGCAAGGAGACTCGTCGACCACCATTTAACTACGCTCATAAAGAAGACGAAATCCTTAAGCAGCAGTTGAAACAGCATGCGAAATATAACCAAAATGATGCTGCGATGCTTGCAAAATTTCGGAGCACAGCTGTCTACGGTGGGCATCAAACCCGGTATTATTCTTTCCAGGGACTAACGTGTTCACCACCACATCATGCGAGTAGTTCGTTTCGAGTTTCTCTCAGCAGCATCATTTTAACCTGTAGGTGCTTTCAGCAATGAACCGTCAATGGTCAAAGTGCGGTCAGGAATTTTGTAAATATCACAGCATCATTGTGGTTGTATTTTACATCATACCCTGCCATGAAAAAATAAGCAGTAAATGAAAAGTGAAAACATACGAAATGTTCGTAGACCTTTGTGGAGGAGAATGCGAGGAAAAGGTACTGAGTGTAAGTGCTGGGATACTCACAGAAGATGTGATGGTCATGTAAAATAAAAAAATAACCTGTTATTAGCAGGACACATTTGTTCACTATGGCAAAACTTCGATCACGAATGAACCTCGTATTGTTGCCTCGAACATGAGTACTTTTAAATTTCGGACACATATCATAACCATGTACCAGAGTGCAGACCATTGTGTCCACATAAAAGGGCGTCTAGATAGATACAATAGAAAACATGGAATCCAATATGGCAAAGTATTCCTTTAGGCATGCACAGAAGCATAATGATGATGACTTCGGAAAGTCACTATCCTCCGGTAAGACTCAAGGATATCGGTTTGTAAATCTCCTTAGGTCTTTCAGAAAAGCAGAAAGCGATCAAAAGTATGTCTGCCTCAATCCCATACTTGACTCCCGACCGGATTCTGGAATACTTCATTACCCTGAGTGGATTCATAAATTGTTTTACGTGAAGAAAACCCTATTCTTTGAGAGGTTAAGCAATACAAAACGATGAGCGTTTTAACACCTGAATGTTTGCGCTTTGGCTTTTAGGGGCACGAGTAGCGCAATTGTCAGAGGAGCCCAGAAATACTCAGGCGTTCGACCTCTCACGCCAAGCCTATCAAGCCCTATCCATTCCTCAGCGGTCGGCACATTGGTACCAGGCTTCTCTGGAAGGATAGCAGCGCTGACTCGATACATAGGTAGGCCACCGCAAGTCATTGTGTAGGTCAGATATGCATTCAATCATCTCAAACGTTGCTTAGTGAAGTCAAATGCATAGCGCATCTCTCAAAGATTGACCAACGCCGACAGCCTCGACGTTTATCCCTTAGCTTTGACATTTAATGTAACCGCAAAATATCCACACTAAGAAAGAGTAGTAATAGGTCTTCTTTGCCGGATATAAAAAAGGACGAAGTAGTCCAAACATTAACTATTAAGCCAAAATACGTTTCAAAAACTTCGTGTCATGAAGGAAAATTCGTAGGCGAAACAAAACAACGTTAAGGCTTCCTAGTGCACAAACGTGCTCACAGAGCACTACAAATTTACTAGAAAATTGCACACCTGTCGTATGAAGACCAAGTGTTGCTTTTCTGATGCAGCCGACCATCCTCATGTACAGGAGAGTAGACTCTGTACCGCTGCTCCGACCTGTGGGCACGATGGAGGCCATCGGGTCGACCACCCATGAGAATCGCCGCGTGGGAATTGGCCACCCAGGCCGGTGCTCGCGCAAGCACCGCGAACGCGCCGCGCCGGTGCCCGCAGCTGGGTCAGATATGCAAAGCATCTTTGTCTTCCGATTAGTGCAACTTTATACGCTTCTCCTTCACGGAGAAATTTTCTTGTAAAGCCTTCAACCTACAACGTTACTATTTTCTAAAAAAGACAATTATATGTTGAATTGTCGGGTGTCCGAAGATCATCCAATCCCATTAGTCAGGTTGTTCTGAGATTAATACGAAATTTAAATTGCACTCTTTAAAGTGGGATTTCTCACTTCAGAATAGACTTAATTAATCGACATTAAAATGATTTGAATCTGCAGATTTTTTTCTACGAGGAACAAAGTTGTTTATTCTGTTTGCAATAACTAAGGCTATTCTGGAGGTGGTAAAGTTGTCGACGGCACATTCGGTCTCGGCTTAGTTTCTGAAGTATTTAGCGCAAAGGATGTCGACGAGATGCTTTAAGAAGTGCCGATCGGTGGGTGAGAGGTCCGGGAAGAATGCCGAATGAGATAGGGTTTCATAGCTTAGCTCGCTCAACGCTCAAACTGTAAAACTTCGATTACACAAAATATGGCAGCACGTGTGTAGGCGAGGTACTGCCGATTTGAATAGCATCCGTTTGTGCAGCTTTCTCGACTTTTACATCTTCTATGGATGCTCCGAAGCTTGGGATGCTCTAATCGAGTTTTTCTGGAAGTTGGAACAGTTCTACAGATAATTTCTCACAGGGAAGCGTTTAATTCATCACCTTCAACCCAGGAGGACGTCCACGACGCCGTTTACCTACGAGATCGAATTCGCTACGGCTAATTTTTTTCTTAATCAACGTTTCAGTGTGCGTTCATTAACACCTTCCTGACCCCAGACCTCGTTACGTTTCGAACCAATTGCGATGCGCACCTCTGAGTTCGAATTCATAGATGTAGATGTGTCGAAACTTTCTGTTTTGATATCCAAAATTCTGAACATCAATTTTGTCAAAACTAGAGACTATCTCATAATTACCCAAGACCGACTCTCTTCTAACTTCGCCACTGATCAACAATTCAGTGCTTTTTCTTCAATAAGTAAACAAGAGCATTTATTAGCACACAATAGCTGACGTACCTGCGGTTTCGCTTTCTTCAGAGCGTGGAAAGATCAAATTGACATACAATGAACTCAGTCAAACACTCAAAAACCTCACCGGACAAAATTCAACCGCGTCCTCTTGGTAAGCCTAGTTTTGTATTCTCATTTTCTCTGTAGCTGATCGAAAAAAGAGCAGCTTTCAGATAACTGAGGCAAGTGCAGCCCTCAGACTATCTTGTAGGCCAGGGTAGACCTAGGGTATAGGTACCATGCAGTAAAAGCTCCCAATATTTCACGCCGGATATCGGTTCCTAAACCGAGAGTTTCATCTTTTTCCTTTGTGCATCCGACTTCACATTAGTTAGTGGAGCTTATGTCCGTCCAAGTACTTGAACTCGCTTGCGAGGTTGAAGTAGCATATAAACTTATTATCGTCGGTGATGACCAGCTTGCGCAAATTCTTGCCTTTCTAAGTTGTATGTTCTTTCTGGCTAATTTATCTATGATGCGGGTGTAGAACGTGCCTGAAACCCTCCGTCAGTCTTCATGAACACACTGGTTCAGCATACGTTACCTTTCATAATGAAAGATTCCCGTTCAGTGGAGGACGCGATATCGCCAACTATCGCCCAATCTATTTGTTCGTGAACCATATAAGAATATCACAACCAAAATATCACCACTCTGTAGGAATATCAACATCGATAAAAAGATCTGGCCAAAATTGTTTGCCACCACACGAAAATGTCATGTGAACATGCCTTAATGTATGCATCAGAAACCTAGTCGATACGTAGGCAGGATGAAAGATCACTTAGCGCTAATGAACGCGTACTCGAAAGGACAATGCTAGGTGTATTTCGTGTCTCGCAAGTGAAAAAAGGGTCCGAAGCTCTGACTTATGCAACGATCAAAAATCAAAGACGCCATTCTGTATTGCCAGCCTGTCGAAGAAAAGGTGAACCAGCTATGTAATGCGTATGAAGAACAACCGATGAGCAAGAGTAGCTAGTTACTAGATTTTTTGAAATATCAAATGCACAGCAACAAGACCACCGACTCCATGGTCAGATGCTCAACCAGTCCCTAGAGCGAGGAGAACCCAGTGGACTACGCATAAATACGACAGGAAGAAATGGAAGATTTACAAGCTTCCGCTCGAGCCACTCGACGATTAAGCGAAGACAGGAAATACGGATGTCGTATAAATGAACTGTTGAAGTACACAACTGGATAGAATTCTTTGCCAATCTTAGCTTACCTCACTGTTATTCATGTTTTATTGCATTCCCTTATATCGCTAGGTGTGAGTAGCACAGTAGTAGTGATACCGATCGTCACAAACGCGTTACCGGTTCGACCCCACTACGGGCTCACCAAACCTCTCGTTCCTCCTGAGTGGAGAGTGGTACCAGAGTTGTCTGAGAAATGTCCACTCTTTGCAATCAAAGTGGGAACGCTCCGGCCAACGTATCTCAGGATTCCAGGGAGATTCCACTCCACCATCATTCAACGACATTCATGGAGAAAGCAAAATAATCAAGGAACAGCGAAACCTCATGACTCACATGGATGATGGACACGAGGACGAATCGGATGCGAGAAATGCTGGTATCCGCAGAGCTTAATACTGTTGTGTTTAATGGCTTAATAACGTGAGTTTAAGGTTTAGGACTGCGGCACTAACTTTCTTCTGTTACTGACGACGATGAATTGAAGAGTTAATTAGAAGAAAATGTACTGACAACTGTTCGAAAAATTGCAGAAGAGCTTACTATAAGCATCGCGACTGTTCCCTACTCCTAAGGAAAATTTGAATGCTGAAGAAGCTCGAGAAATTGATACCGCGCGAACCAAATGAAAATCCAGAAGCCGCCGTTTTGAGGTGTCGATGACAGCCCTTCTGTAAAACTCGAACAACACGTTTGACCATTATTGTGACATGCGATGAGAAATATATCCTCTGGGAACATCGGCGGCGAAGAACTCAATGGAAGGACCGCGATGATGGTTTGCAGTACCTCCCAAAACCCTAGCAAGAAGGCTATGCTGACTGCCTAGTGATTTGCTGCTGGGTTAATCTATCAGAGTGCACTGGATCCTGGTGAAAAGATTACGGCGGAGAAGTACCTCCATCAAATTGATGAAATGCACCACAAACTTCGAGTGCTGCGCTCTCATCGGTCAACAGGAAGGAACCATTGCTCCTTCAGGATAACGTGGGCACACTCACCACAGAACAGGCGCTACAAATGCTGGACGAGCTGCGCTATGAAATTTCGCTTATCCGGCCATACTCATTGGATCTCTTGCCACCACTTCGTTAAGCACTTGGATAACTTCCTGTGTGAAAAATGCTTCAGAGACCAAACCGAGTTCGAGAATACCCTCAGATAATCTTGTCGTTTCCCGAACCCCAGAGTTCTAAGTAATTGAAACATATAAGACGTCTTCTCGTTAGCAAACATTCTGTAGATTATAATGGCTCTTATTTTGATTACCATTCTCTGTTCCGGATTGAGACATGGTAATGGTACATTTCGAAGCCGTCCTCTAGTTTCCCAACAACCTAATAGGTACAGCTATTGCGAAAAATAGTTTTGTTTAACACTCTCGCGAATACACCTAATCTTAGGTTTGTAGCCGACTGGACGACGGCCAATTTCAGCCTTTGTAAACTTGTTGGTTTTTTTTAAAATAAACGATGATTTTTCGACATCTAGAGAACTTAGTGGTTGTAAACATAAATGCATTATAGAAAAGACTGCGCCATCGTTCTATGTGTATAAATGGTAATTATGGTGTTATTTTCTATATGTTACTATGGTTGATCATGTAGACATATTACTCTCAACATTTGGATGTGTTCTGCAACTTGCAACTCTCCATTTCAGTATTTCTTTACATCAGTACAGCCTGTAAGATCATACGCTGTAGCAACTATAGTTGAAATAGCAGCAAATTTACGCACAAATTTCTGGCTAGTGAACTCACTCTGAAAGCGGATTTTTTGTACGTTTTTGTTTGCATTTGTATAGCTCCCAGAACCAACTTTTTATTAACCTCGGCATTGGATTATAAATTTGTCGTTTTCTCTCTCAGCAATCCCGTGGTTATTAAACAGCTTACGCTTACTTCCTTACAATACCACACATACAACGCAATCGTAGCCGACGTTTCGGCAGAATCGCCTTCTTCAGAGCCGTTCCTACGTATCTTCCATCAGTTGATCAACGGCTCTTCCTCACTGGCTTCCTGATGGAAACGCCGGGCTCCTCAGCTTGGGAGACCCTGCCAAGAGAAAAACCCCCCGCTGTACATCGCAGTCCGACACCCAGGAACACCCTCAGCCATGATGAGGCGGTAAACCGTTGGGAGGGGTAGCAGACTTGTCCTCACTAAAGTTTGAATACTAATTGTTATCGTGCGCACTACCAACTATGCTCCTCAAAAGTCATAAATTTAACCGAGTGTGTATATCTTCCATCTCAATCTCACATATGTCAAATTCGAGTATTCTAATTGTAAGCTATTTTTTAAACAACTGTAGGTTATAACTACTGTAATGCGGAGATATTTGCAAAACTCCGGACTGCAGGTGTCTGCGGTGGGGAACGAACGCGCTATTGTCCTTTCCGGGTAGTAACGCGCTCCCCGAAAAGGACAATAGCGCGTTCGTTCCCCGCCGCAGATACCTGCAGTCCGGGGCTTTGCAAATATCTCAGCATTACAGTAGTTATATTTCGCAAAATACCCTGCCGTTAAAAAGAATAGGCAGTAAATAAAAAGATTAAAACTGTAGGATAACTTTTGATGACAAGGTGCACTCTCAATTACAGTTCGGACTCGGCATTCCCTGGCGAGCTAACCATGGTTGTCTTCTCGTCATGAGCAATAGGAGCAAAACCCTATGTATCAAACGCGTCAAGCTCTTCTCTGCCCATCGGAGAAGCGCAGTCCATTGAGCAGCACTGACATGTAGAAAGACAAATGGAGATGTTTCCGGTGCTCACTCAAGTTGTTTGAGTAAATTAACGGAATTATAGGAGATGTGGACGGTTTTGATTGATAGTAATGGGTAATGCTTGGCCGAGTATCCGGATGGAAATTTTGAAACGCTTCTCACTTTTGGATTTAGATGGCCTACCTTTGTCCAACATGCAGTTATCGCTACTTCTACTCGTTTCATTATCTTGCAGTTGCAGACTATGACGGCATTAGGGTTCTACTTCATTTTCTTTTCTTTTTTGGAAAATTTTTGCAGACCTGTTGCAGAAAGGGAATTGATGGTGGTGAGAAATAATTAAGCTTGCAACCACATCACCTTTAATGGTATTTTATTATTTCTGCTGTTACTACAAGAGAAACGTTTAAAAATAAAACACCCGATATTGAGAGACATCCACATGAATCAGCATGCACTCGCATGAAAAATCGATTTATTGCTCGACTATTAAACTTAAACTGTCCAAAATTCCGAACAGTCTCATAAAGTAAATGATTGGAAATATCGTATACAAGAATCGTACGCATATGGTTAGTATGGCCAGGTTTGAGCAGCAGTGACAACGCAAACAAGAGGAAAGGCGCATTCACGAACCCAACCACAAGGTCTTCAGAATTCAGCATGAACATCTTCACTTTCGTGTTTAAACATTGTGTTGTCGAAAAGTCAAAACAGACGAACAGAAAAATACCCATATCAAAATGGACGGAGGCTCACAATAAGGACTGTGATGGCGACAGAAGACGATTGGAAAGTGCGGTAACGAAATGTGGCATTGGCTGAACAGGTGATGAGGAGAGGACAAAATGTTTAGCTTGTTTCAGAAGAGACCACTAACCATAATCATGACCAGAATTATGGAAATTTGAAGGGTTCAACAAGAATCAGTGCATGAGCACGAAAAGGTTAAGGATGTCGAGTTTCCTATGAGGTTGAATCGAATGAAAAATAAATGATAAGCGTAAAAGAATAAGCATGCAAGGTACACAAACTGAGAACACAAAAAAACATTTGAAGAAGGTGAGCAAAGGAGGCGAATCGAAGGCATTTTTGTTATAAAGAAGAGAAGAGAAAAAAAGGCCAATTGCGGTCACTGTAGCTACGACTATCGCAAAACTTTAAATTCTTTAGCTCAACAAGAAAAACCTGCACTTTCATGGAATTAGAAATTTAAAAGCTACCTAACAATCTAAAACGGATATTATGTCGCTGACTTGTTGAAAGCATCGTGGACAATGACTGATGGAATTTCCGTCTTAACATCGCCAATCCACCAAAGTCGCAAAAAAGAGAAGTGTCGCTAGTAGTAAAACTTCTAACAACGCTGAAGTAAGCTCATTCTTATTTATAATTAGAAGTCAAAGCGAAATGACATTTTTGTTGCAATAAATATGTCATCGTCGAAAGAAAATTACAAAAATTACAAAGAATGAAAAAATCGCAGGAACTGAACACGAAAGTGAGAGGATCAGTTTCTACTGGTAGGGATTCGGCATTACCGATGTAAAGTTTATGGAGGCTCAAGAGCTTCCGTTTTGATTTCTGTTAGCACAATCAGATCCCGATAGATCGTAATGTGAGAACACATGCTCCACCCTCATGTCACAACTGTAATTAACACACATGATTTGTTACGGATGAGCTCATCCATGACCAGCGTACAGTTCTTGCATTCTAAACAATTTTCACATTTTCACATGCAACTGTACCCAGCTCAAGAGGAGAATTCCTACCGTTTGAATATGAAACACTAAACTAAAAATACTTAGAAACAACGCCATATACACATTTAATCCTAGTTTCAATCAATGAAATTTAAAAATGTGAAGCAAACTCACAAATCCTAGGCACAAAACAGAAGATAGACGAGGGAGGGATCTAAGCAGAAAAATTCACATAATTCATTTCCTATTAGAAAGGTTAACCGAGGTGGTACAATATAATTGAGACAGTGTAGTACTATCTCGGCAACCTACATATTTGTCTCTGAGCACTCAGGCGTATACTCTGTTCAATGTCTACTTGTGTGAAAAGACGAAGCAAGAAATCGCTTCTAAGTGAACGGAGAAGGGCCGTCAGAAGTGACACACTCGAGAGACCAGACAAGCAGCACCACAAGAAGAAACGTTCAGATTTAAACCAGTATCATTATTGTATCACAGCAACAGCAAGCATGACGGCCACAACAACCGTATTCTGGAATTGTGGCATGTGGATGCTGGCAGAGACGACAGCAAGTACACGTCGGTCATGAGCCGTGTTACGGGAGCACTGACGTCGTTGAAACTCGCAGTGCTGTCGAGAAGGGTAGAAGTCGTGCGTCGTTGGCGGCCGATGCGTCAGGTCGCCGTCCACAACCATTCCGCGCAGATCGCACGGATGCACACAACCGCAACGCGACGCCTTTTCTTGCTCTTGCGGCAACGGAATGTCCAAATCTGAAAGAGGAAATTGAATATGGATTTGTTATTGAACAGTTCTGCCTTGTACTTAGAATTAAATCATTTCAGAACTCGACGAGATAACAGTAAAGCTTGTAAGGATAGAGTTAGGATAGTGACTATGAGTATGACTAGACTTGAACAGTTGAACTTGGATCAAATTTGGAAACTCGGCATTCATAGCAGAAAGAACAGCAAATGAAGCACCACATTATGGCTCCCGGGGGGTTACTTTTATGTGCATAATTACGCTTCAGTCTCAAAACAATTCCAGCCTTCTCTCCCAACCAAAAATCCAGAAGATAGAAGGAATACCGCAACAATTCCTTCCAAAAATTAAAAAGCAACTGTTCTCAGTAAACACGCATACAACAACAATCTCATCACTTTCTATCTATCACGAAGCTTTCTACCACTGCGAAATATCGAAATGTATATTTCCTCCAATAAATTAATGAACTGTTTTACAGCAATGAAGAACAGCAACTATTTTCGGAAAAAATTTTTTAGCAATTCTATACAAATTAATTCAGGTTCATACTTTGTATTTAAATTTTTGTCATTATTCTTTATATACTTTTTGATATTTTCATGAGTCATGCAAGTGTCTAAGAGGTTTCCCAGAGAGACGTGATCGAACAGCATAAGCAACGCATGAGAAAGCGATAGAAGGCATCGCAAAATGTTTAAAATATTCGACATGAGGGTTCTACTTCTTTGCAGAGGAGTAAGTTAGCGGTCTTCGTCATCTTGTTCGATAACTAATCGCAGCCTATTAATTTAGGTACATACTGTTGTGCTTTGTACGACCAATCGTTCTGCTTCACATTGCTTCCTTCTACTCTTGCCCCATTTCGTTATTGCGTCTCTACCACTACAATTTCTCATCATTAACGTAACGATAATTTCAGCGTGTGCTGACTACTCTGAGTGAATCATTGCTGTACGCATCTGGTTTAATGTTAAATTTCCAATGTTTTAATCTTGCTGGTTATATCTTAATGATTCCATATATCGGTTGCATACAAGCATACAAGCCTTAACACCGTCATGAAGAAATTTAACGAAACCATATTTTCGTGTATGGCTTAAGGAAAGACATTGTCAAAAACCTATCAGAATCAGCTAGTAATTTGCGATAAAACACTGCAATTATGCCTTCTGACGAGGGCAAGCAAAAGTGTAGAAAATTCTATCAACGCTTGAAAACGCTTTGATTGTCCACGTGTTAAACACAGCAGACTTCAGCAATGTTTTTCAAAGCTATCAAAACTTTAGGTTAGCGAGCAAAGACCTGGGTGACCCTGACATGATGTACACAACAGCTAATAATGAGGCGAACTATCAGCAAAATATAAGTGAACAAACACGAAACAATACCTCTACACTGAAACGAAGGATGTCCAGCATAGTCGACAACTTTCGATGTGGCGAGGTGAGGGCAAGCAAGTTGAGCATAGTAGCACCAGTTAACGCACGGCGGTTCCCGCCAAATGGACACGGTTTGGACTAGCAACCAACGTTTGTACCATGACTGAAAACAGCCTGAACTGACTTTAAAGGACTGGGGATAAGAGGAGGCGTCCTCCGAAAAGAGCGTCAAGTGCGGAAGGTTAGAATATAAAGAGCGGAGCAGTTTCGCTCAACAGTTGAGATAGAATTGAGATCGTGTGAACCGAGGCACTCTTCTATGTAAGTGCTCTCAGTCCCTTCAATTCGTAACAGAGAGTTTGTGGAGAGTGCCAGTCATGTTTACTGGTGCTCTGAATTTTCGTTTGTTCACAGATGTCACTCATATAATCGCAATGAATATGTACACGCCGAGTGCCACTCATTCAACATTGTGAACAAAACGCGTTTCCCACCCCAGTTCGACAATTACATGTCCACACATTTAATGAGCCACTCATTATTCCTGAGGCACGACCACCAAGTCATACCAAATCGCTTACAAGGAAGTGTGGTTGCAAAAGGGCAAGCAATAATTCAAATAACAATACTTGAACCAGAACGTTCGCAGAAAGCACTTCTCTTTCAACAAATACTAAAAAGAAGGGAAGATGTAATGACCTGTTAAAACCGTGTTTTCCAAAGTACCACAAGATGAGAACTAATGAGGAAAAAAAAATTGTAATAACGGAACTATTTCTGCTGCTGTGAGCTAAAGAAGTTAAATAGAACGAAATCACCGGAAGTACCATAAGCATTGTTAAAGACGATTAATGAGTTATAACCACTTGTAATTCCATTAATCATCGCATTGCTCTAATCGGTAGAGTAGAGTCCCTTTTTAAATCAATAAACCTGTAAGAGGTGCCAAAATGAAGTCCACTTGAAGCGCGTTAAGAGCAAAACACTTCTCGTATGAAGTCGTCTAGCTCGTTTCCCATTCAGTTTACCTCAGGTTTTAGGTCGAAACGACAACACAGTATAAACCCATATACGTAAGAGCAGATATTAACATTTTAAACGACAACGATGCTGAGATACCTGCAAAACTACGGGGACCACAGATATCTGCGGTGGTACTCGAACCCGCTATTACCCTCTCAGTGGGCTAGAGAGTAGACACCAGTGGTTCGGAGCTTTGCAAAGATTTCTTTTTTTCAAAAAATTTTATTGTGGTTATATTTCACAACAAATTTTGCCATGAAAAGAGAATGGACAGCAAACAAGTAGTGACTAAATTGTAACATATGAACCGTTATAAGATCGATTTGACATGCACTCTCACTATTGACTGAACCAAGATTTTATACCTTTTTATTTTCTGCCTACTATAATTTCGCGGCAGGGTACTAAGCGAAATACAACCACAACGTTGCTGAGATATTTGCAAAACTCTGGACCGCAGGTGTCTATGGTGGGGAACGAACGCTCTATTGTCCTTTCCGGGGAGTAACGCGTTCACCACCACACCATGCGAGTCCTTTGTTTCGCCTGTCTCTCAGCTATTTGTATCGATCTTTGCCACAGCAATCACCCGTCAGCGGGATTGATCTGGGGCACCCAAATCGGCATAGAACCCAGTTAAGGACCCGTATGGTGTGGTGGTGAACGCGTTACTCCCCGGAAAAGACAATAGTGCGTTCGTTCCCCACCATAGACACCTGCGGTCCAGAGTTTTGCAAATATCTCAGCAACGTTGAACTAAGATTTTTCGAATGAAGGAGGCTCACGGCAGAAAAAATATTCATGAAATACTGAGATTATGATTGATAATCGACTCTAACACTCTGTCTGAATCTTAAAATCAAGCCAAAACGAAGGTCAGATGGAGGGCATTGCACCTGGAGAGGTTCTTCAGGGAATGTCGTACCTCCTACAATATTTCTGATAATTTCACCGCCAAGAGTAAACTGTAAAATATGTAAAATAGAACAGTGTCTGGAAAGCTTTAATTCGGGAGCCATCGACTGGAGAGGACGAACAGTGGAGACACAATGAGGAAGATCGTGAAGGCAATCCACGATGCCAGAGACTTTCAATCCAACATTGGATAATATAGCCCCCTACTGGAAATGGCATAAAAATACTCTCACTAACCTAGGGATTTGTCAAAGCTCTATTGGCACTTAAATTTCTTAAATTTAAAATCCAAGTTAAAGTAAAAGCCTTAAATTTCCATATAGGACTGATCATTACCATTATAGTGGGTATACTTTTCCTTCACAAAAGCCCGAAAGTGCAAGGAAAGACTCTTGAAAACGATACCAGCTATGACTTTTTTCACCTCATTTTCTTAGTCTACTGCCAGAAAAAGTTAAAGAATTAGGATTTAAATGAATAGAAAAATAATTAATCACAGAAAATAGAAATTAGAATTAAAAAAAGGTGGACATTGAAGGAAGAAGATCAGTAGTAAGTGAGTAAGTGAGTAAGTGACTCTCAGCGAGAGTGTGGACGCTAGACAGGCGATTCGAAAAGCCTGCTGGAAGCTTGCCAACTATATGATCAGGAAAATCACTCTCCGAACTTCAGACGGAGTAGTTACTTCACCTAAGCATAACTGAAAAGGTTAGCATCGACTTTTATTAATTTCATATCTTCGACAACCACGTCCACCCTTCTCTCCATTCCACTCCAAGGAGGTACTGTGTCACCTAAGCAGTTCTTCGTTCTGAGGTACGACATAGCACGTTGGCAATGGAATTGTACAACACCCTTTATCGAAAAGATCACATCTAAAATCTAAAATTCGTACCGCCAATCCGATTCAACATATTCGCCTAGAGTTTCAGATGGTTTGCCGGCAAGGCGGATTTCGAAAAGAGTTTACATTGAGTCATTTCCACACTGATACAACAATTATATAAAATAGCTCCAGAGTACAATATGCCGGTACTTTCATCGACTTAAGGAGAAGACCTTTGATTATGTAAAGATGGAATCGCTGAATAATCAAGTCGCCCCTATTCAACGTACAAAAATTTTTCAACAGCAAGTCAAGTTATTAGAAAATTCGTAACTGAATTTCACCTCTTTAAAACGATATCGTCATCGATGTAAAGAGCTTGGTCACTCAGCGCAATGTCATTAAAGCTATTCAGCACCACTTACTGGAATGTGTTGTGAAAATTAGTGTGGGACAAGGGTGAAACGAAAGTTGATAGACAGCACTTACAACATTCTTACAAAATTTTTTTCTGAAAACAACGTTCTTATACTATCAACGTATATGCGTGAATACATGAACGGCCCGCTCTTACTGGTTGTGCGGGCCCCAGCATAACATCCATTTTGTAGGAGTTTTGCTGGTTTAGTCATTGTGGTTCTCTGGAGTACGGAGGTCAGCCAGGCCAAAGTGCTCCAGGTTGTCACCACCACAGGCAGTCACCGCCCTTGTTGATCACAAGAAGATTTGCCACCATGCGACTAGTTTGGTAGCGGGACGGTGACAGAATGACGGAATCTGGTATTGGCTTACTTTTAGCTGAGCTTCCTGATAAAAACGCCGGACTCCTTCTCAGCTTGAAAGGCCTGCTGTGGGAACAAATTAAGTTCTATCCCCGCTGTACATCGCAGCCCAGGAACATCTCCCTCCCACGACGAGGCAGTAAACGGTTAAGAGGCATATACTATCAAGCATTTCTCTAACGAAAAAAATGGCAAGAGGTCGGTTTTTTTGGCACTCGACTCATGCTCAATAGAGTGCCTGGAGTGAATTCTCCAGCTATGCATCCTGGCACAGAAAAGTTAGCATCCTGAATGACTTAAATATAGACTTGGGCACGTGAAAGCGATCGGTTTTCAGAGTGCGGTGAGAAAGATAAAGAACACCCGGCTCCCAACCGAGTTCTCTGCTTTGCGGACCTAATGTACTTCTCCGATCCATGGACACTTTGCAAGTGAAGTGAGTGGTCAGTGTTCGGAAGAAGGCTAATAAGAATACGATGTTACGAACAAGCATCCAGTTTCACACAACTGAGAAAAGGAATCCGAACGAAAAAAATATGTCGGTGGTCAAAGCTTAGAAATGTTGCCGCCCATGCCAACATCGAAAATCAGGTTGGTTAAAGGCCTCAAGTGTCTGTACAACCAGTGGACATGAACCATCTGAAATGGGACTAAACGAGATTGGTGCACAATAACAAGACTACCAAATCAATGGCTAGGCTTCTTCAAAGATACCATGAACAAGAGATAAAATTCCCTTCTCCTGTTTCTCGAGTAAACAGAGCATAAGGAGTCATTATGGTACGGTTCAATGACAATACTTGTTGACCAACGGTTGAACAGATGACAGAAATAAATGCAGAAGTCCTCGGGTGGAAATAAGGACAGTGAGCACCATTCTCATAAATTCATGCGAACAGCACTGTATTAGGATTTGAGAATATGGAACATCTTAACAACGAGAACAAAGTAGGCAGGTTATGGAATTGTTTAAATGACGCATAGAAAATGCTTAGCATTTCCGCTTGAACCGTTTGGAGAAAGCGATGTTCAAAAACGTTTCAAAGCAACGCAGATATATTGTTTCAATTCTTGAGTGAACACAACAGAAGTGCTGATGAAATCTAACAAATAAACAAACAGCATATGAGAAAACCCTTAAGAAAGCCCTTAATCCCTTATTTTGCACAATTACGTAAGTATTACCAAAGCTAAGCACCATCACCTATTAGTATTTCGAGTAGGAGAGCTGAAAAATATTTTTAAATTCACCTAACGGCAATGAGCTTTTCTATTTCGTTGGAATAATTGTCGATGCTCCTAGTATGGAATACATTCGGCAGTATAATTTCAGTATCAATACCTTAAGCAATGGAAGTTTGCTATAAGCCATATTTGTACCAGGGGTGAGGGGACAACCTTTGTAGAAAACCCGAATTAGAGGATAACTCCTGAGACACATTGGGTACAACGAATTTGAGGCAAAAACGTCTTCAATTTTGAAACAAAATATCTCAATTAATACTAAACATTATGAGTTGGAATAAAAATCGTTAGGATCTACAGATCACTGCCTACACTACTTCATCAAAACGAAATTTTGATTTTCTGGAACCCACGACACATGCTTCCTTCAATTTATTTCCCCGTCAAGGCTAGTACTTCGAAACTGAAAGCTTTTCTTGGTAAGTCAACACGAGATCGATCAAAAACCTTGTTCGGTTAACGTTTCGGCGCCTTTGCCTTCTTCAGAACTGGAATGATCCGAGTCGATTGTCATCCATTGATCCGATTGCGATCAAGAAGACCTACATCGGAAGGAGAAACAACCGCGGAGAATCAAGTATGATCAATCATGCTCTGAAGAAGGCAAAGGAGCCGAAAAAGGTTTTAATCCATAATTTATTTAAGCGATAAAAAATACTCCATGAACAAATGGTAATCGAAGCAGTAACCTCGTCCACTACATTGACAGATCAACTACCCAGAGGCCCTGATTCGACCCCACTCCACCCCCCTTCACCCCTCCCCCAAACCTTTCATCGCTCCAGGATCGGGAAATTAGTACCAAAAATGTCCGAGACAACCCTGCTCTCTCTAGTCGCTGTCGGAACACTTTAGCGCGGTGATCTCAGGGTTCAAGGGAGAATCTACTTTAGCAGCATTTAATGAAATTGGTGACAAGGACGAAAATACTCAAAGTACGGGTTTGTGAATAGCGGATGCGAGAAAACGATTCCAGTGCTAGAAATGATGGCGTCCGCAGAGCGTGATACATCTGATGGCGGATCTATTCGATTGAGGCGATGGAGTAAAGTCTCTTCTATAAATATGCCTGCTTCTAAACTCCTCAAATACTCCAGTGATTAAGTGATTTACACATCTACTTAAAAATACCTTAGACAACCACAACCTCGTTGCATTGATATTTAAATAGCATATGCAAAGGAAATGATTGCAAAGAAAATTTACTGAAAAGAAAAACACACGCGACATGTCGTGCAGCTTCCGTTTGGAGAGAATGGCCTTGTAGCGCTGGCGGTGTCGACAGCAGGCATACAGTCAAAACGGAACAGAGTCTAAAGAAGCATTTTTTTTCCAAGAAAATGAATGAAGTTTCACATTTGTATGCCCTATCAGTTGAAAAATTTTTCTACAAGATAAGCCTGGACAATGTTCATGTTTAATACGCAAGAAGTGTTTGAGGTAAACGATACATTGAATTATTATTAAGTTTGACGTTCCTTTTGATCACGAAAGTATTAGAAACGACTGAAGAGATCAGCACTATAGGTAAGCCTGTCTCGTCGAGCACGGCTATTTTTAGATGATGTAAGATGGAAGACTATTTTTTTGCTTCTTGTTCTGCAAAGTTCAGATTTCATCGCATGTCTATTTCCTGAATGGGTGTATAGCATTTAGTGTAGTAAACAGAATTACTTCATCAAAAGATCGATAAGCATCGTCAAGACGTCGTAGTGCAGTAGCGAGACGATCAAAACATGCGTTACATCGCTTGCCACTCTCACGAACACAGTCGCCACCACGAACGCCCGCGAGAAGACGTCGCGACCAGTGGCCGCCATCTGAGCCGGCCGAGAACACCTGAACAATGTGCGTTAGTTGCAATTTTAACAGAATAAAAAACACAGCACCCATAAGGCTCACCGAGTAAAGAGAGACCGGTTGAAGATCTGGGAAGAGGAAAGTGGACTGAAGTCGACGGACTCGATCCTCTGGCGTAAGAGTACACATTTCAGATGGTGTGCGTTCCGACCACACCAAGCATTGTGCACTAGTGTTGGATCCCTTAAAGACTTGCTGCAGATTTCACGTGCTCAATAAATGCCATTTTCTAAAACGTTCACAATTTCCTTCTTTTTTTCTATTTAAGTCCTGCGAGTCAAACGATGTGTTGATGAAAAATATGTTTCATCTAAATTTTCTTAAAACAAGACGTACGAAATATTCTGTGGATCGTCATTAAAATACTTTGCAACTAGAATAAATACAAAACCTTAGATGAATTTCTCCTCATGTCTGATTATTTATAGGTATGAAGGGCCTTCTAATTAAATTCATTCATTTGACAGAAATACATGAAATGAAATGCGCACCACATGCGGAACACTTAATGAAGCAGGACACAGCGCAGAATCCGAAGTTTTGTAGGAAGACACCCCGCCACTTGCAGCAGTGCAAGCAAATAACAGTACGACGTTGACGAAAAGCGCAACCTGAAATCACAGCGAGTACAGCGAGTACAGCAAGCGAGCAAAACGCCGATCTCCGCGGAAATAGCGGAGCGACTACTCGAAAAGAGTCGCCGTGATGTTAGTCGGCTAGTTGACATCGTCTTTTTCGTTGACTTCCGTCAAATGTTCCAAGTTCTTTACATATCGGACAGCAACGGTCGGCTATAACAAAACACACCTGATAAACTCGTCTGTGTGAGACTTCGTGAGTAAGAATTGTAAGCGACAAATGGGTGGACGATGAGGATTTGTGTTGAGTTTTAACAATGGTGCAATGTAGCTGCGGCTGCATTACCGCGCGCGCTTCGGCGCCCGCGCATTTCAGGTCGGCACGACGCGTTGTGGGCGACACATGAAGCAGCCGCAGATCGCGGATGACGGGTCGTGCACTGAAAATCGCTGGAGATTATTGGTAACCGCTTCGCAGACAGCCAATTCATCAAAAATCGTTTCTGAAGAACGATGAAACGCGAACAATTCATGACCGACGTGCTATACACGAAATCGAATCTGTAACGAGAGATTTTAAAGAACAACACATCAGACGGAAATAAAACACACCCTTGCTGCGGCTTACTCCATTTAATCAACTGCCATGCTCCACACTTTCCATCAAACTTCCGTTATCAGATACGATGGTTTGGAAGAGAAATTAGCTGGGAAAGCAGAGGTTCGAAATATGCTTCAGTTTTAACAAGAAAAATATACACATATGGGATCGATCCCCGCCTCTAGGCCCACCAAAGCCTCCATCCCTTCGGGGTCGGCAAATTGGTAGCGGACTTGTCTGGAAGGATAGCAGCACTGGTTCGATGCAACGGTAGGCCAAGGCGAGTCAGTGTAAAGGCCAGATATGCATTCAATCACCTCCAAACGATGCTTAATGAAGTCGAATTCATGGCGCATCATACCTCAGGGATTGATCAACGCCGAGAGCTTTACAAAAGAACAGGCGGAGCACAGGGAAAGAGTTCAGAGCGATAGTGACATAAAGCAGAATATTTTGGTACTTGAAAAGCCCAAAATAGTTAAAGATGGTTTTGTTTCACACATTGTTTTCACCAAAGGCAGTAATCAGCACTTTGTGGATTCATGCAGCGCTACCCAGACCAATTTGATAGTAATTCACAGATCTCTAAGAGAATGAAAGCTTGGTTGGCCTATAACAGAGCCGAACCAATGACTATGCATGTATTGCCTGTTTTTGGCACTCTAAGTGAAACTCAAAAATTGGGATTCAATGTGTTTACAAAGACGCATTTGTTGAACGGCGAAATTCAGTGCCTAAGAAGTTAAGCACAAAGAAAGAAAGGAGAAATTTTAAACGAGCACATGCTGGATCATGGTAAAAATCTGATGTACAATCAAAAGTATTATAACGCATTGATAATACACGCTGCGAAGTTTTGCCAAGAGCTAACACCTACCTCTAACACTACTGCTTCCTTCCTCATTCTTTAACTTATTACTACCTTAGTGAATCAACCTCTCTTCTAAATTTCAACTCCACTTAATGTAACAAAATCGTGCACATTTCTAAATGACGCAAACAAGAGTTAGCCCTCAAAGAAACATAATGGAGGGTGGTTCTGAAAGGCGAGTGTTCGAATATATTTGCGATCGAATGCTTTTTTCAGAAATGGCCGATAATTTTTATACAAATAAAACAACTAAAGTGTGAAGAAGTCGACAGACTTACAGATTAGGTTGCTTGGCGCCTTTAAAGGCAAGTGCAATTTTCCATTTTCTTTTATGCTCTTCCTTAAAACTTCATTTTAATCTTGCTTTGGATTCTAGTTTCTAGTAAAAATTCAAAACTACTGTCTGTACAAACATCAATGATATATTCTGTGAGATAGTCGCATGCCCTGGTCGAAATACCCCCACTGGTTCAGATTCCAGCTTCAAATACGATACTCGACGAAAAAGAATGTGAAAAATTTTCCTGGCACCAAGAAATTACAATTTATGGTGTAGAACAACAAAAAATGTTTTCTTTTGGGAAATTTCTGTACGTTTTAGTGCAACCAGTGAAAACCTATAGCATTTTGGATTAGTCTGAGTCACACAAGACTCATACTGCTGCACATGTGCTCATTGTGATCACGCAAGGAGGATGAGATTTGGAATGAAAAATTCGGCGATCATAAAACAAGCAGAATCAGTTGATGATTAAATGGGCGAATTATTACATGGGTACTTTTAGCCAGAAATCAGACGAAAACTACTTCTCAATTTTTCTTAGATAAAAGTAACGAAAGATAGATTAACGCATTTTCGTAGCACTTTCTCAGACATCACTACCTTTATGTTCGTGAAGGGCAAAGCTCGACAGGAAATCACAGCCTAACCAATAGATCTACTTACCAAGCACATGGTAAATTGCAGTTATATAAATTTTTTTTCGAATTCCAACTACTGAGCAGAAAGTGCAGTTGCAACGCTGCAAAACGTGTCAAGTAAATTTAAAAGTTGTAAATAAACTCCAAGAGTAATATGTTTTGTTCAGCGTCAAACGGAGCACACTGAATGTTATCATATCGTGGTACTCTGACAGATTTCAGCTCCTCTCAGTGACTCCTGAGATCTCAGACAGAGATTTCCCAAAATGGAGTAGAGCCTAACTCTCAGATTAAGACAGTAGAAAGCCATTCAAAACGAGTGTTCGCACAAGTTTCAAACGCGGATAAGGCAGATGAGCAAATGAACGAACGACACTTTGGAGACAGTTTTTTATTAGAAGAAAATTTATAAGTAACAGTCATTTCATTAAACAACTAAGAAAACCAAATGACTTCAAATGATATACAGCCTCATTCTGGAATAAAGTTCCTACCATTTTACATATCTTTTCGGCATTAAATATAATTTTTCCTTTTCTGAAGCGTCAATTTATAAACATTTCTATTGGATTGGAATCACAAAAGTAGAAAGCAGAGTCCAATGAGGAGTCACCTCCAGCCTCACACACTTGGTTTCATTCGTTCTGTATTTGTTTTCCCTCCTCCTTTCCATGAAAGAACAAGCAACTAATCAAATGCGATCAGAGTATGACATGGTTTTTATATCTATGACGAACAAATCAGCTATTTCATGAAGCAACAACAAATAATCGCCAAGCTTGGTGTGTTGTAGTTACTGTACAAATCGTGTCTATGTGCTTAAGAAGAGTTTTAAAGGCAAAAACTCATATACCCCAGTGCATTCTTTATTCCATTCTTTCGATCATGACTGTAATCTGTTTGTGATATCTTGAGCACATAAAGTTTCTGAGCATCACATCGCCATCCACAAATCCTTTCCAGGTGGTAATATAGACGGCCCTCATGAGTCACAAACACGTTGGCCCATCATGTAGGTGTTCAGCCGAGAGGACGACATCTTTATACATCCTCTTTGAGTCCACTCCACAGTCATTTTCGTTTACCTATCTCAAAGCCTTTTCCTTATTGACCAATATAGTAGGTTCGTCGCTTTTGTTTTCAAGTGATAGCACAAAAATAAATACGCTCCCAATAAAATCAGTTTGATAGAAAAACAACTACTGAGACATAATGACGTAAAAATAAAAATCGGTACATTTAGTTTCGCACAAACGATGTAAACGAAGGCTCAAATACTGCATATGATGCAATGTAACTCTACTTTGCAGAATCACTTAAACACCATCAGGCAACGTTGTGCCAGAGGTATTTACAGGACAGCTTTAATAGCACTTATGGAAAAGGATATTCAAACTGGTAAACGAAGAAAATACGCTACTGAAGTTGGGAACCGGATATGTCAAACAAAACTATTCATGGATGTCATCGGCAGTCATACGTTTAATAAAAAACGAATACAGAGGCTGTAATCCGTGGCTGACTCTGGAAATTCCTTCATAAAGTAATGAAGAGACAGCTGTACGTAGAGGAATACTAAAAACAACTCTGAGTGCAACAAGTTTTTCTTTGAAAAGAATAGTTTCGCTCACAAGTCAGAACTAAAATCGGAACATTTTTTCACCAAGGTTATATACAAGCACGGATGTTTGCAAGCGGGAAAAGTGTAGTATTCAAAGTTAAAAATGGGGTGTTGTAACCGCTGTAGAATACACTGGAGAGATACTCTCTTCAATTAGTAATTTCTAGACGAACAACACATGATAGATCGGGTTAGAGTTTAAAAATCATAGCATGTGTCTCAATCTGATTTGTGTGCGTAGAAGTAATGGCAGAATGAAAAGTGCACGTTCGACAGGAATGGATTCAATACCGATATAATACCAATATAATACAATATCCGATTCAATGGGCCGATGCAATGTTACGAAGTGATTTCAAAGTGAAGGCGAATAACTCGAACAAATTAATACAATGACTTGAAGGAATCAAGATGCAGCCAGCAAATGAGTTAAGCGTGAACTTTTCAACTTGTTTTTTGAGCAGTGTGCTTCAAGAATGACGGCGTGATTTCGAGCTTCTCTCAGCAGCGGAAGTGTACTGCCGCGGAGAAAATGGATGATCGATGACGCGTCGGAGCAAACATACACAGAGTTCGAGAGGAATACAAAGTCAAATGAAGAGGCTTAGACGACGAAGTATGAAAATCTGGTAGGAGAGATAGCAAGGATCATGAAACAACCAGAAAATGTGTCATCTGGATGAGTTTTGAACACAATACACGAACAACAGATAGCCGGATGGAGACGAGATTCTGCAGTAAATGACGACTCCGTTAGATGTGCACCCACGCTTCCATTGAACGCATACCGCCAGTGCACATCTTCATATGTTCCGCGTGAACACGTGAGATGTCGGTGAAGACGTCCTATTCGGCACAGATAAGGCGCAAACTTTTTTTGAAGACTAATAAAACTTTGTGCTGCACAAACAATAAGGCCGAAAAATGATAAATATCGCCGACAACATTCGGCGTGTTCTCATCTACTTGTACATTGTAAGAAATGTGAGATTGTTCAACAACGCAGCTTGTAAGGGACCATCAGTGTACAAACAGCAGCTCTATCAATCACAAACCCTGATTCCCGGAATTTATAGACGAATAGGAAGGTCTACAAAAAGAAATGTGTGCTTCAATCTAACAATCACAGATTTAAATGGTTAATGTTCTTACTCAGTCACTTGGGATAACAGGAGTGCATATCAGTCAAGTATCATACGCACTCTAAATGAAAACAATAATACTTTTTATTCGAAGATAACAATTGAACAATACTTATTCATGCACACGAAGTAGAGAAACTACTCAACGCACTTAATTAAAGACTGGTTAATTAGGAAATTTTCATCTCAAGGTGTTTTTCGCTGTAGGAGAACTCGTTGATAGGGTAAGAAGGAAATCTGGATTACCAGAAAACACGAAATGAGCGGAACGAAATGCATGTCGGACTAGGGTGCGGATTTTCTCTCTCGTCCTCGCCACTTTGTCCGGGGCAACCCGAAAACAAACGACGCATAATCCTCCTACAACTTTGTGGTTGTCTCGTAACAAGTTGGTTTCTCATTGTTACGGTAAATATATGACAATGTCGAAGAACCATCTTCGAGGGAAAATACACCAAATAATAAATGAAACGATTTGCTTTCCGATGGTCATGATTTCAAATTTGGAATTTCCTTTCGAAATATCTCGACTATCGTAAATGCGTATTTTTCGTCTATTAGGAGTATCTACTAAGGAAGGATTAGATTGGGAAGAGAATATGAGTTTAGTCTAAAGATGTTGTTTCCCTACAAATTTAGCAATAAGCATTACGTAATGGCAAATAACAGAAGAAGGGACAACTGAATAAAACTCTTTCATGTACCTAACCAATAAATTCTATCTGAACGCAGAGGTCAAGAAATATAACAGTTTGTTACTGGTAAAAGAACGTGCACTACGACCATATGCAGTTGAACATCACACTTCTGGATATCGGAAAACGACACAGACAACGACAATAGTGAAATGAAATAACGACGGACTGACTGCTTCCACCTATGAAGGAAGCATAGCTGGAAAATAGGGGAAAAGCAACGGGCGGTGCGGAGTGAGGACGCATGGCCGCGTTGCGGAAATGAATGGAACAAAATCTATCTCCGAAAGAGTGCAGCCCACAATTCGCTCTCACTTTACCTAATGGATATGTGGCCCGGCTATCGAGCGCCATGATGGACGGGTTGGACAGACTTGCGATGGCCCTCAGCACTGTTGTTCGTCTCCATCTACTACGAGGACTATTTGTTGTCGTTCAAAACAACTTTGCGGCACTGCGCTATACAATCTTCGGATGATACGCGGTAGATGTTCTTCACATACACTAGCCGTTCTAATGAACAGTAAACATTAAAGAGGCGGGGTTTCTTCCGCACCCACCACTCTATAATGACAGAGGAAAATACGATTGTCGCCTTGCTGAAAGACGCCAGTTGTATAAATGTTTCAGGAGTATGCAAACTCATTATGAAATGGTTCTGCTTCACAATCAACCAGCTAGGTATAACAAACAGATATGCTGAAAAAGAATCCTAACAAAAATTGCAACAAGAACTCATCATAGAGCTTTGCAACAAAAGGTACAACATTTGGAGGATCACAGATGTTCATTACAGAATTCGTTGGACATTTAAGAGCTATTTTCGGTAGGATCTCGTTAGAAGGGAGTATGAGTCGTTACTAAATAGATGTTAAATGGTTAGCTGTACTATTAATGTTCAAATTGTTCATTTTTGCAATGAACTGCTTTTGAGGATCTCAACCTATGTCGTACTTTTTCACACAATCACTTTAACATATGAGGACATTCACCCTACAAAAAATAACGAAGAGGTAAGGAAGGTTCCTCTAAATCCTACTCATAGCCTGTGGCATTCATTAAAGAGTCAATGACATGGCGTGCATTGCTTGCTTGTTTAACATTCCGATTCCAACAAGTTGAAGTACAAGAGTATTAGAAGTGCTAGTAGTACAAGAGTAGTACACTGTGGTTGTACCTCACATAGTACCCTACTATGAAAAAAGATTATTCAGCAAATAAAAGGTAAGACGTTGAAGCACAAGGATTTAATAAATAAAAAAGCAGTAGCTAATTTTAATTCATCGAATCACCTTGAATCGACAAAGGAAACGAAGAACACGAACACTTAGCGACGAGGTTGAAAGAGTGTATTAAATCACTACGATACAGCATTTGATTAAATTTTATTCGGATTCAGGCAATGCCATAAATAGAGATACAGTATTAATTCGAAGCACTCGATAGGACTGTCCAATTAGGAGTGAACACTAGAAAAAACATATGTTGCGTAAAAAATTCTTAGTCGACTCAACAGCTATACTGTCTTCGTGCTCTTAATTCCAATAGGAACTCTGAAGTTCACGTTTTAGGAAAGTACTAAACGAAAATCAGTGAGTAATGCTGGCATAGAAGTAAGAAACACTAGCGAGGTTACATGTCATTCGACATTCCCTGGAGTGAATTAACAGGAAAATTTCTTAGTAAAAGCAAGTGAGCTACAGTAAGGAGGTGAGGTGAGGCAAGGAAGGTGAGCAGCGGTTGACGACGAATGGAGAGCGCTCGATTCGATGCCCATTTCCACGTAACAACTTGATGCACCGGGGGCCGCAGTGTACCAGATTAATTCGATGAGCTAAGAAGATTCGATGAGCGGTTCTCTCAGTAAGTTCAATCACTTACACACATAGGGTAATGTTCTGAGTTAACTTTGGTTGTCAGCTCTACCATATTCCCATTCGTAGTCGATGCTTTTGTCCACTGTATTTTCATTTTCATGCAAACATGCTGATTGCATAGCTGAAACACTCATGCATGAATCTGTTTAACACGAAGATACGTTTACAGCAAATGTGAGAAAGATCTGATTAGTTTGTTTTCAGCATAAGCTGTAAGTATACAGAGTAAACAGAAGTGATGGAGTTTTGGTTTTGCGTTTTTTCTTTCTGTTTCAGCTCATGTAACGAATCACGGCGATAACATCAATGGCGCAGTGCGGAGTCAGGGCGTAAAGCACAGAGTTCACACACATCCGACATCATAATATCAACATAAATTGTTAAAACAACTGCTCCAACTCTAACACTATAAAGGCGGAGATAAAGGCACAGAGCAGCATGTGCGTTGCGCAAAAATCGTCAGCACACTGCTCTAGTATCGTCGTCGGCAGTCGTCAGCTCTCGTTTGCATGCCTCACCCTCACCCTCCTTCCTCCATGCTCCTCGCACGTCCTCCTCGATAATCGCGGCGACTCTTCCCCGTCCGACTCGCGCTATTTTGCCTTTGCATAGCCGTCGTCGGCATTGGAATTTGTCCCACTAGCAAAATCAATGACCGCGCTTTTATGGTGTGGTATGCATCCAATTTCTGGTTTTCGAGGCTAGCCAGAAAAATTTTCGTCATGAATTTCTATGAATAGATAGATATACACAAACCATCGCATTAACGCTTAGTGTCTCGTTGTCCATAATTCTATGTATTTATTCGGTTAATACCTCCCAACGGCTTACAGCCTCATCATGGCTAGGAGGTATTCATGGGTGTCACGTTGTCCAGCGGAGGGGGGTCATACCCCTACAAGGGCCAGTCTAGCGGACGGTAAGTCGGACGTCCTCATCCGGATTCTCAGTTAAGAATAAAGCAATACTAATACCAGGAATCATCACCGTCCTGGTATCGAACTAGTCGCACGGTGGCAGATCTCTTTCTGATCCAAAAGGATTGCGACTGCATGGGTGAAGAAGGCCTGAGAAAGTCTTCGACCAGGCTCACCTCGCGACTCCAGGGAACTACAATAGATAAACCAGCAATTCTTCGGAGAATGTAGATTGTGCTTGGGTCAACACAACCAGTGAAGGCAGACCATCCAAGTGTCCAAGCATTCAGTTAATAAGACGCGTCAGCAACGTACTGCTGTAAAGCCCCAATTACGTATTCAATGACATTTGTAACCGACTACATACATACATGGTAGGAGATGCATTGGCGTAACGTCGTTTAGTTGTATTTGACTTGTTCTGTGTATAAGACCGCAGCTTTCTATGCAGTTTTAAGTGTGCACATTGCACGTTGTTGGTTCGGCATTGCTGTTATCGCACTGAAGCCTCAGGGCATTCACTCAAATCGCAGAACTCCGTGATGCCTTTCCCTTTTAACGAGTATACAAACATTCAGGATAGCATCAAGTGATGCATACACAGCTAGTCGCTCGCAACGCATAGGCGCATAGCCACCAGCTTTTCTTATTTCGCACAATTTTGGTTGCTTTTGTCATTTGCACATCAGCAATGTTTATACATGGATGTGGATGGGGAGCAATGCAGATCTATGGGTTATTGAAGGTGTCGCTTTAAAATATAACCGATTCCAGAATTCCAAAGACAAAATCCTTGCAATGCTTACTCACTATAAACAGAGTTTACTACGAGCTCAACCAACTGAATATGAACTGCATGACATAAATGATGACCGTAACCTAAGCACATTCGAATTGTTCTAGAAGAAAACATTTTGTCGTTACAGAAAAATCGCGATTTTCTAAAGAATGGAAGATTGTTCAGATTCTACAAGTCATATCGAAATAGGAGATAATATATTTAGTGGAGTTATAAGTTATCCACTAAACTGATAGATTAGGGATATGAGAACTTTGACACAAAAAATCAGAGATTTCTTGCGCATTGTAGTAAAAATGCGAGGAGAAAGAAAAACAAAACAGAGTTTACTACGAGCTCAATCAGCTGAATATGAATATCTCCGTCCATTACTCTACTGTGGATATATAGATGATTGCTTTGTCATCTGCCCTACATAAGATGAGATGACAAATGCTTTGTGTTATTAAGCAAACAAGCAGAGTACATAACATTCACCCAAAAGAAATCGAGGGAAAAACCGGCTTCCATTCTTGAATGTTCAAATTAACCTATCCGAAAATGGCCACATTAGAGAATGGTACTGAAAGCCAAATAGTGAGAACATAACAGTTCGCTACTTCTCCTCTCGTCCCTAACACATTAAAAGGGGCGCATGTTAGAAACAGGTTTCAAACAACCACCAGCGTATGCACAGGGAGAAAGCAGAAGGAAGACTTCTTGAAATTGGGCGGCAAATAGCCTTCGGCTACGAAACTGTAGCACCTCGGGACGTAGAGGGAAAACCACGCCCCTAAACGATAATTCTAGCGAGAATGAGGTCCCGATTATCCAGCCATTTATTTCTTATGAAAAAGGTGCAGCTATAAAACGTTTCTAAGAGGGACCGGACGAGAGAATTCTGTAACAGTGAGAGAAGTACCACTGGATCCTCGAAGACGCCAGATGGTTCATAACCGTCTAAGCGACCGTCTACGTACAACGAAAAATTGAATAATTTACCCCAATGGTAGAAACGGTGATCGCATGAGTTTGGGTACAGTTCGTCTGATTTCCCGTAAGGCGTTCGGAGACGAATATATTGGCGAAACGGGTAGACCACTCTGCATCCGCTTAAAAGAACACCTAAATTTAAATTGAAACCAAACACTCCACTAGGCGTACATAGGATGCAAAATCATAACGGAGAAGATTTTGTATTTAAAACAAGCGCGTAAAACTCTTGAAGCGTTTTGGATTAATTCCAAAAACCCGAAAATGAACCGCAAGGTGGGGTGTCCTCTGACCAAGCGTGACATCACACTCTACCTCAGGCCGATTCTATGAGCTAACCCGAAAACATTCCTCGGGAATGTAATACTCTGTGCGAGTGCTTTCCATAAATTAACTGAGTACTTAAAGAGCATGAAAAAGTTGGGTGTTTAAAAGAAGCTGTTCATTATGCCAATACAAATTCATGTGTTAAGTCTTATCTGCTGAAATTATGAAAGTGTTTGGCTGAGTAGATTGCAGATCAATTTGACCTTTCCAGGCTCTGAAGACGGCGAAAGCTCCGAAACGTTAGCTGTTGCGTGCTAATAAATTCTATAATGCCAGCCTTGTGTTTGCTCACTGAAGAAAAAAAGACAGTGAATATGAATAGTTTATACGAAAGTACTCCCTACCTCATAACATAAGAAACCTTTTTCAGAAACAGTTATAGCAACGCGAAATGAAGCGCCTTGTAGGGAATTATTAAGCTCTTGCTGAGAAAACATTAAACTATGACGATGCTAAGGTAAGAGCAAAACTTCCTACTGAAGTTGGGCGTCAACCCCTGACCACACTCTCTAGTTTCTCACGCGTTATTCACCATGTCAACTGAGGCCCTTGTTTTGCTTTTCTCTCAGTTGGTTTTTCATTCTGTCGACACCAACAGCAGTCACCCTTAAACAGTAATGAGCTGGGGAGACGTATCGGCATTAAACTTCGTGAAGCTGAAGCTGTGGTCAAATCCACAATGTTAACTTTTAAGTTACCGTTTAATAAACTACCCGAATTTCAACACAATGGCGAACGTGCGGGTCTTTGTCTTATCGTCGATAATCCGTTAATGATTAGAGTAGATAAAGAGTGGGAGACTTTGCAAGTTATAAAGCAGAGTTAGCTTATCGTTCCTATTACCCTAACAGGGTCACTTGTACTTCAATTTTTATAATTCGTATTCATGAAATATTAACTAGATAGCTTTTCAAACAGTTTTCGCATAAGAGAAACAGCTGCTCACACCAGTGACACATTTGAAGATACCAGCCGCACGTTCTTTTTCAAGAAATTCCACTTGTTCACTAGTTTTCATGCTCGAAATACGAGCCTTAACGATAGGAAGATAAAAGCGGGAACTACACATGTTTTCCAAAATAATAAATTATTTTTGATGACGTATAGTTGTATGTATGGGTTATTTTCGGGAATGGGTTAAAACTTGATTAGTTGACTCAGAAAGGAATTTTGTGAATGAACTCTTGCAGTCCATATCAGACTGAAGGCTCAGTGTATTAGAAAACGACTAGGAGTTAGGGAACTTGATTTGGACGCAATCACGATAAGGAAGGATACTGAGTCTGCAGTGAGAAACGATGGAACATGGTGTACAAATATACCAATTTGCAGTGGTTAATTGTTTCATCGAAATGGTGAAAATAAAAATTAGTACAAGCTCTAAAATTCTAAACCGCACCACTGACGTTACACTAATCTCGGCACTAATCAGTAATTCGCAGTTCTCTTGGTAAATACACACGTGGTTTTACTATACTCTTTATTAACAAGAGCTGACATTTCGGCAGATTTCGGCTTCTTCAAGGCTGGAAGGGTACAAGTTGACTGCAGTATACTCAACCAAAAACATCCACAACTCAGACAGAAAAATCACCAAACCTGCGTTTCGGCTGCAGTGGAACCAAAATAGCTTTTTGGCACCCATAGCGGTTTCTACGAGACTTTCACTGAGTATTCCACATGGAGATCAACAGCACAGAATTCGCACGGATGGCTAATGCGCCTCGCTCACAACAAAATGTCAGTCCGTGTTACTGTGCAAGATCACACGTGGCAACGAGGCGTTACTTTCTGCTGTTATTTTGAGTGAGAATTCCAGTAAACAGAGTGGGATTCTTCATTCAAACAGTACTACACTGGTTTTCACTCGATGCTCTCACAGAAACCCACAGAGGAAGATGGAGGAACTGTGGGCAACCGACTAGGACCAATCCGGTTCTGAGGAATGAGAGGGTGCCGAAACGTCAGCCGATAAAGATTTTTAGCAACCTCGTGTTAGCTTATCAATGAAAGCATACGTGTTGACATGTCACACCAAGGTTAAGGAGAAGTCGGTTCCTGAAATATTGTGGCACAATATGCTGACTAGTAATGAAGCCGCTTGCTGCGGAATGGATTGCCCGGGGAATACAAGTCATTACCAATGGACAATCACCATGAAGAACAACAGCTCTGTGTAAAAGAGCAGACCTCAGCGAGATTGCTCATTTGAACAGTGCTGCACTGGAATCGACTCGTGGAATACACAGTTGAAGCCTTACAGAAAGTGGTGAGTGCAAAGAACCTCTTTTGTCCTAAATGCAATTGAAATATAGGTTTCGTGATTTGTCTGTGCTGTTATGGAGGTATTTAGCCGATTATTTTGGAGCCAACTTGACCTCCACAAGTTATGAAGAAGGCGAAATCCGCCTAAACGTCAGGTTTTATGAGTGAGAGAGCATACTACAAACTAGTGCGCATTTATGAAGAGAACAGCGAATTATTGACGAATATTGAGGTAGGTTAATGGAACGTCTGTCTTGAGGATCCCTGATCACAACATTTTCAAGCATCTCGACAACTACTTCACAGAAAGAGCACAAGCCAACGCTGAAAGCGCCTTCGAAAGAATTCGTGCTTCCAGCAATGCCAAAAACGTAAAGATTCCTATGGTTGATACTACGATTAATAAAGTTAACTTTTGGCCGAGTTATATCATTTCACTGCTGTTCAAAAATAGCCACTGTTTTTACAACGATCTGTAATAACTGTCTGTCCTATGTGTTCTTTGCGCGCGAAAGGAGTATAAGGTTTAACTCTAAGATTATCGATTAGGTATTCTTCTATGTGAACTCAAAGTGGTTTACCCGTCATCGTATTCGTACTCGTATGTTTTACAAGAAATTAGGTACACCGTACCCAAACTTATGCAGACGCCGCCCGTACTGTCACGGCAAACTATGCAATTTTGCGTTGTGCATAATAGACCGTTCATACAGACAGTTGCAAACCACCTGGCGTCCGAAAGTGCTCCATGGTATTTCAGTCACTTCAGCTGACTTTTCCAAACCGGTTTTTGTAAAGCAGCTCTTTTAGCTGCATTGATTCCGTTAGACATGAAATACAGTGTGAAGTGGATCATATTCTTGCTAGAATTATCGTTCGGCATCGTTGTTTTCTCACTACACCTATACCATGAGGTAATTGTAGGTTCGCAATTTCTAAAATTTTCATTGTTGCGTTTTGCGGATACTCTCACTTGAATATTTAATTCGCAGTGTGTTCCGAAGCAAAGAAAAACTTCTTCAACATATCCAAAACCTCTCTTAATCACTGAAGTTAAGGAATGAATTAAATTCAATTGAGCTATTTTAACAAATGGATGGAGAATTGTTATAACAGATCTTTAGTTTAATGATATCCTTGCATTTAACTTTAACTTGAAGAAGAGGAAATACTTCTACAACGTATGCACAATTCTTTTGAAGGTTTTCTTGCAATTTTTTTCATATTTTTAACGTATGTTTATTCTAATAACTGATTAGATTAAATCATTACATTTATCACTTGTCTTCGAGCCATGGCAAAACCACCAGTACAGTATTGTAACTGTTTTCCTTCTTATTTTTATAAGACCCATCCTTCGCATCTACTGCGTGGATCCGAGCACTTCTCTCACTGGATTGATTTGCTTGCATCCGTCATCCACTACTTTCTTCCAACTTTTACGTACTCTGAAGCACTAAGATAGTCGAGCTAGAGCGTTCCCAATCAAGTTGCAGACAGCGATTTTTTCTCGGACAAGCCGGCACCATTCACCCGATCACGGACGGATGACAGGCTTAGTGAGCCCGGAGAGAGATCGAACTTGCGTCGTGCTCGTAGTGAGCAGCATCACTACCACTGTGCCATTCACCCTCTGTATTGTAACAAAAATTTGAATAATTGTCAAAATATAATTTTTTAGTTGTCTTCTGTTGGTGTACACTTCTAAGCCTTCATTCATCATATTTTGCAAAATTTTGTATAGGTGGAAGAATCAGTTATTCTCAGAAATTGTTTATCTGCACCTTATTTAACCGTAATATAAAGAACACCACTTCCTACGCTGAATTTTTGCGCCTGAGCTAATGAAGACACGTGCACTGCCAATGGAAACGAGGAGCAAATATGAGTCGTCGCCAACTGAACCGACTGCTGGTATCCTAAATTGAAATCGCTCATTGATTGCCGAACTTAATGGTGTTCATTTTCACCTTCGTAATCTCAACTGCCTAGCGACTTATTTGTGAGAAACTACAGAGAGTCTGTTGCGGTCCTTCAGAACGTGTAGCTATTTCACTTCATTAGTACGTAGTCGGGTGCTTGGATGGCCCTGCTTGGATGGCCCTTACTGGCTGTGCGGGTTCCAGCATAATCTCCATTTTTTCGAAGTTTTTCTGGTTAGCCAGTGTGGTTCCCTGGAGCTCCGAGGTCAGCCTGCTCAAAGCCTGCCTCAGGTTGTCACCATCACAGGCAGTCGCCGCCCTTGTGGATCAGAGGGTGATTTGCCACCATTCGACTAGTTTGATACAAGGACAGTGGTGGATCGTGGTATTGGTTTATTCTTAGATGGGCTTCTTGATGCGAACGCAGGACTCCTTCTCAGCCTAGGAGACCCTGCCCCAGCAGGAAGAATCCCCCCGCTGTACATCGAGCCCGACACCCTGGAACATCTCCCAGCCACGATGGGGCGGTAAACCGTTGGGGGGTTACTTCATTAGTACCTTTCAAAAGCAAAATCTTACTTTCACGATTTTTTTCCGCTTTGTTTTTTTTGGAACTGAACTGTATATAGCTGCAAGAAGTACTCACTCACACTGGTTAAGCGCAATGTAAGTGATTCCTCGACATCAGTCATGTCCCAGTGTTTTTCGAGCTCTGGCTTCTGCTGATCGTTTCTTTGTCTTCTTTAATGATGACGACTTTTTTTCCTAAAATATTGGAATTCTTTGTAATGTTCTAGTAGTAATTTTGAAGAAGTATCGCTTTTGAAGAATTTTCCTCGATTTGTGATTCATTGGCTTCTAAACGTTCACTGCTGTGTCTACTCGATCGTGATAAGCTACGTCGAACCCTCTCGACAAGTTTAGATCCCATGTTTTTAAACGGGTTTCTTCCACCTAAATTGAGAAACAACGTCAAATCACTGATGGTAATAAAAAAGGCACGCATACCACGTGGCAGTGTCGCATACAGCGATTCCTCATCGGCTTTCACTTGACTACTGCTATGTTTAAGTGAACATGGAACATATGCGTCAGTCTGAAAACATAAAATTTCACAAATTGCTATTCCATAAACCTCATATCGGATTCTTAACCTTTCCGTCATTTATATGCCGAGCTGATTCAACTGAGCGAGATTTTCTCACTCCGAAAAATCCTTGCTTTTCCGTAACACAGTTATCATTCGCTTCAAAGGCTTGTGCCATTAATCGAACTGAAGGTTGACCACCTCTTGCTAGTTCTTCTCGTCGTACGCGACATAATATATTCGGTCCTAAATTCCAGTCGTACGAAAGCGATGGCAGAAACCACTGTTTTTGAAATTTAGTACCAGCTCTATTGTTGGAGTAGACACCGCTCTCGCTGGCTCGATCGAACGATGACGCTCGTAGAAAGGAGTATGAAATAGACGACGTTTCTGCTATTTTTTCGCAGTTGGTACCCTTGTTGCTTTCGAGATTGCGCCCATCTAAGAAGGAAAAAAATGTCTTCGTGGGATCATTATCCACCGTTCAATCGCCCAATCTACTATTTTTTTCTAATAGCACAAATTTTGCAATAGTTGCCGAAGATTTTCGCTCCTTCTGGATGAATTATTACAGTGCGATTTTATTCTGAAATGTCTTGACCATCTCTAATTAAGACATCTACTTCTTTCAGCTGGTGCGACTTTTCGCTGCACTATAGATTTTTCGAGCAATTAGATGCATGCAAATTTTCTGTGAATGCATTACTGTGACCAAAAGTCGTCATTGTGACAAGGGTACGTTAACGATGTTCGTTTTTCTTTTCCTTTCCTCAGATTTTTCTCTTATTGAACAAAAGTAGTCATTGCAATTCCTGAACCTCAGAAGCTAGTCATAGTTTTTCGAGTGGTTTTTTGCATTTACGTTTACTTTTGCATGAAAATCGACAAAGAGTTGTTTTTTGATGAGAACGGTGCTTCGTAGTTTTCGGGAATTCTGCAAGTGCATTAGTTTATAAAATTCCACAAACCTGTCGTTTGCATAAATGAAGAATCTATACAGGGGCGTCCCACGAGATGACGAAGGCACCGGTCGAATCCATTGCGACTGTCGGTGCTGAAGAGACAGTGGACATTTACCATTACAGTATTGGCCAATTAAGTGCGTAAGATTGGTGTAGTACAAATGCTAAGGCTGTCCACTAGTTGCTGATCACAGTGTAGAAGTGCTCTATTTTTTCTCTTACTAAATGGAATATAAATGCCAGAACTCACGGGAATTGAAATAATTGACGCTCACATATGCAAAATGTTTCATACTTCCGATCTCACCAAACGTGTTATGTGGTGGATCACGAATAATGATAGAAGTTTTATTTGCCACCAGTTAACTGACAAACTTATGCATTTGCAACTATAGTACAAATATTTCTAATCATCTTAGGTTCAAACCCAGTTGTGACGATCTCGTCTTGAAGGCTCCCAGAACCAGAAAAATTGGAAGGCGATCTGTCGCTTGAAGTAGCTCACGTAGCAGGTTTATTCATTCCAACCCGATTAAGAAAAGTGAGTGCTAATTTGATAGCCTTATGGCATGCTTGGTAAGAATCTTAGTTCAGCAAAAAAAAGGAGCTTTGATGCGTAAACTCTAAACTCATTATACATCACCAACTTTTGGTGAAATTCGCTTACCTTTAATAGCCCTATGCTAGTATTGTAATCGAGTTACTATGGTAGAGAAGAAACCAAGACTAAACGCTGACGTCACGCTGTTTCTACTACCTGATGGTGCTACGAACAGGCATACTGGCCACCGAACGGATACTCATGGACGACTGGCTGACATTATCGTATGTTCCGTCGAACTCGCTCACAGAAGGAGCGTAGCCGTTTCGATCCAGAGATTGTTGCGAGGATGAGCAACGTTCATCACTGAAACCATTCATACTTTTTACATTTATTCGAACAGCATCTTATTAGGATCTCCTCAATGCCAAGTGTTGTGAGGCTTGTCTATTCTAAGGTCAAGCTAAAGCAAAGAGCATGCGAGTTGCATGACATTTCTAACTAATGCACTTCCTTCATCCATATTTCAAATGTGGATTGTCTATATCTGTAGTTCCAAAGCAAATAACTGAACCTCGGTACAATAGTTTGAGCGTCTTCATCTCGAAGAGTGATCAGTTGGCTGATGATGTATTTGAGCCCATCAGGATTGCCATCCCACTCTGATTTTCCACACCGGCGAACCGGATCGGTAACAAATTGCAGCTGAAGCGCACTCTTGAGGTGAAACGAAGTCAGAATACAGAAGGGTCACGTTACCTGGTCTATAATGCTGCTGAGTCGATATTTTCTGGTTAACCTTTGCAACTCATTGAGATGTACAATTTGCTGAAGTCGTGAGGCTCCTGCCTCCAATATTTCACTGGCAGCCGTTTGACTGTCCTTCTTTTGGCTGAGATTCTTTAGTTCTATTTCCAACACTCTCACTTGTTCACGAAGCTTAAGAATAAGGCAATTAAACCGAACTGTATCGGTAACAGCAGTAACTATTAAAAGTTAGAATTAATCATAGAAAAATTGACAACGTTCACACCTCTGTAACCATTTTATCATAGACTATTTTTTCTTGCTGGAATTCTTCGCCCATTACTCTCAATTTGTCTTTCAATCTTTCCGTCTCTTTTGAGTAGAATTTCTCACAGTCCCTTAATTGTGTCTGCAGATGCTCCATTGTTCGGAGGTCGTCGTCGGACAGCTTCTCGTTCCGACCTAAAAAGATTCAATGAAAATCGTATGGACAATTTTTAATTTATGGGACACTTTCCTCGGGCTCGATCAATTTTCCACAAAATTTGATCCGCCTTCCTGGCTTCCTTAGTGAGTCTTAAATCTGTGTGCGTACGCTCCAATTCTGCTTCAAGTTCGGAAAGGTTCTTTTGCTGAAATTTCGCATTACATTATGGTGTTATTGAAAGTAATTATTAAAATATTTTGAAAAAGGCAAAAAAAGCACAGAGAGGTAAATCTTTTCGTCCCTCAGTTGTTTAATCCTCATCGTGGTTGCGTAGAATTGGGTATACTGGGGTTCTGTCCACCAGCAACTTTTCTCAAGCTAACAAAGGGCTCAACATTCCCATTCCAAAACCCTGTTAAGAGCACAGTTTTAACTTATTATTTACTGCCTACTTTTTTAATGGCAGGGTGTGTTGCGAAATATGATTTTAATGATGCTGAGATACTTGAAAAACTCCGGACCATAAGTGTCTGCGGTGGGGAACGAACGCGCTATTGTCCTTTCCGGGAAGTAACGCGTTCACCATCACACCATGCGGGTCCTTCGTTTCGCCTGTCTCTCAGCTAGTTCTATCGATCTTTTGCCATAAGCAACCACCCGTCAGCGGGATTAATCTGGGAGCCCAAATCGGTAACAAACCTAGTTTAAGCTGAGGGTGTAGTTGTAGTCACATTTTTAAGTTATTATTTATAACCTACTCTTTTTAATGGCAGGTTCGTGATATAACTGCTAAGAGTAATCCACTGGAAAAAATCACTACCATCATGGCAGCATCAGTGAATGGATGGGAAATGGTGAGAACTTGAAAAAGCTCTGAGACTCTCTGAAGACTCCAGAGAAGGAAAATATTTCCTATCGAGCAATTTATCGGATAATTTGACACTGTGCAAAGACGCACACAATTCATCTGGTTTCGTGAGGACGTGTTGTTGGAGGAGTTAAATATTAGCCTAACTTCCTCTCCTAAAAAGATATAAAACGCCTTATTACTTATACGGCCTTGATTTGCCTGAAGTCACTTTAATGAGTGCAGGTATGATAATACATACCAGGGAAATTATTTTTTCCTGCGCTTCACTAATCTTCTTCTCACGCAAGCTGTTTTCTTTTTGGTCATCCTGCACTTTGCGTTCAAAGTTTGCCAGCGCGTCCTTATGTGTATCCCTTTCTCTTCTTGCTAGGACAAGCTGAAATTATGGCAATGTCAGAAAAAATTTGGAAAGCGGTATCGAGGTTAAACTATAGCTATCTTCGTTGGACCTGCGAATGAAGTGATTTATTAGTATCTTCCATAATTCGCATTCTGCTGGAAAATTTTTGTTGTAAAGCGTCCATTTCAACCATTCGAATCTAAAGTACACGAACATAGAAGCTATTTTTGAAGAAGCTTCTGAAGAGAAGGGAAAGAAACCATCACGCACCTTTTCAGTTTGCCGAGCTTTATGCTGGTGAGCTTCTTTGTCTTTTTGCCAACCTTGCTTAGCTTTATTCAACTGATCAAGCAGATCAGTATTTGTCATTTTTATATCTTCTAGCATAGCTTCATTTTCAGAGCACTGGAAAGCAATGCTAAAGAATGGAAGAAAGTAGGAAAGAAACGGCATTAGCCATTTGAAAAGAACTTCAGCCACCTTCTTCTCGTAGACAGCCAGCTGCTTCTTTAATTCAATAACGTGGATCCTATCGCTCTCATGCCGGCTTAGGTTCGAAGGGGCTTCATGGTCAGAATCGTTAACAGATGCTTAAAGGAATTAGTAGTATTTTTGGAAATCGCTGTAGAGGAAAAATTCCAAAGTGAACTAGAATTTTGCAAAGAAAACACGTATATCTGAAGATAGTGTTCTTTTCTTACGAAAAATATTAACGTCAACACTAACCGTTTTCGTCGTGTTCGATTCCGTCTTCACTTCTGTACGCCACTAGTTGTTTTTTCAAGGACGCTATTTCCCTTTCTAGCGCATCCTTCTCATTTTTCCACATTACTTCTTTCTTCTTGAAATCCTGTGAAGTGGTTCCTGAACAGCTCCGTGCGGTTTTTTTTCACTTTAGAAAAATAACCTTAAATAACTTGCTTAGTAGCTCTTCAGCGTCCTCAGTAAACTTTTTCAGTGCGATAATCTCATTCTTGCACCGGCTCCGCTCACTGTTCATTTTTTCTCTTTCCTGGTCAAAAATGCTCTCCAACTTTTTGTACTTAATTTCAAACTCGCGTACGGACTTCTGATTCTGCTCTAATTCCTGGAATCGCGAGCATTTATAATATGTACCTGTGCTTAAATACTGGTTAAGCTGAAGTAAATGATTAGTGAAAGTGTTTTATGAGATGGACCATTCAGAATGTTATGCAACCACATTCAGGCTCCGCACAGACATTTTCACTTCGTCAGTGCAGCAACTCCATTAATACAGACAGTCCAAGGCAAATGCAGAACTTTATTCGTAGTAGTTCAGCCCTGTTCAAGGGTTGCTATCTATGGCATGAAATTAATGCAGCATTTTCATTATCTGCAATTTTTAACTTTTCCCGAACAAGCCTTTGTTTTTGATCGACCACTTGAATAACACTTGTCCAAACTATGTGAAGTAAAGCCGTTCTCCAACGGCGCATCTCTAGCCCGACAAAGCCACGTGCTGGCCAACGTCTCCTCCAACCATCTGCACATATGTTGTCGTCTCTGCGTCCTCCAACACTAATCTAGTGCGGCATTGTGGATCCATTCTGTTGTCTGCACAGAACGAGCTAGAGCACTCATGGCTTCGTTCCAAACTAAGCCGACGTCTTTGTTTCTCGCTGAACGAGGGCTGAGCTCTTGTCTGGTATGATAGAGCATCTGGTTATCTTTTCCGACCTCGTTCACCTGTTAAAATAACATCAATAACACACAAAGCAGTGTTTAGTTGGTTCGCTTGCATTTTCAGACTGATATGGAGTTCATCGAATCCAGAATTTGAGGAATTTCAGCACAGATATGTATTCATCAATAGTAGACTAGTGAGACCAGAATGCCATTGTTAATTTGTTTTCAGGCGTTTCTCCAGCTTACATCGCCTGTTCGTCCACATGCATTTGTGAAACACGCGCTTGATGATGGCAGCGAAGACAAACGTACCGCTCCCGAGTAAGTCCTACTGGAGTTGTTGATGGAAAACATGAGGAAACCCATTAGTACATTGCTACCTTAATTTGCCATCAGCGATACTAATGGATTTGCTTCTAATATTTTAAAAGCACCTATTTATTAAAATTGCATTAGTAGTTAACCAGCTCAGAACAATCAAAGCTGCGTTTCCATAAGAATTTTTGGTAGAAGAGTACGTTTTTGAAAGAGGAACACGGTTCTTTCTCGTTTATCGAAAATCAGGAACTGGACTTTTACCTGTTTCTCCCTTTTTTGTTCTTCAAGCTCACGTTGTAGACGACTACATCGTTCCTCCTGTTCTTCCAGTGCTCTGGTTTTCTCCATAACAGTGAAGTTTTTAGATTGCAGTAACTGATTCTGCTCTTCGACCTGTATTTTGCTATCTGTCAATCGGCAACTGAGGCTCTTAATCTGAAAGTTATTAATACTTAGCATACGAACAATATACTTAAAACTTCCTGCATGATCAAACCTCGTTTTCGAAAATTTGCCTTTGCTTTTCGATTTCAATTGTCCACCGGTCCTCTGTTTGGAGAATCTGAAGTAAATCAGTACAGTCGAATTGTGTCGTCGTTCGCAATACGAGTTGACCGACAGGACTCACTTGATTAGTGAGGTCTTTGTTCTTTTTTTTATAGAAGACTATCTCATTTTGTTGTTCATCGATGACTCTCTGGTTCTCCACGCATCTGGTGCATATCGTGTTTTGCTGTGGTGTCTGCTCTCGGACCGGTGTTCGCCTTACAAATGTTGGATTGCTCCCCTTAAATTTTTGAATGATGGGTTGCATGCATGTACATTATTTTAGACTTTTCACTAATCGTTAAGCTCATTATAACGTTATGCAATTGAGAAATTTCCATGAACATATGTCATCCATGCTGAAAATAAGTTCCAAATTTTCAACAAATTTCACTCGGAACCTCAGCTAGGAGTGAGCTAACTCAGCGGTGGAGAACTACTAGCTACACGAATCGACTTATCATCTGGAACAACGAAAGTGGAGTAAATTGGGTTATATACAAGCGACTATATAAATGTATCTATAAGCATAAAATTTTTATTCTTATATTTACAGCCTCATCGTAGGTGGGAGGTGTTCCTGGGTGTCGGGGTGCGATGTACAGTGGAGAGATTCAACTCCTACGCCTGGAAAGAGTCCGGATTCTCCATCAGGATGCGCATTAGAGTAAACCAATACCAAGGTCCACCACAGTTCTGGTATCAAACTATTCCCATGGCGGCAAATTTCCCCCTGATCCACAAGGGCGGCTGATACCTTTGGTGGTGACGACTGGGGCAAATGTTGGCCAGGCTTACCTCGCGACTGCGGGAAACCACAATGGCTAAACCAGCAAAACTCCGAAAAAGTGGAAATTATGCTGGGGCTCGCACAACCAGTGAAGACGGGTCATCCAAGTATATAGGATATAAAACATAAAGCTTTTGGCGTTAATCAATCCCAGTGGAATGTGCAATGCATTCGTCTTAATGGGGCATCGTTTGAGAAGAATAAATGCATGTCCTGCACAAACGACGACATCCGAAAATATACTGATCCGTTATTTTAGAGTTTTCACTTTCCTAGAAAGCCCTGCTGCTAATCAGACAAGCTCGGAGCGATGGAAAGCTTGGTGAGCAAAGCGTGCGGGATCGAACGAACGATCACGTATGTAATATTTGTGCATATATTTGGAAATATGTATATGGTGTGGTTATAGTAGTGGTGCTCACTCGAGCCATCCTAAACAGGATTGAGAGAACACTAGACGAAGGATAGCCATGTGAGCAAACAGGGTTCCGAAAAGGATTAGTACGATGGACCACATCCACACGGTAACAAGGCTCATTGAAGTATCGCGAGAGTACGAAGGACCGCTCTGTCTCACTTTTAACGACTTACAGAAGGCCTTTGATTTCGTTAAGATAAAAGCAGTCTTGGAAGCCGTTGATAGTCAAGGAGCCCTACTCAGTACATAAAGGTTCTTCGTGAGCTGTACAAAAAAATCACAGCCAAGGCAACGATATTAACATTGACGTCAAAAGAAGAGTTAGGCAAGGCGATACCATCTCGCCAAAATTATTTACCGCCACACTCCAAAACATCGTGCGAACATTGGAATGGGATAAAATGGGATTGAAAATCGATAGTCGGCAGTTACACCATCTTCGCTTTGCTGATGATATCGTCCTTATAACACCAAACATTAATCAGGCGGAACGTATGCTTGATGGCTTTGATAAAGCCTGTGGAATGGTTGGTCTTCGACTAAATCTCACAAAAACGATGTTCATGAATAACGAATTGGCTTTGCATGCCCTATTCACGCTCGACGGAACGAATGTCTCCGAATGCCACAGTTATATCTATCTAGTCCGGGAAATCAATGTGATGAACGACCTAGCTTCAGAGCTGAGCAGAAGGATACGAGCGGCTTGGGGAGTTTTCAAGAGCATTGAGATTGTAGTGAAGAAAACAAAGAACACACGACCTGCCCACCACTTCGACTCAACGGTACTTCCTGCCCTAACGTATGCCTCAGAAACCTGGTCGCTGCGTAAGCAGGATGAAAGGTCACTCAGCTTTATCGAACGCGCAGTCGAAAGGCCAATGCTAGGAGTATCCCGTCCCGCACAAGTAAGGGATGGGATCCGAAACTCTGACTTGCGTCAACGATCAAAAATCAAATGATGCCGTTCTGTACGCCAAACAGTCGAAGATAAGGTGGGCCGGACACGTAATGCGTATGAATGACAACCGTTGGACACGAGCCGTTAGTGACTGGATTCCTCGGGATGTCAAACGTACTGCAGGAAGACCACTGACCCGATGGCCAGAGTTCTTCACAAAGAGCCTTGAAGAAAGATATGAATCTAGGCGAGTCCCTAGAGCGACCAGAACCCACTGGGCTGCTCTTGCACGCGACAGGGAAAAATGGAAGATTTACAGGCGCCCACTCGAGTTACTTGCCGATCAACGGGACTACTGATGATACAGGTGACATATACATACACATATATGTGTATATATTGAGGCGCAATATATCAACTGAAAAAATGTACCCCATCTAATTAATAAGCCAATATGAAGGTACTGGCAAACATTTATTTGGTTAAAGTGTCGACGTTTTTGTCATTGTCATGAAAGTGGTGCATCACTAAAGAAAATTCGACTCTATACAACCCCGACGACACAATATCGAGAAGACGAGCGACTGTGGACCATTGACTCAGATCATTTCCTCTAAGGAAGACGTCGAAACGTCAGTCGAATAAATGTTTGGTGACAACCTCATGTTAGCTTATCAATGACCTAAGGAACACTGGTCATTTATACGGAGGTTAATTGATAGCGGGTTCACAATAGCATTACTTCGCTCTGAACAAAAACCGCTGAATTCGTTAATAATAGAGATGACTGCACAGCTATACATAAGAGGCCACCATTATTTTTGCATTATTTTAATACAAGTACCTTAATGTTGTCCATAATTATATGAACGTTTTTGAGCTCTGTGAGTAGATTAGCCAGCTCGGCTATTATGGTGGCACTGCTGTCTTTAGACAAAGATCGCCTGCGTTCATCCTAAACATAGCATCGAGTTCATGGAAGAATATCAGTAGAAAACGACGGGTAATTGTACCTTTTGAGCCTGATCAATTTTCTCAACTTGTTTGCACAATCTGGTAGTATGAGATTCAATTGACGCCAAAACTTCACAGCATTGTTCTATCTGAAGAATGGGTTATCTTAGTTTAGTATTACCTCATGTTTATTTTCAATCATATTAATATGTTAGCAGTACTTCAGACTATAACAGAACGGTTTACTTATTCATGAGACCAAAATTTATTACATTTGTGTGTATCTATAAAATATTGTGCGAACAAACATTGTTGGAATTCTAACCTCTTTGGGGGATATTTGACTCGTGCAGAAATCTAGAAGGAGTACTGAGGTGCAAATGACTGCTATAAAGTTCTTCATGGGTATTGCTGGAATGAGGCCTACCTCGTCAGGAGCAGTCGCTTTTCCTTGCAGTTCCCTAATGATGGACGCGGCTTTCAGCTCACTGTTATCTTTCTCTAACATTTCTATCCGTTTTTTTAACTCGCTCTAAAAACATTGGTTATGTGTATCTTCTTTAATTTATATATATATGCTTTGTGTACGTACCATATAGTTTTCATTATCGCAATTCTTAGCGGCCTTTTTATGTAGGTTATTGCATCGTTCATTCACCATTGCTTGTTGAGTATTAAGCTGTTCGATCTTGAAAGAAAAAAGTGTCAACAATAGAAATGCCCTTGCTGATGTGAAAGAGGATCACCATCATGAAAGTTCATACTTACCTTGGTTGCCAAGGCGATTATCTTCTGGTTGTCCGTTTTAAGCAACATATGCTTCAGTTCGACGATTTCTGCTTCCAGAAGTCGAGATCTCTCCTTCTCACTGCGGAGATCAACTGTATCTTAAAGAACTCTGTCTAGCTTTTAAAAACAGTAGCACTATTTTTTACTTATATAAACAAGGGAAGTACCGGCCCTCGTTATCGAACTGCTACTCTTGGCTTCATAATTCTTCAAATGAAGATTGAGCTCATGGTTCTTCCGTTCCAAATCACTAATAGTTGCAATCATTTTACCCATATCCCTCTCCATTTCTTGAGTCAGGTTGAACTAAAAGACGTAACATAGCCGTCATGATGAAAAAATTTCAAGTAATGAAAGAATTTCTGACCTCACCACCACTGGGGCGCCCTTCGACATTTGAAGCTCTTTGCATACAGTCCGTTTCTAACTCAATAATTCTACAATAAGAAAGTTGGTGCCTAAGGAATTTTTTTCGTCACACGATACAGTTTCATATCCTACTTCTTCAATAGGTGATCGTTAGTTCGCTCCAGTCGATCTATTTTGGTCGACAGATGCTCCACTTCATGCTCTGCCAACTCGAGTTGAAGATGAGCATTGCCTTCGCTAAGATGAACGTAAAAATAACCTACGACTAAAAAGAAAATAGAAAACTTTGCAAAGAACATAGGGTGTTATTACTCCAGCCTCTATTTTTTCGAGTGCATTCGTAAGGACTATTGGTACAAAAAACCTATAACCACATTGAGACGATTTATAACAGTCCATCGGTCATCTAGAACGCCGGTTCCACGCTAATAACTACAATTATTGGAAAAGTAGAGCCCTTCAAATACTAAGCATGCGATGGGCTACATTTCTTTTCCAATCCATTAACAAATTCGGTTATGTATTACTCTAACTATTATTCGCTGCCTTAAATCGTGTTTTCCATTACACAGAAGGTGTCTAACATTGCATTAGTGTATAAAAATTTTTCAAACAAAGTGTCGAACTGATAAATGTTCGCATCTAAATGGCTAACGGACTAACCTCGCTGATCGCACCATCGGAGGCCTCAGTTTGGCAGATTTTGACAGCTTCTTCAACAGCACCTCATTCTCGTTTTCCACTTCCTATCAACATTAACAAAGCCAAGATATTTTTCCGACACACGCATTTAAAATTGAACGTTTCTGAACGTTAAATATGGAAGAAAAGGCAAAATGCTTGAAGATTTTGTAACTCATAGCGTTACTGTACGTACATGTTGAGGTACTAAGATGGAAAAGGATAAAGTATTCGACATTGATTAAACCCTAAAGGATTTTCAAAGCAATCAACTTTACGAAGTATCGTAGATGAGTGATTGCATGTCTAGTCTAGATAACGACTTGCGAAAGCCTACCTATATACCATGTTGGTGCTGCTATCCCCCACAGAGCTCTAGTATTAATTTGGTGACCGCAGATTGATGAAGGCTTGGTTAGCCCAAAGCACGGGATCAAACTTCACGCCCACGTGTTTATTAGAAGCGTGACTTTAATCAGGACGGCAAAAGAATGGAAGGATAAAGCTCTCGACGTTGATCAATCCCTGTGGGGTGAACCATGCATTCGAATTCCTTAAGCATCTCTAGTGGTGACTGAATGCATAAATATCGTTTACAATGGCTCGCGGTGGCCTACCGGTGTATCGAACCAGTGCTGACCCAGAAGGAATGGAGGGCTTTGTGGGTCAGTGGTGACCGAACCGACCCCATGTGCACTGCAGGGGCCTCCAACCACTGCAGTACACTTATCCACCGTCCACTGCGGTACATGACTACTTTGAAGTAATTCCTTCTATTAATTTCTATCATCCTACCAACGGATTGCCGCCTCATCGTGGCTGGAAGGTGTTCCTGGGTGCTGGGCTGCGATACAAAGCGGACGCATTCATCTCTCTGGCAAGGTCTACCAAGCTGAGAACGAGTCTTCATTAAGAAGAACGTCTTCATTAAGAAGCCTAGTTAGGAGTAAATCAGCACCAGAGTCCGCCACCATCTTGGTATCAAAGTCGCATGATGGCAAACTTCTCTCTGATCCACAAGGACCGCGACGGAATGTGGTGGCGACGACGTGGGGCAGACTTTGGCCAAGCTGACCTTGGGATTCCAGGAAACCACAATGACTTAAGCAGTAAATCTCCGAAAAACTGGAGATTATGCTGCGGCCCGCACAACCAGTGAGGACGGGCTATCCAAGTATCCAAGTAAGTAATTCCTAGCGTTACTCTATAACTAGCATTCGCTGGAAAAGAAGGAGCTATAAAAAGCAGGCAGATTAAAAATGCTTAGATGAAAACAAAAATCTAGCATTTCATACGAGTTATATTTCGCAACATAACCTACCATTAAGAAGGAAAAAAGGCAGTAAATAAAAGAGTTAAAATCTAGTTTTTCTTCGACAGATTTTCTCTAAAGTCTACATTTTGGTGTATACGGCATGGGTATACGCCTAACGTGCCCCACACTTTATGCGTATAGAAATTAAATCGCGCGATCTCTTGTGCTCTCTAAAAGCTGGCTAGCCTTTCCGTATTTTCTGCTCCATGATTCGCCCTTTCATGCTTTGTCAACATTCCATGTAAACTTCGTGCTCTTCTGTGTATACGTCTGCAGTCTTCCCATCTTTTATAAGGTGAAAAACCGGTCTATCATATAATAAAATGCTGTCAAAAGTTAACAGCTGCCTTTAGTAGAATGGTATCCTTTTTATATCTTTCTACATACAGTCATTTTATACAAGGGAACGCGGGTAACGTAGTGGTAGAGATGCCGTTCACTAGTTCGAGCTCATGGAATATTGTTACCAGACTTCTTTGAGAAGGGCTCTCTGTAATCCCAAATGTTGGGAACCCCTGTGACGAAGACCTAGAAGCGCACTAATATGGGTATCCCAGGATTTCAGAGAGAATATTTTGAGTAGTATTAGACCATGTTCATAAAGAACATCAAAATTCTCAACTAGCATCAGAACCAACACGAAAAACGATCACTACGTACTGTCATGAAGGCACTTAAAAATGATTGAAAATGTTCACCATGTGTGGAATAGCTATCAAAGGGAACTAGAGATAAGAATTGCACAGCGTGACTTTATGGTAGTTTGCCGATTCCTTCAGCATCCAGTTGTTTTTTTTTACCTACTAAACTAGGAGATTGGTATGCATTTTTACTAACAAATCTGCTTACTTTCAATCGTTGTTGTGTTCGCTTGAGATCCTCTTCGGCAAATTTCAGCTGTTCACGGCTGTCGATTTCTCTCTCAAGTGCATCCCGCAACTCCTTGCTCACTTCACCATCTGACATTTGGGGCATAGATGCGGCTAATTCGGCTGACAGCCTTTTCTGCATATGAAGACGATTAAGTAGAGAAGAAAAAGAAAAGAAAGAAGCCAAAGATTTTTATGCATTTAGTTGTGTTGTTTAAGAGTTAAAAGAAGGAGGCTGTAGAAGGAAACCTAAAGTTGTTTCCCCAATAGTTGTCAATTGTTTCATACTTAAAGAATTGTCAATCAACTCAATAGGGCACAAAGGCTTAAGTCGCCCTAGGCATGCCTCATAATATCCGTTGAGTTCATGTTACTAGAGAACGCAGAAAGTTACCAAGGCTCCATACCTTTACTATTGCACTTCCCTTTGCTGCATAATTCTGAGCTGTGCTAAGCGGCCTTTTTGCTGACGATAAATATAAAGATACTATCAGTTATGTTTAATGAAATTCCACTTCAGCTGAGTGGAGGCATGTGGAAATCTACAGTTCAAGATCCGCTTTTCTTTTTGCATTAGCCTAGTAGAAGCAAAATTCGTTCAAACACATTACCACAGCCACATCGGTTTTGTTTCGCGCCTCCCTCCATTTGTTTTGCGTTTGCAATTCACGGACTTTTTCTTTCATATAAAATAATTCATCTTCTAATTTGTAGCGTTTCTCCTCTGATTGCTCGAGTTCGGTGTGTAATCGGACCGAAACCTAAGCAAATAGTTGGTTGCCTTTCTATTATTAGTAACTCAAATTTCAAAACGCACGGACATAAATACCTCTTTGGCGATCCTCAGCTCAGATTCCAATTCCCTCACTCGAACACCATCTGATTGCGTTGATAGCGCAGTCTCGTCAGAAGTGCTTCCAGTTAGGGCCTATATACGGGCTAATAGGTTGGTGCAAAAAGCCATTTTCGTTGCTGTGAGTTTACAAGCAGAGTTAGTAGAAAGTATCTTTTGCCTTTATTTTGCTACTGCTGTGTGTAGCTTACTTTTTTCAAACCAATTACCACGTAATACTTTTTTAATAGATGCTTTCGAGGCAAGAAATCCATGTCGTTTTTCTTCGTGGATATAAACAATTACATATTCCAGCAGAAGTAGCTGGAAATGTCAGCATAGCATGAGGCCAGAACGTGAATTCCGAACCAAAATGTGCAAATTGTACTAAGTGCTTCGCATCGGAGATATGAGTTCCAACGATGGGGAAAGTCGTGAGCTTCCATTAGCTGTTGACGAGGACCATTAGAAGTCGATAATGAGAGCTGACTTTCTGCAATCTATTCAAGAGGTTGCACAAGAACGAAACGTCTACTAACCATAAATATTTTGACATTTGAAGAACACTGGAATGGTGAGAAATTTCGATCAATTAATAAATTTTTCTCATACGAGTTGCACCAAAAACAAAGAAGTTGTCACTATAAGATCTTCCCTGCCTTCATTTTTCAAAATCGAGGAAACACATTTATCTATCGCACTGTGAACTCGCTGCAGTGGTTGAACCAAAGCGAGAATCCTAAACACTTTAGAGAAGCGACATTTGTAGCGAAGGAAGGTTGATGGTGGTTGTTAGCTTTGATTTATTTTGCTGTAGCGCTACATTGCAACTTTTTGAATCCTTGTTAGTACAATGATTCGCTGTTCTTTTGATAAGCACGCATAAGGTTGTCATTTCACTTGTTTATATAGTATATACATATATCAGTAGTATAAGTTTTACACACATACCTGTTTTCGTATCACTTTCAGTTATTATGTGAGACCACGTGTAACAACGAGGCATTCCTGCCTGTGGTTGTTTCAAGTGGAGATTCGAGTGATCCGAATGAGTTTTTTCATTCGGACGGTGCTATACTGGATTCGAATCGATGCAATCAGGAAGATCCAGATCGGGTGAAGGAGAAACCGTGGACAGTCGACAGGGATCAATCCGGCTCTGAGGAAAGCGGTGTAGCCGAAACAGCCGAACAAAGTTGTTTACCAACTTCGCGTCACCCTATCAATGAAAAAAACATGCTGACTAGTCACACCGAAAAGTCGGTTCCTTAAATATTGTTGACAATATGCTGGCTGCTAATGATACCGAATTCTGCAGAATAAATTGTCCGGATAAGACAAGTCATTATCAACGGGCAATCACCAACAACAACAACCGTTCTGTATAGAAGAACACAGCCGAGCGAGATTCTTCATTGGAGCGGTGCTGCACTGGTTCCATGGAATACACACACACAGAAAGCGGTGAGTGTGAAGAAACTCTTTTGTGTCAAATTCAATCGAAATCTAGATTTGGTGATTTTACTGTTGAGGCTATGCTCGTTTTTTGCCGACTCAACTCAAAGTCAACTTGACCTTAACAAGTTCTGGAGAAGGCGAAATCCGCCTAAACGTCAGGTTTTATGAGTGAAAGAGCATACTAATAAACTAATATGTATTCTTTCTTGATAAGCTTGCACGAGGTTGATAAATATATTTATTTTCGGCTAACGTTTCGACGTCTTCGTCTTCCTCAGAGCCGGTGATCCGAGTCGATGGTCCATGCTTGTTGTTCGCCTCGACGTTGCGTCTTCGCCTTCCTGTCGAGCCAGATCTTCCTCAGCGAGCCATCTTCTCGAATGAGGCATCCTCACTCAGTGATGCCCTTTTATACACGATGCTGATGGTGGATATATAATGACAATGTCCGGTGGTAACAGCTTGTATTTCTTCCGGACATACATCATTGCGCACATCGTGCAGAGGTCGGTGTGTTATCAGCTAGCACAAAGCGTAGTAATATTTCGAAACCGACCTTCCCTAAACCTCGGTGTGACAAATCAATATGTATTCTTTCTTGATAAGCTTGCACGAGGTTGATAAATATATTTATTTTCGGCTAACGTTTCGACGTCTTCGTCTTCCTCAGAGCCGGTGATCCGAGTCGATGGTCCATGCTTGTTGTTCGCCTCGACGTTGCGTCTTCGCCTTCCTGTCGAGCCAGATCTTCCTCAGCGAGCCATCTTCTCGAATGAGGCATCCTCACTCAGTGATGCCCTTTTATACACGATGCTGATGGTGGATATATAATGACAATGTCCGGTGGTAACAGCTTGTATTTCTTCCGGACATACATCATTGCGCACATCGTGCAGAGGTCGGTGTGTTATCAGCTAGCACAAAGCGTAGTAATATTTCGAAACCGACCTTCCCTAAACCTCGGTGTGACAAATCAATATGTATTCTTTCTTGATAAGCTTGCACGAGGTTGATAAATATATTTATTTTCGGCTAACGTTTCGACGTCTTCGTNACCATCGACTCGGATCACCGGCTCTGAGGAAGACGAAGACGTCGAAACGTTAGCCGAAAATAAATATATTTATCAACCTCGTGCAAGCTTATCAAGAAAGAATACATATTGATTTGTCACACCGAGGTTTAGGGAAGGTCGGTTTCGAAATATTACTACGCTTTGTGCTAGCTGATAACACACCGACCTCTGCACGATGTGCGCAATGATGTATGTCCGGAAGAAATACAAGCTGTTACCACCGGACATTGTCATTATATATCCACCATCAGCATCGTGTATAAAAGGGCATCACTGAGTGAGGATGCCTCATTCGAGAAGATGGCTCGCTGAGGAAGATCTGGCTCGACAGGAAGGCGAAGACGCAACGTCGAGGCGAACAACAAGCATGGACCATCGACTCGGATCACCGGCTCTGAGGAAGACGAAGACGTCGAAACGTTAGCCGAAAATAAATATATTTATCAACCTCGTGCAAGCTTATCAAGAAAGAATACATATTGATTTGTCACACCGAGGTTTAGGGAAGGTCGGTTTCGAAATAATAAACTAATGTTTAGAATTACTGACGAATGCCGAGGTTAATGGAGCTTCTGCTTTAGGGATTCCTGATGACGACGTTTCCAAGCATGTCGGCAACTACTCTGCAGGAAAACCTTGAATGACCACAAGCCAATGCTGAAAAATGCCTTCGAAGGAATTCTAGTACCCAAAAATCGCAAAAGTGAGTGGATTGCAGTGGTTGGTAGTACGATTAACTAAGATACCTTTTGACTGCCGTTCAAAGAAGGGCATTCTCTTTGCATAGACCTAATAACTGTCTAAAGCGTTCTAAACATTCATCGAAAAGTTTTGCGAACAAACTTACATTTAGTCTACTTTGTAATTGTAATTTTTCAGCGTCTGTCTGCTCTTTAATCCTTTCCGCTTTACGTAATTTGAACTGGAGTATGCGGCAGTTCTTTGCATTTTGCTCGAGCTCTCGTTGTAACTCTCGGAATTCTTCTATCTCTTCTTCTCGATATTGATCCTTCAATAGTAATAGTTCCATAGAGCAGTAATTAGTTACAATAATAATTCACCTGCATTTCTTCAATTTCCTGTTGCAGGTCTCTAATTTCTGCTTTGAGGCTCTCGTTCTCCTCCATTAGCTCGTCGCACAAAGCTTCAGTGCTTGTAATCTTTTCCCTTAACTTGGCATCCGAATTAGCATAAGTTGTCTCCTATAAATGAGCCCATGAATTTTTTCCACAATCATCATTTATCCGTTGCCGACAATACTTGCCTGCAAATCACGGAGCTCACATTTGAGAACAGTGTTCTCATCCCGATAATCCTGAATGCTGTTTTCCGCTTCATTCAACCGTTCCTCTAACATGGCTACCAATGACTGCTCACTTGTATCTTGGGCTTGGCCTAAGCATCGTCGCGAGCGTAGTTCTCGCTCTTCCTGTAATTCGTGTCATACGGGTTGAAGCTGAGGTTTCACCGAACTCCGTGCTAGGTCGACGCTTGACGTAATAACTCTCCTACCACTTAATATACTATCAGTGAAACTCAACTTCAACTTTTTGTTGTCTTCTTTAAGCTTTCGAATTTCTTCCTTCATTGATAATATGAGCGAATGCTGAAAGTTTCATATCACTAGAGAAAATCATAAAAAGCATTTGACTATTTCATAGCTAGTGCATATTTTACAGTTGTTATCCCAGAATAGTACATAACGATTCTACTATACGATGACTCTTCTTTTTTCAATTCTCCACTTCACTTTGGTGTACATTCTTGGCTCTCATATAACGCTCGAGATGCATTGTCCATAATGTGTGCGTGGAAAGCAAACTGCTCAGAGTGCATCGTATAAAGTGGAGTTCAGTTATAGTGATTCGTTTTGATATAAAGACCTTTCTAGAACAATTTTTGTACTCCTTTGATAGCCTACCCAACAAAGTTGTTATGTCAGACATCGCCCATGAAATGCTATTCTGTACACCTAATGATTTACAAAAGCCTTTTTCCGACTATTGTTGTTGAGGAGCGTACGCAGTAAAACGAAACCTATCGGTGATGAGGGAGCAGAATTGTCGCTGCTTGAACACCGACATTCGGTACCGAGAGAGATCACACCTTTCCGCTACGATAAAATTACGAGTCACTGAGATGATGTGAAGGAGCCATCAAATCCTGCTGCGACAACCTTCTACCCTTGTTTTAAACGTTTTACTTAAGAATATTTATTTCACAATCAAGCCTTATATATAAATAACAATCTTTTACACAGGCTGCATTTCTTACCAACGACCGACAGTTTTGACATAAAGCCTTCAGTTATCACATACATACAAACCTTAGATCGCATTTACATAATTTCTAAAGTTCTACACTATTTTGATCACTACTGAAACATTCTAAAAGGCACGTATGGTGCAGTGGTCAGAGGCACTCTACAACACACATGGGATTGAACCCCGTTCCCGTGGCTCGCCAAGCATTCCATCCCTCCAGGGTCAGAAATTTGGAACCAGACTTGTCTGGGAGGACAGTAGCATTGGTTCGATACATCGGTAGGCCACCGCGAGTCATTTTAAAGGTTATGTATGCATTCAATCACCTTTAAATGATGCTTAGTGAAGTCGAATGCATGGCGCGTTCTTTAGGGATTGGTCAACGCCGGGAGCTTTATCCTTTTATTATCCTTTATTGAAACATTCCAGTTAATAATTCAAAGCACCGACTTTCTATGAACCTCGGCTAGTCAACATTTCTAACTACTCGGATATTACCTCTAGCATTCAATCGTATCTACAGAATTAATTCAGTTAATGAAGTCAAGTTCACTGCGTACCTTTCAAGGATTGGTCAAAGTTGAATTCTTTATCGTTTATCCATACATTTAAACAGTCTAGACAATAAATCTCAGTATAACAGCTGCACCTAGTAGCAACCTGATTACCATGTTTTGCAGGGTATTTACCGTTGCAATGTCTTGATATCGCTAATATCGTTCCATACTGCACGACTGATGTGCGTTATTGAAGGATAAGAAAAGTCAGCGTGGAAACCCTCCCGTGTCCAGCGTTACGCAAGTTTGCATCATGTTGAAGTGACGTTTCGTGCATTTGCTTACTACAGATCTTCCATGAGACTCTGTCCACGGCGAGATTCCTTTCGTTGTAAAAACGAAACGACAATGTGTTCAGCAGCGATCGAGATGTGCTAAGCATTCAACTTCATCAATAGTCGTAAAGTTGGTTGAATGCAGATCTAGCCTGCACAATACTTGGAGTATCCTACCAATGTTTCAAGTCAGCGCTGCTTTCCTTACAGACAAGTCTGGTACAATTTGCAGGCACTGGAAGGATGGAGGGATTGGTTAGCGCGAGGCGTATAATCGAACCAACGACCCCGTATGCCGTAGAAGGCATCTCTAATGATTACACTTTTGATCACCTCTCATGTGTCACCTATTCACTTGCATGCAGGCATAAACCGGATTGATTTGCAATATAGAATTTGTACATACACAAACTCATCCCTGTACGGAAGCATGAATAGTGTGCATTATTATAAGATGACAATGTGAAATTGGTGCCGCAGAAGTAGATTGTATCACCTGGATTCACTTCCTCTCAGGAAAACAGGTGGTCGACGTTGGTTCACGCTTAACCCACTACCATCCACCTTAGGGGGTGTCACGTCTCTTCACAACCAACCGGTTAGGAATCCTTCAGTGGGTGATTCCTAATAAAATCTTAGCCATAACTCTTTTATGAAATCTGTCTGTTTCATTCATCGAAACAAAGAGTATTATTGATTTTGTTATCAAGACCCTCTCCACCCTTATCGGGTTCACTCTTTTCAGACTCTTTGACGAGAAGCGGAGAAGCCTCCACACTATCTTCCACATCTCTAGTTTCTTCACTGTCGCCTTCGATGAGGGATTAATTGACATTTAGTTGTATCTAATGTCATAACATGCATGCCATAATTGTAGTAGAGCAATCCCTTGCAGAACCTTGGAAATCTCTCCAATCCTCAAAACGTTATATAACGGAAAACTCGAAGGAGTTATAGAAACCCAGTATATTAGATTGTACGAGGCATTTAAACTTTAGTTGTTACATGTAATTATTTGCGATTTCATTTTCAATCGCTAAGATGAGTCAGGGTTTTCCTATGGGATGAACGGATATGAAAAATAATCGAGTAGACTCAACGCCATCTTCCCTAATGTGCTTAACATTCGAAGTCAATTGTTAAAGTACAGCAAGGCCATTTTTTAGCATTTTCTACGGTATGAGTTTCTATGCTTAATGTACTCTTTTCAGCAACAGTTTCTTGCCTGTTAAATAATCCCATCAGAACAACTTTTCCTAGTGATTAAGTGTAGAGAATACGTTTTTACGTCTTATGCCTAACACAATGATATGGGTTTAGCTGTCGATTAAATAGAAAAGGTGTTGTAAAGACCGATGTTCGGCCAAATAAACAGCAACAGAATCAATGAGTTGATATCAGCTCACGTAACCCGAATCAGATGCACACGTGCAGGTTTAAATCCGATCTAAGTGTTAAACATCGTTGTATACCGTTTGTGGAATGTTTTTATCTTGCATATATGGTGTACGATTTATCAGTCCTACACTGTATTTGTCTGATATAAATAGGGGTTTAATTACCCACTTTTGAGGCACATGTTATTGAGAAAGTAATCAACAAGACCTACAGAAACATGGCAACTAACTCACGACAACACTGGAAATTAGTTTATATGTGTGTGGCTTTTTCAAAACAGGAGATCAGTCGGCAACATTGTTGTTCAGAACACGACGACATAGGTTATTTTGTTAACTATAGCCCACAGATCTTTTGAAGCATACAAGAATGTCTATTCAAGTAACTAGGCTTCAACTGCCTAGTTACTCAAGCAAGTGAACCACTACAAATTGTAGGGCACTGGTCACTACAGTGGATGACCGTAGCCATCAGAGTTAAGCTAGGTTACGCTTAGTGGCACAACACTGTGTAGTGATGCGTTACTCAGTTCCCAATCCCTAAAATGTCAGCATTTTCTAGTAGAGTTAAAAATGCTCTGAAAAGCTACATATTCGGCAAATTGTTCGCCATTACATGGAAATTCGTAAAGTATAGGTAAAATCGTCTTCCCTCAGTTATTACACTTTTTGTTTCGCCAGACGCAGATTGTTTTGGTGAAATATTGTCTATAGTCGCTCTTTAACTGATCATTTAGGTTTTGTATAGGACAAGTAGTCAGCCCACATAATTTAACTTTTATGATGCTGCTGGTCCAGATGCATTTGGTGCATGCTGAGCTAATACCTTTGTTGTATGAATGAGATGCCATAATTCCAACAAAATCTGCTGACTACAAAAAGTGTCAGAAAAGCAGACCATAGCCAAAACAGGGTGCCGTAAAAAGATGAAATTTTATTCCATGAATTCCGTAGATGTCCTATAGGAGGGGTATTTGTCTTCGTGGGATGGTAAATGTAAACTCTTAAAAGAGCTGTAGTGATTATAAGTGGATACGCTCACTAGAATACTTTAAGATTGGACACCCGTTTTCATTATGTTGGACGGGGAGTGTTTGCATATTGTTAACCACTCGTACCATTGAAGAAAGGGGCAACACATTACCGAAAAAGAGACGATGTATGGGACGTAATAAGGCAATTACAACGCAGCACGATCGGAGATGCACTGTTAAATGTGCGAGGAAGGTCAGCACTAGAGGCAGCACCCGTTGTTGGAAGCAATGTTGTTTAAAATGTTTCAGTAGATGTTGCGCAAGGTACAATCTTCTAAGTGAGGACTGTTTACTTCGGGGAACAACTGCAAGTTTTAAGTGAGGATTATTGTTTGTAAGTAAGGTTTCAAAGTTAATAGTGCAGATTGCAAGTGGTTCTGGTACGTATGAATGGTCAGAAAACGATCATAATTGTAGACAAGAATTGTAAACTGTTATTATTACTATGAGATGGCGGATAGCATAATGTTAGTGATGGCGTCATCACGAGCATGGTGCTAGTTCGATTCGTCTCAGAGCCAACCAAGCCTCTCATCCTTCCTGGCCGGAAAATTGGTACAGGATTTGTCTGAGAAAAAATCACTCTCTGCAGTCTAATTGGGATCGTCCAGCCCTGCTCTCTCAGGACTCCAGAGAGAATTGCTCGACCAGCATTGTACGACATTCAAGAATAAATAAAAATCCTCAAGAAGCAACCGAAGCCGCACGTAAAAACTTGGAAGACTTTCGTGAACGATGGATGCGAGTGAACGAACTGACTATGAGAACTACTGGCATCCGAACAATAAAGATGAGGAGGGATCAAATAAAATAGAAAAAAACCAAGTGTTGTTACTAGTTATCAATGCTATATTACATACAAGATATAATAGATGTATATAAAGTATATGTTTAAAAACTGTAATCTACGGATTAGAAAAGAAATGTGATGCAGTCAAGGTGCTAAGAACTGGCAACTGCTGCGAAACGGATGCCATGTTGAACCCTAAAGCACGCTTGGTGGACATCAATCCATTGTGGAAAAGTCTCTTTAGTGATTCATCAATTATAATCTTAATCTTTTTATTAACTGCCCATTCTTTTTAGCGGCAGGGTATGCTGAAAAATATAACTTCTAAAGTGATGAGATATTTGCAAAACTCCGGAACGCAAGCGTCTGCGGTGGAGAACGAACGCGCTTTTGTCCTCTCCTGTCATTGAAGTTACATTTCGCAATATGACCGGCCATTAAATAGAGTAGGCAGTAAATAAAACGGTTAAGATTGTGATTATAACTACAGCCTCAGCTTAACTGCGATCATTGCGATTTGGGCTGCCCAGATCAATCCCGCTGACGGGTGATTGCTCATGGCAAAAGATCGATAGAACTAGCTGAGAGACAAGCGAAACGAAGGACCCGCATGGTGTGATGGTGAACGCGTTACTTCCCGAAAAGGACAACAGCGCGTTCGTTCCCCACCGCAGACACTTGTGGTTCGGAGTTTTTCAAGTATCTCAGAATTATAGAAGTCATCAATTTTATTTACCAGCATCACCTGTAGTTCCATGCTGCTCGCATGGCTGCTGTTCGTCTAGTGTTCTGTCATTTCTGTTTAGGATGAGTCTAGTAAAAAAGTTTGCAGACGGCAGAAATCAAGTAGATTGGGCGATAGCTGCCGATATCGTAGAGGACACTCTTCTTGAACATTAGCACGGTCTTGCTGGTCTTCCACTGAGTAGGGACCTCGTGTTCAGACAGGTAACGTGTGAAGAGCCAAGCCATTGTGTTTACGATGACTGGCAGAAGGTTCTTCAGATGTTCAAATCCTAACCTTTCCGGATCAGGTGCCGCTCTATTTTTCACCGACGAAATGGCATGCCGGATTTCGGAAGGGTGAACCGGTGGCACAACATATCCATCCTCCTTTATTTCATATAATGGGAGGTGGACGTGGCTATGGAAGAGATCTGAGTAGTATTCGTGAATGATTTTTCCATTGCCTTTCTGGACGCTGTAACTGTTCCGTCTAGGCGTCGGAGTGCAATCATCTTGGTCCTATAATTGGCGAAGCATCGGTGGGCTTTGCGAATGGTTTTCCCAGCCTCTGCAGGTTCGACCATTACTGCTGCTCTTCTCTCTTTAAGGTCTTTTTCGGCCTATCTGCGTTGTTTTTGCAAGTTCGAACGTTCGCGGTGCGCATCAGCTCGAGAGTTTCCGGAGACAGACGTCTCTTGGTGACCTTCGAACTCTCAGCTTTCATAGCGCTGACGTAAAGACGTTGAATGAGCCGATCGCATTCTTCGTCGATGTTATCGACAACGGCGTCTTCCCAACAGCCGACTAATAAATTGAATAAGTCCCAGTTTACAGTGGTTTTGCGACTTCGTTTTTTGTATTTACCGGCTTTTTTTCATTTCTGTGAGAAAACGGGATCTTGCACGAAAGAGGCGGGGGTTTGATTCAGTGTAGAATTTTGGGACAACAGCGACATCGGTAAGGGAAAAACCTTCGATTTACTATAATGTGGTCTATTTCGTTATGGCAGCCTCCACTGGGAAACTCCCACGCCCGGCGTTGAGGGTGGGGCTTTTAGAATTGCGAGTTACCGTGGATGGTTTTGGTCATCAAAGCCGCTCACCATGTTCGCTCCATTCTAATCCGCTGGTTCCAATGTGACGTTCTTCAGACGTTCTTCTTGATCCAATCAGAGCGTTAAAATCTTCAATGATGACCTTGAAGAATGTATAGTCTACTGTTTAGAACTTCTCCAAGTCCATATAGATCGCTTCAACTTCTTCTTTGCCATAGCTTGATGTGTGCACATAAACGACTGAGATTGTCAGGGTCGCCGACGCAGCCGGCTCCTCTAGTGTCGCATGTTCCGAGAAACAGTTCTTCTGCGCTGTCATAGACGGCGTTGAATGAGTTCCGTCGTCTCGTCTGGTCCATTCGTATAAAAGGTTACGTGCATTGTAGGTACAGATCGTCACCTTAATTGTTCTTTCACTGGCTCTGAGATTTAGCAGCCCCTCCGTCCTATCCAAAAGCTGCCGAATTGGAGGCCATTTCGGAGTTAGGTGGCCCGTTTCTTTTACTGTGTTTAGCATTTTGACACCCACGTAAAGCTTGCTGAGGTCTGAACGTGTAGGCTGGGTATACTAACGGGTGGCTTGCCAGTCTCTCCCAGAGTGGACATGGTGCTTATTTATTGGAGGCGACTCCTAATCGCCTCCCATATATTTCCCTACCACTTGGTTGCAAGCTTTGGGCCGAATTAACTCGTAGAATACAATTCGCATAGACTTGAACGCAACCACACACGCGTGTGAGAGAGGTGTGCATCCATTTCAGCACTCATGGTCCTTTACGTATTGATACACGTCACCCGATGATGGGTTTTCAACAATGAACGATGATTTCTCGATAACTATAGCATCGAAGTCTTTAGAAGCGTACAAATTTACCAAAGAAGCATCACTTTATTGGTTTACATAGATTTGCCAAATATGTAATTTTTACACATAGTTTATTAAAAATTTGAGTGATTTAGAATACTGCTTTAGGAAAGGGCTAGGGGCGCGTGGGAGCAGTGGACGGAGGCCCCTTGCAACACACCCGTGGAATCGATCTCTGCGCCCATGGACCACCAAGCCTTCCATCTTTCCGGAGTGGGCAAATTGGTACTAGACTTGACTGTTAGAATAGCAGCACTAGTTCTATAAATACATCGGTAGGCCATCGCGGGTCATTGCGCAGGCCAGATATGCATTCAGTCGCCTCCAACGGTGCTTAATGAAATCGATTGCATGGCGCATCCCTCAGGGTTTGATCAACGACGCGAGCTTTATCCTTTATTCTTTAAGATTACCAGGCTGAGGCATAAACGATACGTTGCGAAACATCGTGTTGCCTTATTCGATAGAATTCTGTTTGTTCAGTTACTTTCGCGTTCTAGATCCGATCCTCGACAAAAATGAGGAAACCAAAAAATACAACTTGTGGATTCCGGAAAACTTGACTTTTCATTTTGGTGGAATATGATAACTTCCATCTCTTAGGCGATCTACAGATTTTAATTTGAATTGAAAGCGGTTCACATTACTTTTGCATCGAATACATTGCAATCAATGCAAGTCGAGCGTTATGTGCTTAAAAATGCCAAAATACTTAACATTTGCTCTTTCCTAAAATTATGATATTCTACCTCATAGCGAATTCAAGCCGGAGCAATATTCCTTCTCGAAAATTTTCTTATCGAACGACTCGTCGCTTCAGAATATGAAAATGGCTCTTCAGACTCACGTCATCTTCTGTAGGCGTCAACACCCGTTCATCGTCACCGACTGATCCACTAACAGCCGTTGCCATACTTCTCGTGTCATTGACACTGTCACAAGACTTTACCGACGACATCCCTTTGGATGTTGCAGATTGATACGACGAAAGGGACAACTGATCAACGCAATCGTCTAAATAAGTGAACGTATGCCGTAGCCAAGTAGCATTTTAAATTTAAATTTCAACTAGCTAAATAGTACTTTTATTTCAATTTTTTCACTAAGAGCTACCTTCTTCTGGAGCGCCGTTGTCGTTGATCTTCTCTCGCAAGCTTTTTCTTCTTTCTTTTTTCGTTAGGGCCATCACGTTCTCATGTTTGTCCTATTTAGCCATTACAAATGCTTTATTCCACTAGATCTTATAACAATAACAACAACAAGGAATCTTAAGTAACCTTCTGACGGAAGCATTTCCTACAGCGATCCTTCAGATAATTTTGTGATTCAAAGCCACTGCATACGTCTGCCATAGAAGTTTTACAGAATGGTCTCTGTGGACACTTCCGTTAGTGGATTTCGCTTTCTGTGCACAATTTTTGCACATTTCTTCTCGTCAGTATCGATAGACATAGGAAATGAATAAATACGGATAGAAAAGACGAAGAGAGGTATAATAAAGTCGTAAAATTTTTGCAGCATCGCGGAGCCAAAAGTTCAGATCAAGCGAAATTATAAATTGAAGATCCGTTTGCTAGGTTATTGCAGGAGAAATAAAACTTTGGAAAAAGAACGGTGCAAAATTGTGCTTGGAATAATCGAAGAATGAAGAGTATCCGGATTGTTTAACGTTTTGTTTTCTGCCTTCTATAATTTTCATGGCAGGTTACTAAGCGAAATACAACCACAACGTTGCTGAGATATTTGCAAAACTCTGGAAAAACAAAACGTTAAACATTGTGATTTCAACTACAGCCAT